>CP139501.1:65247529-65593826 GCA_021014915.2 Artemisia tridentata subsp. tridentata | reverse complement strand
GTGACTAAATACCCAAAACAAACATGCTTTGTGTGACTAAATATTACAAAAGGCCACACAAACTAAAATTCATGTGACCATTGGATGATCAATAGTCACACAAAATACACATTTTTTCACTTTAAACAGCATATGGTCACACTTATTAACACTTTTGGCCACTTTATGCTTAATTGTATGTGACTAAGTACCCAAAACAACATGCTTTGTGTGACTAAATATTACAAAAGGCCACACAAACTAAAAATTCATGTGACCATTGGATGATCAATAGTCACACAAAATACACATTTCTGCACTTTAAACAGCACATGGTCACACTTATTAACACTTTTGACAACTTTATGCTTAATTGTATGTGACTAAATACCCAAACAAAACATGCTTTGTTTGACTAATTATTACAATAGGCCACACAAACTAAAAATTCATGTGACTATTGGATGATCAATAGTC
The DNA here is from genome assembly GCA_021014915.2 of Artemisia tridentata subsp. tridentata. Lineage (NCBI taxonomy): Eukaryota > Viridiplantae > Streptophyta > Magnoliopsida > Asterales > Asteraceae > Artemisia > Artemisia tridentata. The sequence continues at coordinate 65,593,370 of CP139501.1, read as the reverse complement.
ACACACAAAATGCACATTTCTTCACTTTAAACAACATATGGTCACACTTATTAACACTTTTGGTCACTTTATGCTTAATTGTATGTGACTAAATACCCAAAACAAACATGCTTTGTGTGACTAAATATTTACAAAAGGCCACATATACTAAAAATTCATGTGACCATCGGATGATCAATAGTCACACAAAATACACATTTCTTCACTTTAAACAGCATATGGTCAAACTTATTAACACTTTTGGCCACTTTATGCTGAATTGTATGTGACTAAATACCCAAAACAAACACGCTTTGTGTGACTAAATATTACAAAAGGCCACACAAACAAAAAATTCATGTGACCATTGGATGATCAATAGTCACACAAAATGCACATTTCTTTACTTTAAACAGCATATAGTCACACTTATTAACACTTTTGGCCACTTTATGCTTAATTATATGTGACTAAATACCCAAAACAAACATGCTTTTTGTGACAAAATATTACAAAAGGCAACACAAACTAAAAATTCATGTGACCTTTGGATGATCAATAGTCACACAAAATACACATTTTTTCACTTTAAACAGCATATGATCACACTTATTAACACTTTTGGCCACTTTATGCTTAATTGTATGTGACTAAATACCCAAAACAAACATGCTTTGTGTGACTAAATATTACAAAAGGCCACACAAACTAAAAATTCATGTGACCATTGGATGATCAATAGTAACACAAAATACACATTTCTTCACTTTAAACAGCACATGGTCACACTTATTAACACTTTTGGCAACTTCATGCTTAATTGTATGTGACTAAATACCCAAAAAAAACATGCTTTGTTTGACTAAATATTACAAAAGGCCACACAAACTAAAAATTCATGTGACTATTGGATGATCAATAGTCACATAAAATGCACATTTCTTTACTTTAAACAGCATATGGTCACACTTATTAACAATTTTGGTCACTTTATGCTTAATTGTATGTGACTAAATACCCAAACCAAACATGCTTTGTGTGACTAAATATTACAAAAGGCCACATAAACTAAAAATTCATGTGACCATCGGATGATCAATAGTCACACAAAATGCACATTTCTTCACTTTAAACAGCACATGGTCACACTTATTAACACTTTTGGCAACTTTATGCTTAATTGTATGTGACTAAATACCCAAAAAAAACATGCTTTGTTTGACTAAATATTACAAAAGGCCACACAAACTAAAAATTCATGTGACTATTGGATGATCAATAGTCACACAAAATACACATTTCTTCACTTTAAACAGCACATGGTCACACTTATTAACACTTTTGGTCACTTTATGCTTAATTGTATGTGACTAAATACCCAAAAAAAACATGCTTTGTTTGACTAAATATTACAAAGGGCCACACAGAACAAAAATTCATGTGACTATTGGATGATCAATAGTCACACAAAATGCACATTTCTTCACTTTAAACTGCATATGGTCACACTTATTAACAATTTTGGTCACTTTATGCTTAATTGTATGTGACTAAATACCCAAAACAAACTTGCTTTGTGTGACTAAATATTACAAAAGACCACATAAACTAAAAATTCATGTGACCATCGGATGATCAATAGTCACACAAAATACACATTTTTTCACTTTAAACAGCATATGATCACACTTATTAACACTTTTGGCCACTTTATGCTTAATTGTATGTGACTAAATACAAAAAAAAAACATGCTTTGTGTGACTAAATATTACAAAAGGCCACACACACTTAAAATTTATGTGACCATTGGATGATCAATAGTCACACAAAATACACATTTTTTCACTTTAAACAGCATATGATCACACTTATTAACACATTTGGTCACTTTATGCTTAATTGTATGAGACTAAATACCCAAAACAAACATGCTTTGTGTGACTAAATATTACAAAACGCCACACAAACTAAAATTCATGTGACCATTGGATGATCAATAGTCACACAAAATACACATTTTTTCACTTTAAACAGCATATGATCACACTTATTAACACATTTGGTCACTTTATGCTTAATTGTATGTGACTAAATACCCAAAAAAAACATGCTTTGTGTGACTAAATATTACAAAAGGCCACACAAACTAAAAATTTATGTGACCATTGGATGATCAATAGTCACACAAAATACACATTTTTTCACTTTAAACAGCATATGGTCACACTTATTAAACTTTTGGCCACTTTATGCTTAATTGTACGTGACTAAATACCCAAAACAAACATGCTTTGTGTGACTTAATATTACAAAAGGCCACGCAAACTAAAAATTTATGTGACCATTGGATGATCAATAGTCACACAAAATACACATTTTTTCACTTTAAACAGTATATGGTCACACTTATTAACACTTTTGGCCACTTTATGCTTAATTGTATGTGACTAAATACCCAAAACAAACATGCTTTGTGTGACTAAATCTTACAAAAGGCCACACAAACTAAAAATTCATGTGACCATTGGATGATCAATAGTCACACAAAATACACATTTCTTCACTTTAAACAGCACATGGTCACACTTATGAACACTTTTGACAACTTTATGCTTAATTGTATGAGACTAAATACCCAAAAAAACATGCTTTGTTTGACTAAATATTACAAAAGGCCACACAAACTAAAATTCATGTGACTATTGGATGATCAATAGTCACACAAAATGCACATTTCTACACTTTAAACAGCATATGGTCTGTTAGAGTTTATGGATAATAATTAATATTCGTATGTCCAGTTTCGAAGACGAGACTTCGGGATTGCACACATTACGTATGAGTTTTAATGTATTAATAATTAATATATTTAGTTATGATTAATTATTAATTTCACAAATAAACACTTAAAGGGATATGAAGAAAATTAAGGCAAAACAATGGAATCCCACATCGGAAACCATTGTAAACTTGATCTCAACCCTAAGGCTATAAATACATCCCTATGTATTCATCCCTTAGGACACTTGATTTCAATGGAAGGCCAAACTTCTTCTTTTCTCCTCTCTTGCTCATGGTCGACAAGTGAAACCCCTAGAAAGGGATTTGCGAGTAACCTTGAGCATTACAAAGTGTTTGTTTAATCTATTGTGAATCAAGAACCTAGCTTTTCACATTGAAACGCTAGTAATACGTGTGTACAAGAACGAAGGACAAGCTTACTTTAGCTTGTGTTATTTTCCCCAATTCGATTGATGTAGGTCGATTCATATAAACCCTAATTTTAGGGTTTATACCTTGTTCTTGGAGTGCACGGTTTCTTGTTCTTGCTAGAAATCAAAAGGTACGCATCTATTTAATTTTATGTTAATTAATTATATGTTATGTAGATCCTATTCCGCTGTGCTACATGCTTTGATGTTAATTGTTTATGGTTTATTAGTTTATAGTTTTATGATTCTAATATTCCAACAGTGGCATCATGAGCCGCGTTTTTAACATGTAATTGATTACATAAAACCTTAAAAATTGAATCTTTAATTAGATACATGCAATTAATGATCTAGGGTTTGTTTTTTGTTGAAAACCCTAATTAGGGTCGACACCCTATAATTAAAATTTAGGGTTTTAGTTTTTGTAGAAAACCCTAGGATTGCATGCAATTTTTAGGGATTAATTAATGAGTACCTTATGTGACGTCGTTAATTAATTAATTAGATTGCGTACAGGATATATTGACATGATAATATGTGTTAACATGATTATATGTGCAATATGGGATCCATGACAAAATCTTGCATATTTTGTCATGGAATGGTTTGTTTGATTTTGTATTGAATTATTTGCTACATGATTTAAATAAATCTTAAATTGGGGAAGACCTCAATATATATTAATTAATAAGTTATGTGCAATGTGGTATCTAACTAACCAAAACTTACGCGGCCAAGTTATTTGGTGTCTGTGGACCATTGGGCACAATGAGCTCGAAAACCAATGGGAGTTTTGTTAGTTACATACATTTAAAATTTCACATAGAATTAATATTAGGATTTATTGAAAAAGGTTTGCATGTGGCTATATGATATCGTTGATGATCATATATGTGTTATTATGTGTTTATTTATTTTTTAAATTACTTGTTCTTTGTGTGTTTAATTATGATGGATTGTAACAACAAAGAGGGTAATTTTTCAAATAAAAATAAATGGACCTAATAACTATGAAACATTTGTAGTAAACCATTTAATTGCCAAGTCTTATGTGCCGACAGTGGTTCGCTTCGCACGGTAATTTGCTCCCAGACGAGACTAGCAATTAATAATTTACTACATAAATTGTTTTAAGCAAGAAAATCATAAGTTTTAGTTGATTGATGCGACTGTACAAAAGTGGTCGAAGCGGCGGACCTATTATTGACAAACTATAAAGTGGGTTTAAGGTTGGTTCACATTAAATTGTGACCTTAGAGGGGCACGGTTTTAACCAGCTTCGGCGGCTGTCGTCCCTCCGCTCGCCTGTGCGTCAATAATAGACTTACCAAGTACACCATGAAAAAGTACGAAGCATCTTAAGGCAATGTTGTAATTTGCTCAACGCCTCAATTAAAAACTTTGATGATTTGAGCTTACGAATGAGTAACTAAGTTTTTTGTAGAAAACATATGATACAAAGATGAATGCATGACATCTTTGTACATATTTTTTGATTTAATACATCAAAAATTTAATACCCTTAAAATTTAAGTAATATGCCATCCAACTACAAAAAGGAACACCTAAGGTTTCATCCTACATCACTAGCAGCCAAAGCTGAATGTTGATGTTCAAAGGGTGGTCATCTAAGGGTAAATTGAGTACTTTATTGCTAGCAGCCAAAGCTGAATGCAATAAACCAACGTCAATTTACTGTTTCTTAAGTTGGTTAAACTTAATTGGGCACTTTCATTACTAGCAGCCAAAGCTGATGTAATGGAACGGCGCCAAGGCATAAAGATTTGGGGATGAAACATGCTTACATTTTGCAACCAAGGTTGGCAATATAATGTAAGTCCCAAGATTTCTAGGAATTGCAATTGGATATTGGCAATTGAGTGTAGCTCTACCTTATTGAGTACTTTCATTGCTAGCAGCCAAAGCTGATGTGATGAAACGACGTCAATTTGGATCCTAATTTTCAATGAAAATTAAATGGTGAAATTTTATTTACCGTGGGTGTTTAATTTTCTTGAAAAGTTATTATCAATAATACTAAATTGAATTTTAAAAATTCTTTTAAAGTATTTAATGCAACGTTAAAACCGTAAATATGGAACATTCTTTTAGTAGTAAATTGATCTGCACCCCTAGGGGTTTTTGGATAGAGTCAATTTTTGCTGAAAAGAATAAACCGAGTCCACTTTCCGTGTGAAGAGTGAGACTTAATCCTATTCCTTTTCATGAGTGAGAAATGTATAATAGGATAATTAGAATTGTCTAAATTCTAAGAAATAACTCATGGCGAATTTCTTAAAGAAATTGCATGGTTAGGAGTTATTAAATTAGAAACTAGACTAATTACCGCAAAATTGGTAAAAGGCAAACTAGAATGTTTGATCTAGTTATTATGCCTTAGCCATTTAAAGGTGCTACATACCATGATGGGGATGGTAGACCTAACTAAGGAAGAAATTGCATACCCAATTCTTTTAAGTTAATTGCATTGATGGATATTCCATCATTTACAAAAGTACAATATTCTTTGAAGTACCTTAGTAGCGTTACGTAAGGGATTCATCAAAGATGTAGGAAAGTAAACAGCACGCATTTGCTTTTACTGGTGATGCAACACTTACAATGTTGTCAAACCCAGTGGGAGCATTGTGTTGTAATTACTGAATAATGCGTTCATGTAGTGATCTTAAATTCAGTGGGAGCTACAAGTCTTGGTAGTTACCCGGATTATCTCTAGAATTTCTTGAGATAAAATACTTTCCAATTATAGACACTTGTGGTATTAAGGATAGTCGTGTACGTTTCCTTACTAGACGAGGTGATTCTATATCTACTTATATCTATGACACAATCATATTGATCAAATAAGCAAACTATTGACGTGTTGTTTATTCGATACGTGATGTTGTTCCATGCACAAGTGGGAGAGATCTTATTGTGTGCAAGCAACAACATAAAGGAATATGATTTAAAGGGTTCTCTTGACTGTAAGGTAAGAGATCAATGTTCTAATGTGTTTTACACACATTCTAATTTATGGAACACTTGAAGTTAATATCTACTTTCATTACTAGATATTAATGACAAGGTAAATTACATACTTTCATCATTATCAGCCTCGACTGATGAAATGAAACTATGTTAAATTTACAAGTTTCTAAAATTAGATAATTATTAGAACAAGTGTCAATATGATAATAAGACTACTTCTAATGAGAATATTTATGTATTGTTGTAATGACATAAATAAATGAAGTAATCTTATACTACTTCATATTCAGATGTTTATGTATTCTTGGAATGACATAAATATATGAAGTAATAAATTAACTTGAAATACTATTGAAACCAAGTTGTGGGTTTCATAATTACTTTAGTTATACATGTTTATATTGTAGATATAAATATGAAGTCTTTTATTATTATAAGACTTATAACAAAGTATGACGTCTGTTATGTTTTTTTTAAGACATATACAAGAAATCATTGAGTTGATCAATGATTTATAACGTATATTGGGATTATAACAGTTTATGTCTTTTTGGTAAGACATAGAAATTAAGTGGCTTGATCAAAAGGGCACTTAAGTTATAAAGCATGCAACTGGCTAGAAAAATCTATTTTACCATTAAGTTGATTTAGTTGGTAAATAGGTAAGCCAAAACGATATATATTTATCTTATATATTGTAAGAATGACTTACAATATTAATCCTAATGAAATACATAGTGTTTATGGTATGTTCAGTTAGGGGAATCAAACTTTTTTTTATATTGTTTGATTAAAGATAACTATATCTTCTAATCTTCCTAAAGATATCAAGGTTAGAAAATTGAGTATGAATTGAATATACTCAATTAAGACTCCAACCTAGAAGATTAATAAGACACCATTGATTATGGAATGTGTTGAATCACATTAAGTCTTAAAATTGAAGTTCAGAATTTGTTAAACTACTTGTTGGGTAGGTTATTAACAAATTAAGATTAGGAACTATCAATATGTATTTGTAAAGTCCCAAAAAGAGAACAAGTTTTGTGTTGCTCTATTTGCTAAGCATTTATAGGTAATCTATAAATTGCAAAAGGCGAGTGGGAGTTTTATCTTCAAAAGATAAAAATTACAAGATACATAATCTTCTAAATACACTAGCAAAATCATAATGAGGATTTAACATGTTAGTGTTAAATCTCAAGATGATGGAATTCTTATTCATAGATCCGTAAGGGTATCTCAAATATTTGTATAATATGTTGAGTGTTATGAGTTACAGGATCGTGGTATGCCTGTTAATAAATTGCAAATGTTTATTTGGCAAATTACTCATACTATGAATAATTAGATGCAGTCCAAAAAGATAACTAGTTTGGAAACGTAGTTAATCTTGAACTCTATAGTTACACTATAGAATGGAAATGAATTTCTGCAAAGGAAATGAAAATCCTAGAGATTTAAATTCTTATGTAGAAATCATAATGGACAAATTTGTATACATATTTAATATGTGAAAAGATTATCAATCACAATTAAGCAATTAAATGTGATTGAAATTCTTTCTAAGCACATTAAATATATAAAGATTATGATTGTCATTATTAGTTTCATTTATATGAAATTAATAATGGAATGTCAAAACTCTTTCTTTAATAATTACTTGAGCGAGGACGAAAAGTAATTGAAATGAGTGTTTGAATTCGAAATAATCTTTAGTAGTATACAAAATGCAAATCATTTGAAAATGGATTAATGCATGCATCTTGAAGATATACTTATTTTTAGTTATTAAATCTAGTTTGATTTATAATTAAAATTAAGATATTTCTTAACATTCCTGAAAGCTAGTGGGAGTGATGTATTTATTTTCTTATTTCATATATGTTGTATAACATATGGGAAGTAACATTCCATTGACGTTAACATTAAATGTTAAGTCTTAGTTAGGAATGAAACTTCACATAGAAAATAAAACCTTGAAGTATATGTTTATTTGATCATAAACATAAGCGGTAGATAATTGATTCTAAAAGAACATGATAATCTATTAGTATGGATAGATAGATACACATCTTTGGAAAGATATGACATGAACAAAAATCTAAGTCTGACACAAGGATTTTTCATGTACATCATGTTGCTTGTTGTATCATGCTTGAATGAAAGATGATTGACAACATTAATATCTAATTATAAATTATTAGATAGCTAAGTGTAATGGATATGGTTTAGAATTTACATCCTCAACCTGGATTTGCTCCAAAATTCTAAATTAGAACCATATAGCATATTGTTGCATGATTGATATAGTTGACAAATCTTGATATATTTGGAGATATCAAAACATTACACGATGAATGTTAAAGTTTACGGAACTTTAAAAGAGCATATTGTTGTTTGATACAATGATGCTAGTAAGATTGAGATGACACTCAATACTAGTCATGGTGGGAGCTCATCCTTATTAGGAGACCATGTATACTAGTTGTGCTCAATATGAGCATAGTTGCATTATACATAAAGAATTAGAATGCTTTAACTACAAGGTTTAGTAGTTTAATTGTCATAAATTCGTGCATGAGGATGTCACGCATTTTATGAACTATGTGGCAATATCTAGATAGATGAATGCACACATACAAGTATTTCATTATTGAAATAAGTATTCTCAAAATTCCGATAGATCAACATTAGTTGATTTATGCCTTGTCAACAAGTATGTGGAACATGACTTGTGGCATAATTCATTAATGAGTATTGTCATGCATTGATCTAGTTAGTATTTGGATAAGGGATATTAAAGCAATATTATTTTAATGAAATAAAGTGTGGATAACGTTTATTCTCATTATTAATATTGTATCCTATATTTGCATGTTTAAATCCATGAATAACTAATGTTATTCTAAATAGTCCGTTGTCGATCAATAATATGGGAATATTATTGAACTAAGACAAATGTGAGGATTGGTAGAATGTACTGTAAGGTTGAGACACCAATGTCACATGATATTCAATATTGGATAAATTGAATATAGGACTTATCCCAACTACATGATTATACTTTATGGATCGTCGTCATTAAGTAAATCATGAATATTTATCCTCAGACTTGAGATACCAGGTGACTGCCGAGGATGTAGCTCATTTTCTGTAAGGTAGTCTAACGCTATCCGTAAAAGGTAGTTATAAGGGCTATTTTCGGAGGTGATGCAAAGTTCGAGGGTCACGCTCGTAGTCAATAAAGGATTTGTTCCTTCAAATTTGTTATGAAGTATAATACTGCTGGGCCCCTCGTAGGATTGACAAGATGTTTGTACGGCCGTACCCAAAGTCTATCTGGAAGACGTTCAGATGTTTTGGTAATCTTGATCAATTATTAATAACGAGAAACATAATAGTTAATTATGGAATGACCAAGATCCATATCCATATTAACACGGTATTAGAAACAAAAGGATAAGTATGATGATAATATCATCACGTGGTTTTTCCAGGAAAACCATACTCGGTTCGATCTGGGGGCATTGGGATCTGTTAAGCTAGACTAGCCCATGTCATTACGATATTAATGAATATCCAAGTGGGAGCTGTTAGAGTTTATGGATAATAATTAATATTCGTATGTCCAGTTTCGAACACGAGACTTCGGGATTGCACACATTACGTATGAGTTTCAATGTATTAATAATTAATATATTTAGTTATGATTAATTATTAATTTCACAAATAAACACTTAAAGGGATATGAAGAAAATTAAGGCAAAACAATGGAATCCCACATCGGAAACCATTGTAAACTTGATCTCAACCCTAAGGCTATAAATACATCCCTATGTATTCATCCCTTAGGACACTTGATTTCAATGGAAGGCCAAACTTCTTCTTTTCTCCTCTCTTGCTCATGGTCGACAAGTGAAACCCCTAGAAAGGGATTTGCGAGTAACCTTGAGCATTACAAAGTGTTTGGTTAATCTATTGTGAATCAAGAACCTAGCTTTTCACATTGAAACGCTAGTAATACGTGTGTACAAGAACGAAGGACAAGCTTACTTTAGCTTGTGTTATTTTCCCCAATTCGATTGATGTAGGTCGATTCATATAAACCCTAATTTTAGGGTTTATACCTTGTTCTTGGAGTGCACGGTTTCTTGTTCTTGCTAGAAATCAAAAGGTACGCATCTATTTAATTTTATGTTAATTAATTATATGTTATGTAGATCTATTCCGCTGTGCTACATGCTTTGATGTTAATTGTTTATGGTTTATTAGTTTATAGTTTTATGATTCTAATATTCCAACATGGTCACACTTATTAACACTTTTGGTCACTTTATGCTTAATTGTATGTGACTAAATACCCAAAAAAAAATGCTTTGTGTGACTAAATATTACAAAAGGCCACATAAACTAAAAATTCATGTGACCATCGGATGATCAATAGTCACACAAAATACACATTTCTTCACTTTAAACAGCATCTGGTCAAACTTATTAACACTTTTGGCCACTTTATGCTGAATTGTATGTGACTAAATACCCAAAACAAACACGCTTTGTGTGACTAAATATTACAAAAGGCCACACAAAATAAAATTCATATGACCATTGGATGATCAATAGTCACACAAAATGCACATTTCTTTACTTTAAACAGCATATAGTCACACTTATTAACTCTTTTGGCCACTTTATACTAATTATATGTGACTAAATACCCAAAACAAACATGCTTTTTGTGACTAAATATTACAAAAGGCAACACAAAATAAAAATTCATGTGACCTTTGGATGATCAATAGTCACACAAAATACACATTTTTTCACTTTAAATAGCATATGATCACACTTATTAACACTTTTGGCCACTTTATGCTTAATTGTTTGTGACTAAATACCCAAAACAAACATGCTTTGTGTGACTAAATATTACAAAAGGCCACACAAACTAAAATTCATGTGACCATTGGATGATCAATAGTCACACAAAATACACATTTTTTCACTTTAAACAGCATATGGTCACACTTATTAACACTTTTGGCCACTTTATGCTTAATTGTATGTGACTAAGTACCCAAAACAAACATGCTTTGTGTGACTAAATATTACAAAAGGCCACACAAACTAAAAATTCATGTGACCATTGGATGATCAATAGTCACACAAAATACACATTTCTTCACTTTAAACAGCACATGGTCACACTTATTAACACTTTTGACAACTTTATGCTTAATTGTATGTGACTAAATACCCAAAAAAACATGCTTTGTTTGACTAAATATTACAAAAGGCCACACAAACTAAAAATTCATGTGACTATTGGATGATCAATAGTCACACAAAATGCACATTTCTTCACTTTAAACAACATATGGTCACACTTATTAACATTTTTGGTCACTTTATGCTTAATTGTATGTGACTAAATACCCAAAACAAACATGCTTTGTGTGACTAAAATATTACAAAAGGCCACACAAACTAAAATTCATGTGACCATTGGATGATCAATAGTCACACAAAATACACATTTTTTCACTTTAAACAGCATATGATCACACTTATTAACACTTTTGGCCACTTTATGCTTAATTGTATGTGACTAAATACCCAAAACAAACATGCTTTGTGTGACTAAATATTACAAAAGGCCACACAAACTAAAATTCATGTGACCATTGGATGATCAATAGTCACACAAAATACATATTTTTTCACTTTAAACAGCATATGGTCACACTTATTAACACTTTTGGCCACTTTATGCTTAATTGTATGTGACTAAATACCCAAAACAAACATGCTTTGTGTGACTAAATATTACAAAAGGCCACACAAACTAAAAATTCATGTGACCATTGGATGATCAATAGTAGCACAAAATACACATTTCTTCACTTTAAACAGCACATGGTCACACTTATTAACACTTTTGGCAACTTTATGCTTAATTGTATGTGACTAAATACCCAAAAAAACATGCTTTGTTTGACTAAATATTACAAAAGGCCACACAAACTAAAAATTCATGTGACTATTGGATGATCAATAGTCACACAAAATGCACATTTCTTTACTTTAAACAGCATATGGTCACACTTATTAACAATTTTTGTCACTTTATGCTTAATTGTATGTGACTAAATACCCAAACAAAACATGCTTTGTGTGACTAAATATTACAAAAGGCCACATAAACTAAAAATTCATGTGACCATCGGATGATCAATAGTCACACAAAATGCACATTTCTTCACTTTAAATAGCATATAGTCACACTTATTAACACTTTTGGCCACTTTATGCTTAATTGTAAGAGACTAAATACCCAAACCAAACATGCTTTGTGTGACTAAATATTACAAAAGGCCACACAAACTAAAAATTTATGTGACCATTGGAAGATCAATAGTCACACAAAATACATATTTTTTCACTTTAAACAGCATATGATCACACTTATTAACACTTTTGGCCACTTTATGCTTAATTATATGTGACTAAATACCCAAAACAAACATGCTTTTTGTGACTAAATATTATGTCACACCCCCAAAATCGGGTCCAGCGGAAGCTTACGTGTCGCTGGGGTGCAACTCAATTGGTATCGTTACACAAGTGTAAAGAACGGTTTTCACATCAATCATTTAGAATATATTTGAGAAGTCAAAAGTGTTAAATTTACATTATGAAAAGTGGTGCGGAAGTTGGCCCATAAAAATAAGTTAAGCGGTCCCAAATGTTTTATCAGAGTCTTCTATGACCATGCCATGCCCTGCCAAAAGCCTCCAGTAGCGTGCTATTGCTTAGCTCCTGAAAATACATGCTAAAATGTCAACACGAGGTTGGTGAGTTCATAGAGTTTGTTTAACAAGTAAAGTATTCGAATAAAGATTTTCCCAGCAAAGGCATTGTAAATCCACTCAGTTGCAAATCCCGCCCATAACAACACTTGCAACCTGTGTGTTTACAACCCACTGCTAAAATATAGCTTGAGTAAGACATGTAAGTATACGATATGCGTTCTATATCACTAATAGACCTTATGCTGCTCACTAGGAGACTTATCAATGCTGCTCACGAGGAGACTTATCAATGCTGCTCACAAGGAGACTTATCAATGCTGCTCACGAGGAGACTTATCAATGCTGCTCACGAGGAGACTTATGTTCGGCTACGCCAAGTGTTTGATACTTAGGTCCGGGATATGATCTGCACGGCTACCCTAAGTGTTTGATACTTAGGTCCGCGAAATGCTTTCAAGAGTAACGCAAGTAAGTTTAACACAATCATGTACGTACGCAAATAGTTTAAGCATGTATCTCCCCCAAAGAGTTTAAAACAATTATTAAAGAATAAGAGTGGGGCTATGAAACTCACCTGATGCGATAGCAACAATACTAGTGGTGAATATGCTGGAATGAGGCTCGGTCTCTAACCGCGACCTAATGTGAATGATATGATCTAAGGTAAGCAAATGAAATGATTCTACTCATGCAATTACGTATGTTAACGATACCACTCGTTGGTTTTGAAAATAATGTTTATCGTCGAAAACTACATTTTTGACATCTCGGCAAGTCATATACTATATTTCGTGTAAAAATGTTGAAACGTTACTCCACGATCCCTATTTGTTGTTCTATCGTCAAATATAATAGTTTCGTCGCAAAATATCACTTTATAATAACTAGTGAAAATATGACCAAACGGCCTCGCAAAACTAGTCGCCCAATATTGTACGTTAAGAGTTAGTAATAGAACTTGACGTTTTTGAAATCCTTGTAACATAATCTCTCAGCCGTCTCCTTTGACTTTTGATCATACGCGTCTCGATCATGTAGATAATCGGTCATCAACTTGGCGACTTGCTAGTTTTACACTTTTTATTTTCATATAAAGGTTGTTTTTCTGGGAAACTAGAAAAATCATATCTTACTCAATATAAGTCCAATCAACAAGCGGTTGATTGATTTGGAAAATAGGCCGGGAATACTTCGTTTCACCTGAAGGAATTTATGGCCCAAACCGACTCGCTCAACGGGTAAATAGCTCGTAAGATGGTGCCTCGCAAAAACTGTTTACACTTAGAAAATATTTGAATTATAGTGAGGCTGTCAAAATAAGTGTTGTTAGTCGGCTTTTCAAAAATTCATATCTCGGTCGTTACAAGTCCGTTTTCAACGTTCTTTATATCCACGTGTTCGTCATAACATGAACTAATATATTTTCAGTGGCTCGGCTCAGCTAGACTACGGCTAACGCCTCGTTCTGTCCCCTGAAGTTCGGCCAACAGCCCGCATTTTCTGAAAATAATAGTTTTTGTGGCCTAACTTTAAAACTTCGTATCTCTTTCGTTATAACTCGGTTTTTAGTGATTCAAGCGACCACGTTTTCGTGTTTGAGAGTACTTTCTAAATATGAAGGCCAAAATAACGGCATGTTTACTGATTTTTCCAGATTTACATTTTTGGGACAGTAGGTTTGTATATACGTTAGAAACTCATTTTCTTGGTTCGCGGCTTGATCAAACTACTACAACACAACTCCACAAATACACACATCCTACCATACACCTTCTTAGGGTGTCATGGGTCCTAAACATCGCTAAAAATAGTGGGCTTCGCGGGGATGTTAATGAAAGTTATAGATCTAGTGATTAGAGATAGTTTTATAAAGAAATGGTATCATTAACTTATGTAACTTGCATTTTTAACAAAAGCCACATGAAAATCCATGATCATATAGATCAAATGAAAGGAAAACATGAAAAATAAATGTTTTTGAAGTTACTTACGATGTGTGATGAGATTGAAGAGATTTGGATGAAAACTTTGAGGTTTTTATTTCAAAACCTTAACAAGGATCATATACTAGACTAGATAAACACTTGTTTCTTGAAAAGTTTTGGATCTCCTCCTTGTTCTTGGGGCTGCCGTGAGGTATGAAGAGACAAGGGAGAGAGTTTTGTGCTTTGTCTTAGTTAATAAAAATGTGTAATGAAATGTTTAGGAAATAAACTAGTTTTATACTATATTATGCATTTAAAGGTTTTAACTTATTAGGCCAAGCAAATGGGTAAGAAGGGGCGGCATTTGGTTTCTAGGAAGAGGTTTTGTGGTATTCTTGGCTTGTTAGATATTTTAGTGTAGGATTAGTTAGTTTAGTGCATAGTTTCGGCGTTATCGGGTACCGGGTTAACTTGAAAATAAATCGTGACGAGTTGAAATAAAATACGACGAAGTCGTAAAAATTATAAAATCATGTTACTGATAAGAATCGGGTGTAAAAAATAGTGATCGTGATGAAATATCGCAAAACGACGGAGTTATAAGCTCTTAACGTAAAATATCGCAAAAGGTTTCAAAACACCGGGTAAATTAATAATATAAATTTTATATCGTTAAAACTAGCATGAAACTATATTAGGATCATAGTCGGGAGTATTTGAGTATAGTATTAGTAGTAATGACTGAGTGGTAACGTTTACTGAACATACGTAAATTGAAATGATGCAATCCCGTGTATAGTAAAGACCCGAAAATGCGAATTGTGACTTTATTACAAAAGGCAACACAAACTAAAAATTCATGTGACCTTTGGATGATCAATAGTCACACAAAATACACATTTTTTCACTTTAAACAGCATATGATCACACTTATTAACACTTTTGGCCACTTTATGCTTAATTGTATGTGACTAAATACCCAAAACAAACATGCTTTGTGTGACTAAATATTACAAAATGCCACACAAACTAAAAATTTATGTGACCATTGGATGATCAATAGTTACACAAAATACACATTTTTTCACTTTAAACAACATATAATCACACTTATTAACACATTTGACCACTTTATGCTTAATTGTATGAGACTAAATACCCAAAACAAACATGCTTTGTGGGACTAAATATTACTAAAGGCCACAGAAACTAAAAATTCATGTGATCATTGGATGATCAATAGTCACACAAAATGCACATTTCTTCACTTTAAACAGCATATGGTCACACTTATTAACACTTTTGGCGACTTTATCCTTAGTTGTATGTGACTAAATACCCAAAACAAACATGCTTTGTGTGACTAAATATTACAAAAGGCCACACAAACCAAAAATTCATGTGATCATTGGATGATCTATAGTCACATAAAATTCACATTTCTTCACTTGAAACAGCATATGGTCACACTTATTAACACTTTTGGCCACTTTATGCTTAATTATATGTGACTAAATACCCAAAACAAACATGCTTTCTGTGACTAAATATTACAAAATGCCACACAAACTAAAAATTTATGTGACCATTGGATGATCAATAGTCACACAAAATACACATTTTTTCACTTTAAACAGCATATGATCACACTTATTAACACATTTGGCCACTTTATGCTTAATTGTATGAGACTAAATACCCAAAACAAACATGCTTTGTGGGACTAAATATTACTAAAGGCCACAGAAACTAAAAATTCATGTGATCATTAAATGATCAATAGTCACACAAAATGCACATTTCTTCACTTTAAACAGCATATGGTCACACTTATTAACACTTTTGGCGACTTTATCCTTAGTTGTATGTGACTAAATACCCAAAATAAACATGCTTTGTGTGACTAAATATTACAAAAGGCCACACAAACTAAAAATTCATGTGATCATTGGATGATCAATAGTAACATAAAATGCACATTTCTTCACTTTAAACAGCATATGGTCACACTTATTAACACTTTTGGCCACTTTACGCTTAATTATATGTGACTAAATACCCAAAACAAACATGCTTTGTGTGACTAAATATTACAAATGGCCACACAAACAAAAAATTCATGTGACCATTAGATGATCAATAGTAACATAAAATTCTCATTTTTTCACTTTAAAAAGCATATGATCACACTTATTAACACTTTTGGCCACTTTATGCTTAATTATATGTGACTAAATACCCAAAACAAACATGCTTTGTGTGACTAAATATTACAAAAGGCCACACAAACTAAAATTCATGTGACCATTGGATGATCAATAGTAACACAAAATACACATTTTTCACTTTAAACAGCATATGATCACACTTATTAACACTTTTGGCCCTTTTATGCATTTTGTGTGACTAATTACCTAAACCAAACATGCTTTGTGTGACTAAATATTACAAAAGGCCACACAAATTAAAAATTCATGTGACCATTGGATGATCAATTGTCACACAAAATACACATTTCTTCCCTTTAAACCACATATGGTCACACTTATTAACACTTTTGGCCACTTTATGCTTAATTATATGTAACTAATTACCCAAAACAAACATGCTTTTTGTGACAAAATATTACAAAAGGCAACACAAACTAAAAATTCATGTGACCTTTGGATGATCAATAGTCACACAAAAATACACATTTTTTCACTTTAAACAGCATATGATCACACTTATTAACACTTTTGGCCACTTTATGCTTAATTGTATGTGACTAAATACCCAAAACAAACATGCTTTGTGTGACTAAATATTACAAAAGGCCACACAAACTAAAATTCATGTGACCATTGGATGATCAATAGTCTCACAAAACACACATTTTTTCACTTTAAACAGCATATGGTCACACTTACTAACACTTTTGGCCACTTTATGCTTAATTGTATGTGACTAAATACCCAAAACAAACATGCTTTGTGTGACTAAATATTACAAAAGGCCACACAAACTAAAAATTCATGTGACCATTGGATGATCAATAGTAACACAAAATACACATTTCTTCACTTTAAAACAGCACATGGTCACACATATTAACACTTTTGGCCACTTTATGCTTAATTGTATGTGACTAAATACCCAAAAAAAAACATGCTTTGTTTGACTAAATATTACAAAAGTCCACACAAACTAAAAATTCATGTGACTATTGGATGATCAATAGTTACACAAAATGCACATTTCTTTACTTTAAACAGCATATGGTCACACTTATTAACAATTTTGGTCACTTTATGCTTAATTGTATGTGACTAAATACCCAAAACAAACATGCTTTGTGTGACTAAATATTACAAAAGGCCACATAAACTAAAAATTCATGTGACCGTCGGATGATCAATAGTCACACAAAATACACATTACTTCACGTTAAACAGCATATGGTAAAACTTATTAACACTTTTGGCCACTTTATGCTGAATTGTATGTGACTAAATACCCAAAACAAACATGCTTTGTGTGACTAAATATTACAAAATGCCACACAAACTAAAAATTTATGTGACCATTGGATGATCAATAGTCACACAAAATACACATTTTTTCACTTTAAACAGCATATGATCACACTTATTAACACATTTGGCCACTTTATGCTTAATTGTATGAGACTAAATACCCAAAACAACACATGCTTTGTGGGACTAAATATTACTAAAGGCCACCGAAACTAAAAATTCATGTGATCATTGGATGATCAATAGTCACACAAAATGCACATTTTTTCACTTTAAATAGCATATGGTCACACTTATTAACACTTTTGGCCACATTATGCTTAATTATATGTGACAAAAGACCCAAAACAAACATGCTTTGTGTGACTAAATATTACAAAAGGCTACACAAACTAAAAATTCATGTGACCATTGGATGATCAATAGTCACACAAAATACACATTTTTTCACTTTAAACAGCATATGATCACACTTATTAAACACTTTTGGCCACTTTATGCTTAATTGTATTTGACTAAACACCCAAAACATACATGCTTTGTGTGACTAAATATTACAAAAGGCCACACAAACTAAAAATTCATGTAACCATTGGATGATCAATAGTCACACAAAATACACATTTCTTCACTTTAAACAGCATATAGTCACACTTATTAACACTTTTGGCCACTTTATGATTAATTGTATGTGACTAAATACCCAAAACAAACATACTTTGTGTGACTAAATATTACAAAAGGCCACACAAACTAAAAATTCATGTGACCATTGGATGATCAATAGTCACACAAAATACACATTTTTTCACTTTAAACAGCATATTGTCACACTTATTAACACTTTTGGCTACTTTATGCTTAATTGTATGTGACTAAATACCCAAAACAAACATGCTTTCTGTGACTAAATATTACAAAAGGCCACACAAACTAAAAATTCATGTGACCATTGGATGATCAATAGTTACACAAAATGCACATTTCTTCACTTTAAACAGCATATGGTCACACTTATTAACACTTTTGGCCACTTTATGCTTAATTGTATGTGACTAAATACAAAAAAAAAACATGCTTTGTTTGACTAAATATTACAAAAGGCCACACAAACTAAAAATTCATATGACCATTGGATGATCAATAGTCACACAAAATGCACTTTTTTTCACTTTAAACAGCATATGTTCAAACTTATTAACACTTTTGGCTACTTTATGGTTAATTGTATGTGACTAAATACCCAAAACAAACATGCTTTGTGTGACTAAATATTACAAAAGGCCACACAAACTAAAAATTCATGTGACCATTGGATGATCAATAGTCACACAAAATGCACATTTCTTCACTTTAAACAACATATGGTCAAACTTATTAACACTTTTTGCTACTTTATGCTTAATTGTATGTGTCTAAATAACCAAAACAAACATGCTTTGTGTGATTAAATATTACAAAAGGCCTCAAAAACTAAAAATTTATGTGACTATTGGATGATCAATAGTCACACAAAATACATATTTTTTCACTTTAAATAGCATATGATCACACTTATTAACACTTTTGGCCACTTTATGCTTAATTGTATGAGACTAAACACCCAAAACATACATGCTTTGTGTGACTAAATATTACAAAAGGCCACACAAACTAAAAATTCATGTAACCATTGGATGATCAATAGTCACACAAAATACACATTTCTTCACTTTAAACAGCATATAGTCACACTTATTAACACTTTTGGCCACTTTATGATTAATTGTATGTGACTAAATACCCAAAACAAACATACTTTGTGTGACTAAATATTACAAAAGGCCACACAAACTAAAAATTCATGTGACCATTGGATGATCAATAGTCACACAAAATACACATTTTTTCACTTTAAACAGCAATGTCACACTTATTAACACTTTTGGCTACTTTATGCTTAATTTATGTGACTAAATACCCAAAACAAACATGCTTTCTGTGACTAAATATTACAAAAGGCCACACAAACTAAAAATTCATGTGACCATTGGATGATCAATAGTTACACAAAATGCACATTTCTTCACTTTAAACAGCATATGGTCACACTTATTAACACTTTTGGCCACTTTATGCTTAATTGTATGTGACTAAATACAAAAAAAAAAACATGCTTTGTTTGACTAAATATTACAAAAGGCCACACAAACTAAAAATTCATATGACCATTGGATGATCAATAGTCACACAAAATGCACTTTTTTTCACTTTAAACAGCATATGTTCAAACTTATTAACACTTTTGGCTACTTTATGGTTAATTGTATGTGACTAAATACCCAAAACAAACATGCTTTGTGTGACTAAATATTACAAAAGGCCACACAAACTAAAAATTCATGTGACCATTGGATGATCAATAGTCACACAAAATGCACATTTCTTCACTTTAAACAACATATGGTCAAACTTATTAACACTTTTTGCTACTTTATGCTTAATTGTATGTGTCTAAATAACCAAAACAAACATGCTTTGTGTGATTAAATATTACAAAAGGCCTCAAAAACTAAAAATTTATGTGACTATTGGATGATCAATAGTCACACAAAATACTATTTTTTCACTTTAAATAGCATATGATCACACTTATTAACACTTTTGGCCACTTTATGCTTAATTGTATGAGACTAAATACCCAAAACAAACATGCTTTGTGTGACTAAATATTACTAAAGGCCTCATAAACTAAAAATTCATGTGATCATTGGATGATCAATAGTCACACAAAATGCACATTTCTTACTTTAAATAGCATATGGTCACACTTATTAACACTTTTGGCCACTTTGTGCTTAATTATATGTGACTAAAGACCCAAAACAAACATGGTTTGTGTGCCTAAATATTACAAAAGGCAACACAAACTAAAAATTTATGTGACCATTGGATGATCAATAGTCACACAAAATGCACATTTCTTCACTTTAAACAGCATATAGTCACACTTATTAGCACTTTTGGCCACTTTATTCTTAATTGTATGTGACTAAATACCCAAAACAAACATGCTTTGTATGACTAAATATTTCAAAAGGCCACACAAACTAAAAATTCATGTGACCATTAGATGATCAATAGTCACACAAAATGCATATTTCTTCACTTTAAACAACATATGGTCAAACTAATTAACACTTTTGGCTACTTTATGCTTAATTGTATGTGTCTAAATACCCAAGACAAACATGCTTTGTGTGACTAAATATTAAAAAAGGCCACACAAACTAAAAATTTATGTGACTATTGGATGATCGATAGTCACACAAAATACATATTTTTTCACATTAAATAGCATAAGATCACACTTATTAACACTTTTGGCCACTTTATGCTTAATTGTATGAGACTAAATACCCAAAAGAAACATGCTTTGTGTGACTAAATATTAATAAAGGCCACACAAACTAAAAATTCATGTAATCATTGGATGATCAATAGTCACACAAAATGCACATTTCTTAACTTTAAATAGCAAATGGTCACACTTATTAACACTTTTGGCCACTTTGTGCTTAATTATATGTGACTAAAGACCGAAAACAAACATGCTTTGTGTGACTAAATATTACAAAAGGCCACACAAACTAAAAATTCATGTGACTATTGAATGATCAATAGTCACACAAAATACATATTTCTTCACTTTACACAGCATATAGTCACACTTATTAACACTTTTGGCCACTTTATTCTTAATTGTATGTGACTAAATACCCAAAAAAAACATGCTTTGTGTGACTAAATATTACAAAAGGCCACACAAACTAAAAATTCATGTGACCATTAGATGATCAATAGTAACATAAAATTCTCATTTTTTCACTTTAAAAAGCATATGATCACACTTGTTAACACTTTTGGCCACTTTATGTTTAATTATATGTGACTAAATACCCAAAGCAAACATGCTTTGTGTGACTAAATATTACAAAAGGCCACACAAACTAAAAATTCATGTGACCATTGGATGATCAATAGTTACACAAAATGCACATTTCTTCACTTTAAACAGCATATGGTCACAATTATTAACACTTTTGGCTACTTTATGCTTAATTGTATATGATTAAATACCCAAAAAAAACTTGCTTTGTGTGACTAAATATTACAAAAGGCCACACAAACTAAAAATTCATGTGACCATTGGATGATCAATAGTTACTCAAAATACACATTTCTTCACTTTAAACAGCATATGGTCACACTTATTAACACTTTTGGCCACTTTATTCTTAATTGTATGTGACTAAATACGCAAAACAAACATGCTTTGTGTGACTAAATATTACAAAAGGCCACACAAACTAAAAATTCATGTGACCATTGGATGATCTATAACCACACAAAATACACATTTTCTCAGTTTAAACAGCATAAGGTCACACTTATTAACACTTTTGGCCACTTTATTCTTAATTGTATGTGTCTAAATACCCAAAACAAACATGCTTTGTGTGACTAAATATTACAAAAGGCCAGACATACTAAAAATTCATGTGACCATTGGATGATCATTAGTCACACATAATAAACATTTCATTGTATGACACTTATTAACACTTTTGGTAACTTTATGCTTAATTATATGTGACTAAATACCCAAAAAAAACATGCTCTTTGTGACTAAATATTACAAAAGGCCACACAAACTAAAAATTTATGTGACCATTGGATGATCAATAGTCACACAAAATACACATTTCTTCACTTTAAACAGCATGTGGTCACACCTATTAACACTTTTGGCCACTTTATGCTTAATTGTATTTGACTAAACACCAAAAACAAACATGCTTTGTGTGAATAAATATTACAAAAGGCCACACAAACTAAAAATTCATGTGACCATTGGATGATCAATAGTCACACAAAATACACATTTCATCACTTTAAACAGCATATGGTCACACTTATTAACACTTTCGGCTACTTTATGCTTAATTGTATGTGACTAAATACCCAAAACAAACATGCTTTTTGAGACTAAATATTACAAAAGGCCACACATACTAAAAGTTCATGTGACCATTGGATGATCAATAGTTACACAAAATGCACATTTCTTCACTTTAAACAGTATATGGTCACACTTATTAACACTTTTGGCCACCTTTTGCTTAATTGTATGTGACTAAATACCCAAAACAAACATGCTTTGTGTGACTAAATATTACAAAAGGCCACAAAAACTAATAATTTATGTGACCATTGGATGATCAATAGTCACACAAAATGCATATTTCTTCACTTTAAACAGCATATGGTCAAACTTATTAACATTTTGGCCACTTTGTGCTTAATTGCATGTGACTAATTACCCAAAACAAACATGCTTTGTGTGACTAAATATTACAAAAGGCCACACAAACTAAAAATTCATGTGACCATTGGATGTTCAATAGTCACACAAAATGCACATTTCTTCACTTTAAACAGTATATGGTCACACTTATTAACACTTTTGGCCACTTTGTGCTTAATCATATGTGACTAAAGACGAAAACAAATATGCTTTGTGTGGCTAAATATTTCAAAAGGCAACACAAAACTGAAAATTTATGTGACCATTGGATGATCAATAGTCACACAAAATGCACATTTCTTCACTTTAAACAGCATATAGTCACACTTATTAACACTTTTGGCCACTTTATACTTAATTATATGTGTCTAAATACCCAAAATAAACATGCTTTTTGTGACTAAATATAACTAAAGGCCACACAAACTAAAAATTCATGTGACCATTGGATGATCAATAGTCGCACAAAATACACATTTTTTCACTTTAAACAGCATATGATCACACTTATTAACACTTTTGGCCACTTTATGCTTAATTGTATTTGACTAAACACCCAAAACAAACATGCTTTGTGTGGCTAAATATTACAAAAGGCCACACAAACTAAAAATTCATGTGACCATTGGATGATCAATAGTCACACAAAATACACATTTTTTCACTTTAAACAGCATATGGTCACACTTATTAACACTTTTGGCTACTTTATGCTTAATTGTATGTGACTAAATACCCAAAACTAACATGCTTTCTGTGACTAAATATTACAAAAGGCCACACAAACTAAAAATTCTTGTGACCATTGGATGATCAATAGTTACACAAAATGCACATTTCTTCACTTTAAACAGCATATGGTCACACTTATTAACACTTTTGGCCACTTTATGCTGTATTGTATGTGACTAAATACCTTAAAAAAACATGCTTTGTTTGACTAAATATTACAAAAGGCCACACAAACTAAAAATTCATGTGACCATTGGATGATCAATAGTCACACAAAATGCACTTTTCTTCACTTTAAACAGCATATGGTCAAAATTATTAACACTTTTGGCCATTTTGTGCTTAATTGTATGTGACTAAATACCCAAAACGAACATGATTTGTATGACTAAATATTTCAAAAGGCCACACAAACTAAAAATTCATGTGACCATTAGATGATCAATAGTCACACAAAATGCACATTTCTTCACTTTAAACAACATATGGTCAAACTAATTAACACTTTTGGCTACTTTATGCTTAATTGTATGTGTCTAAATACCCAAAACAAACATGTTTTGTGTGACTAAATATTACAAAAGGCCACACAAACTAAAAATTTATGTGACTATTGGATGATCGATAGTCACAAATATTTTTCACATTAAATAGCATATGATCACACTTATTAACACTTTTGGCCACTTTATGCTTAATTGTATGAGACTAAATACCCAAAAGAAACATGCTTTGTGTGACTAAATATTACTAAAGGCCACATAAACTAAAAATTCATGTGATCATTGGATGATCAATAGTCACACAAAATGCACATTTCTTAACTTTAAATAGCATATGGTCACACTTATTAACACTTTTGGCTACTTTGTGCTTAATTATATGTGGCTAAAGACCGAAAACAAACATGCTTTGTGTGCCTAAATATTACAAAAGGCAACACAAACTAAAAATTTATGTGACAATTGGATGATCAATAGTCACACAAAATGCGCATTTCTTCACTTTAAACAGCATATAGTCACACTTATTAACACTTTTGGCCACTTTATGCTTAATTATATGTGTCTAAATACCCAAAATAAACATGATTTTTGTGACTAAATATTACTAAAGGCCACACAAACTAAAAATTCATGTGACTATTGGATGATCTATTGTCACACAAAATATACATTTCTTCACTTTAAACAGCATATAGTCAAACTTATTAACACTTTTGGCCACTTTATTCTTAATTGTATGTGACTAAATACCCAAAATAAGCATGCTTTGTGTGACTAAATTTTACAAAAGGCCACACAAACTAAAAATTCATGTGACCTTTGGATGATCAATAGTCACACAAAATACACATTTTTTCACTTTAAACAGCATATGGTCACAATTATTAACACTTTTGGCTACTTTATGCTTAATTGTATGTGATTAAACACCCAAAACAAACATGCTTTGTGTGAATAAATATTTCAAAAGGCCACATAAACAAAAAATTCATGTGACCATTGGATGATCAATAATCACACAAAATGCACATTTCTTCACTTTTAACAGCATATGGTCAAACTTATTATCACTTTTGGCCACTTTATGCTTAATTGTAAGTGACTAAATACCCAAAACAAACATGCTTTGTGTGACTAAATTTTACAAAAGGCCACACAACCTAAAAATTCATGTGATCATTGGATGATCAATAGTCACACAAAATGCACATTTCTTCTCTTTAAACAGCAAATGGTCACACTTATTAACACTTTTGGCTACTTTATGCTTAATTGTATGTGACTAAATACCAAAACAAACATGCTTTGTGAGACTAAATATTACAAATGGCCAGACAAACTAAAAATTCGTTTGACCATTGGATAATCAATAACCATACAAAATACACATTTCTTCACTTTAAACAGCATATGGTCACACTTATTAACACTTTTGGCCACTTTATTTTAATTGTATGTGTCTAAATACCCAAAACAAACATGCTTTGTGTGACTAAATATTACAAAAGGCCACACAAACTAAAAATAAATGTGACCATTGGATGATAAATAGGTACAGAAAATACACATTTCTTCACTTTAAACATCATATGGTCACATTTATTAACACTTTTGGCCACTTAATGCTTAATTGTATGTGACTAAATACGCAAAACAAACATGCTTTGTGTGACTAAATATTTGATAACGCCTAAATCTAACATGTTTTTGATAGCGTTATTGGTAGTTTTATATATGTTTTGTGGTTATATTTATATGCTTTTGTTACTAAATCGTACCAAAGTGTGTTTGCAAAGCATTTGTAGCCAAAGACAGGAAAATGGATGGAAAAGATGCAAAAATGAAGAAAAAGGAAGTATTTGAGATTTCATGTGAATCTTGTGTCAAGTTCCGCTTCGTAAGGTACTTCAAGGAGTTAAAGTCCAAGTAGTCAAGTTCATAAGCTTTAGGATAAAGAGAAAGACCGAAGAATCAAGAGCTACGTCCGAGAAACAAGTCATACGCAAAAGATCAAGAAAAAGGTTCAGCAGCCATCACCATCCGATCGGTCGCCGCCCGCAACCGATCCGGATGGAGTGAAAGTGGATTTACCGAGAAGACCAACCGATCGGTAGACCATTCCATCCGATCGGTTGGAAGTCGCTGTTTTACCCAAGACTTCTTTATTAAGGATTGTGACTTTATAACTCCGGTTCTAGGCCCTTCTTGTCATTATTCTAACCATTCAATACTACTTGGAGGGCAAGAGAAGCATTTATGCACTTAGACCCTTGGTTGGAGCAATTTATGGAACCATTAGTTGAGTATTTATATACCAATCAATTTAGAGAGATATATACATGCAAAACAAGTGCTAGGAGAGGAACCATTCACAGAAGAAACTCAAGAAATTCGTCCATAAGTCCAGGAGAAGGGAGAAAGTCGAATTTACCATTTTCATTGCTTGTGGAATCATTGTCTTTCACTTGTAATCTTATTTCCAAATCATTGTAAGACTTTCAATCATGGTTTCTAATGTTCAAATTATTGAGTTTACATTTATGTTTGCTATGAGTGGCTAGTGCCTTTGTGCACTTGCTTAGATGATGTGTATTATTCATTGATTTGCATATGATTGTGATAACATGTTTTAATTCAATTTCAAGTCAATTCTAAGAACCAATTGTGATAAAGTTTCATAGTGACATTTGGGAAATCAAGTTTAACTAGTGCTAGTAATCTTGAGGGTTGAAAGAACTATTGTTATTCCACTAGTTATAATCATTTGTCTATGAATGATTGTTGTCTACCACTATTCTTGATTAACCAAAGGAACCTAATTGTGATTGTAATGAAAAAGCTTTTGTCTATCAAAACGGATTGATTGTAAACCACTTTAAAGGTCGAAAGATTAATAGTTTGCTTTCAATTGTGACCTTTTGTCTATAATTGGTTACCTTTTGTATTGACCATTTCCTAAGCTTGTTTGATTAGACAAAAGATTGTTTTTGTGTTTGAGGAACACCAACTCATGAACCTTGAATTGATCTTGAATTGATTGGTTAATCGTAATGCTTGTTTTTATAAACCAAAATCTTGACGAAGGTTTAATTTGTAGGAACAATAGATTAGTGTCAAAACTAATTATCACAACCAACATGTTTTCCAAAGTTATCACAATCATATTAGTCAATTGGAGTACACTAGTCTAAGCAAGTGTAGTTTTTAATCATTTGAATTTTCATTATATCATTACTGCTTATTTGAGATTGTTGCTTTTAACTTGCAATTCGATTCACTACACAAATCCCTGCGAACGATCCCGACTTACCATCAAAATCTTGCTACAACGGACGAGTATACTTGCTCGTATGTGTTGTTATTAGATTCGGTAATTCACCCTTTATAAATTTAAAACTTGCACCGAACCGGGCACATCAAGTTTTTGGCGCCGTTGCCGGGGATTTTGATCGTGTTTCTGTAAGTTTTAGTCCAATTCTCATATAGTTAGTTTTCGTAAAAAAAAAAAAAAAAAAAAAAAAAAAGTTTTACCGAGCTGCCCATCCGATCGGTTATTCATCCATCCGATCGGTTTTCCAAAATTTTAATTTACCGAGAGAACCATCCGATCGGCGGACACTTCCATCCGATCGGATCCTTCAAATCCAAGTTACCGAGAGATCTATCCGATCGGTAGACTGTTCTATCCGGATCGGATAGACGATTCTGAACTTTTCAAATTGTTTTCATTCTTTGCTCGTTTGTTTAGACATTGCCTCGATTCGTTGGGGAATTGTATGAACACTCGATCAACTGGAGTAGAACCAATTCCACCATTTTCAGATCCCGAACGTTTAGTCCGAAGACAAAGAAGAAGAAGAACACCCTTTGTTCCACTAGCCAATCGTGTACCAAGAGTACCAAACCCAACGTTTGATAACCTTTTTGAAGCCAAAGTCGTTTACAACCCATTCACTGACCAACCTTTTCCCATGGCTGACGATAGACCCATGTGGGAAGCAAACCGAGCCGTAGCACCAACTCCTGGAGCTGCTATTGTTGCTGTCAACTTAGGTGACAATTTCACCGTGAAAGGTCACCATCTTTCTATGATCAAAGACCGTCAATTCGATGGCCGTTCGAGGGCCGATCCTCACAAACACGTTGCCGAATTCATTGAAATTTGTGGCATGTTCCGATATGGTGATACAAATGTAGACGCCATTAAACTCAAACTTTTTCCGTCATCACTTGCTAGAGATGCAAAAGTGTGGTATAACGAATTAACACCAGGAATCATCACTACTTGGGAGGAGATGAGGCAAGCTTTTGTAAGCCGATTCTTTCCACCTGCAATGTTTGATCGACTCATGGGAGAAATTCGTGCTTTCACACAAAATCCTAACGAATCACTCGTCGAAGCCTGGCTTCGTATGAAGGATTTACTTCGAAGTTGTCATGGACATGGTTTAGGACGAGGAACCATTATTCAAATCTTTTACCATGGACTTGATGAAACATCTCAAGGAATTCTTGATGCTGGAGGAATTTTTCTTTATAAGACTCCTAACCAGGCATATCAATTGCTTGAAGACCGAGTTCTTCTCAAACTCGACTGGTCAAAAGATGCCAAGACAAAACCCTTAAGAAAAACCGTTGCTTTCGCCGAAAGTTCTGATTCATCTAAACTCATGGAGAAAATGGAAACCTTGGTTTCCAAAATCGATTCGCAATACAAAGATCTTAGAGGAGAGATGAAAGAAATGCGAGATGGTTGTAACAACTGTGGAGGAAACCACCCATCATCAGAATGCGATGATCAACCTATGGATCAACCAAAAGAAGGAGAAGCTAATTATATCCAAGGAGGATACCGAGGAGGAGGATATCGAGGAAATTATTACGGAAGAAACTCTGCTAATTGGCAAGATCGCCGACAAAGGGATAACAACCATGAGTCCCAACCAAAAGTAGAGAACCAAACCTCACAAAGTTCCGACAAGAAACCTGAAGAAACAGATTTTGAAAAAATGATGAGAGAATTTGTCACTGCCCAAAAATCAACCAACGAGTTCGTCAATAATCAATTTTTCAATCTCAAAACCAAAGTTGAGCAAGGTCAGAAAAATCATCAAGCATCTATCCAAGATCTTGAAAACAAATTTGGGAGACTCTCTGATCAAATTTCTTCACGACCATCAGGTTCGTTGCCTAGTAACACCCAAACCAACCCAAAACCATCATCATCATCGAATGATAAGACTTATCGTCCACCACCAACCAGAAATGAGCATATCAATGCTGTATTCACAAGAAGTGGCCTGTCTTATGATCCACCACCCAACCCAAACAACACCACAACTATCGATTTCGATAGTGAGGATGAAGATGAAGAATCCGAGAAGGAAAATACACCAAAAACACCACCAAACCCAAACCCAAACCACTAGTTAAGGCTTACACTCCAAAAATTCCATATCCACAGAGCCTTAAGAAAGAAAGAATGGAGGAGCGTTATAAGAAGTTTGTTGAAATAATCAAAGAAGTTAGACTCAATGTACCTCTCATTGATGTTTTAGCTGGAATGCCCAATTACGGGAAATTTTTGAAAGAACTTCTTAACAACAAAAACAAGTTGGAGCAAATATCCGCTACCTTTCTCAATGAAGAATGTTCAGCTATTGTTCAAAACAAAATTCCACAAAAACTCGGAGATCCCGGAAGTTTTCTGATTCCATGCATATTAGGAAACAACATCACATGCGATGCTTTAGCCGACTTAGGTGCGAGTATCAATTTGATGCCTTATTCGCTGTATACGAAACTTTCAATCAATACCTTGAAACCCACAAGGATGAGTATCCGATTAGCTAATCATACTTACCAATATCCTGTTGGTATTGCTGAGAATATGCTTGTCCAAGTAGGTAAATTCATTTTTCTCCGTGGATTTTGTAATTTTAGAAATGGAGGAAGATAGTAGAGTACCACTTATTTTAGGAAGACCTTTTCTAAACACCGCTGATGCGATCATCAAAGTAAAAGGAAGAGAACTCAATCTTGGAGTTGGAGAGGATAGAATCACGTTCTTAATCGATAAAGCAATGAAATATCCACATTCCAGTGATGACACTTGTTTTAACATTGATGTAATCGATGAAGTCACTGAAGAAGAATTGGATGCATTACTTGAAGATTCTGATCCATTCATGACTAATTCAGAGAAGATTAGTGAAACAACTTTTGATAAAGAATTCGCTGATTTTATGGAAGTTAAGATTGAAGAAGAAGAAGAAGAAGAAGAAGAAGGAGAAATAATAGAAGAAGATTTTGAGGAAATCAGTATTAATGATCAGATGAGGATCAAAACATCACTTCAAGAACCACCGACTGATCTTGAGTTGAAACCACTGCCAGAAAATCTTGAGTATGCTTACTTGGAAGACAATTCGCTACTTCCAGTAGTCATATCTTCGTTGCTAAATGATTTTGAGAAAGAATGTCTGATTTCAGTTCTTAAGAAGCATAAAGAAGCTTTTGCGTGGAAAACTTCTGACATCCCAGGAATCAGTCCTGATTTTTGCAAACACAAAATCAATTTCGAAGAAGATGCCAAACCAGTTGTAGAAAGACAACGTCGACTCAACCCCAACATGAAAGAAGTTGTTAAAAAAGAAATCATCAAACTGCTTGATGCAGGTATCATTTACCCCATCGAGGATAGTCCTTGGGTAAGTCCTGTTCACTGTGTTCCGAAAAAAGGAGGAATGACTGTTGTGACCAACGAACGGAATGAACTAGTTCCTACTAGAACTGTCACCGGATGGCGAGTATGTATTGATTACAGAAAATTGAATAAAGCCACCAGAAAAGATCATTTTCCTTTGCCTTTCATGGATCAAATGCTTGAGAGATTAGCAGGAAACAAATACTTTTGTTTTCTTGATGGTTTTTCAGGATATTTCCAAATTCCTATTGATCCAGCTGATCAAGAAAAGACCACATTCACATGTCCCTTTGGAACTTACGCTTATCGGCGTATGCCTTTTGGATTATGTAATGCCCCCGCGACTTTTCAAAGATGTATGATTGCCATATTCCAAGATATGCTTGAAACGTCTATGCAAGTTTTCATGGATGACTTTTCAGTTTTCGGAAGCTCATTCGAAGCTTGCCTTTCTAACCTCGATAAAATGCTTGAAAGATGTAAAGCTGCACATCTTGTTCTCAATTGGGAGAAGTGTCATTTCATGGTAACTGAAGGAATTGTGTTAGGACACAAAATTTCTAGTGCAGGAATGGAGGTTGACAAAGCAAAGATCGATGTCATTACCAAATTGCCACCCCCAACTAACGTCAAAGCCGTTAGAAGTTTCCTAGGACATGCAGGATTTTACCGTCGTTTCATTAAGGATTTTTCCAAAACATCTCGTCCAATGACGAAACTTCTTGAAAAAGATGTTGTTTTCGATTTTAATGCAGATTGTATGAAAGCATTCGAAGCATTGAAAACACAACTGACTAGTGCACCCATTATGGTTTCACCTGATTGGTCACTACCATTCGAGCTTATGTGCGATGCAAGCGATTTTGCTGTTGGAGCCGTATTAGGACAACGAGAAGAGAAACATTTTCGTCCTATATATTTTGCCAGCAAAACACTCAACAATGCCCAGCAGAATTACACAGTTACAGAGAAAGAATTGTTAGCCGTTGTTTTCGCTTTTGATAAATTCAGATCGTACCTTGTCCTTTCGAAAACAATCGTGTTCACCGATCATTCAGCGTTAAAATATCTGTTTAAAAAGCAAGATGCTAAACCACGTCTCATCCGATGGATTTTACTACTCCAGGAATTCGATATCGAAATCAAAGATAAGAAAGGAGCAGAAAATCTAGCCGCTGATCATCTATCTCGTTTAGAAAATCCAAATCTGGAAGAATTAAAAGAAGATGAGATTGACGATTATTTCCCAGATGAAACACTCATGACTGTTGATACAGATGATGAGAACGAAATTCCATGGTTTGCCAACTATGCAAATTATCTCGTTGGAGGAATTCTAAAGAAAGGATTAACTCATGCCCAACGAAGTAAATTCTTTTCAGATCTTAAACATTATTATTGGGAAGAGCCTTATCTTTTCAAAATGTGTCCCGATGGGATGATTAGAAGATGTGTTTATGGTTCTGAAACAAGAAGAATTCTCGATGAATGTCATCATGGCCCAACTGGGGACATTATGGTCCTTCCACTACCGCTAAAAAAGTCTTCGATGCTGGATTCTATTGGCCGACTATTTTTAAAGAAGCCCATACTCTTGTTAAAAATTGTGATGCTTGCCAAAAATCCGGTAGTCTTTCTCGAAGAGATGAAATGCCTCAGAAGAGCATTCAGGTCTGCGAATTATTCGATATTTGGGGAATTGATTTCATGGGACCGTTTCCTAAATCACACAAATACGAATACATTCTCGTTGCTATTGATTACGTTTCCAAATGGGCTGAAGCAGAAGCTCTACCCACAAATGATGCACGAGTAGTTGTTAATTTTCTCAAAAAGCTTTTCGCTCGTTATGGAATTCCTAAAGCTTTGATAAGTGATCGTGGAACCCATTTCTGTAATAAACAAATGGAGAAAATTATGAAGCGATATGGAGTTCATCATCGTTTCGCTACAGCTTATCACCCACAGACAAGTGGTCAAGTCGAAAATACCAACAGAGCCTTAAAAAGGATACTTGAAAAAACGGTTAAAGACAATCCCGCCGTTTGGTCGAGAAAACTGGATGATGCTCTGTGGGCATTTCGCACGGCTTATAAAACACCAATTGGTACAACACCATACAGATTGTTGTATGGAAAAACTTGCCATTTGCCGTTCGAAATCGAACACCGCGCTTACTGGGCATTGAGAAATTGTAACCCAGACCTCAAAGTTGCTGGAGAAAAGAGATTTTTGCAATTGCATGAACTCGATGAGCTTAGACTACAAGCTTATGAGAACTCCAAACTTTACAAAGCAAGAACAAAAGCTTATCATGACAGAAAGCTAAGAATCAGAAAAGAATTCAAAGCTGGAGACAAAGTTCTGCTTTTTAACATGAAGTATAAGTTCAAAGCTCCCAAGCTGAGACCAAAATGGTTCGGACCGTATACAGTGAAGCATGGATTTCCATCCGGATATGTTGAATTGTATGACAAACATGGTGGAAGTTTCATTGTTAATGGTCACCGAATTAAGTTATACTATGACAAGGAGCAAATGAATGAAGTTTCTATTCAAGAGATTCCGCCTGAATCAGAATATGAAGCTATAACCTTTATGTCACCCTTCCCGGCCGATTTCAAGAAAAACACTCCGTGGGCCGAAGATTCTGGTTATATCTATGATGTTCTACCAAGACCGTGGGAGAAAGTTAAGTTGGAAAACATAGATGAAACTGGAGAGGGAATAGTGATTGGAAATGTGCTTGTACGTTCCAAAATTTCTAATGAAGAAGTCAACACCAACATGAAGAAAGAGAAGTTCGAGTCCGGCTGATGACTCGTTAATAAAACAAGCGCTTCTCGGGAGGCAACCCGTGTGTTTGCTATGTTTATTTTTCATTTTTATTTTCTAGTGATTAAACCCCAAAGTTTTTTCTAAATTGCTTAGTTGAACTTAAGTGTGGGGGTGTATCACTGCCTTTTGAATAAGCGAAGAAATATTTCGTATGTGTGTTTCTTTTGTTTTTAGATTACTGCAGATAATGATTTCGAAGCTTGGACGCTAGGATCAAGACTCCTCATGAGAAGAAAATACGGTTTATTCTCTTATTTCCCTATTTCATTCTTTGTCATTTATCACATTGAGGACAATGCTTAACTTAAGTGTGGGGGGGTGAATAGGAAAATAAGGATAGATTGTAGTTTTGAGCTGAATTTTAAAATTTTGTTTGCCCTTGTAATCTAGTCTTTTGTCATTTTAAAGATCATATTCTAGAATAACTGGATTTATCCACTGGTAAAATCTGTAATTCTGAAAATTCGAGATGTGTCCCGATTAATATTGCAATCCATTCTGGGATCGATAACATTATCTAGCACAGATTATAGCCCTTTCCACTAAAGTGTGAGAATTTGAGCCTGTTCTATATACAGCATACATCTTTTATGCTTAGATCTTTTGCTATGAGTGTGCCGGTGATTTTATTTATTCTAGAACTTGTGCTTGTAAATCATTACAGACCGTTGTGAGATCACATTTCGTTTGTGATATAAGTGTATATGCGTGATAAGAGGCAATCTTAGGTTTTATCCCAAATGGCCTTCCATTTTCATATAATGCTATATTAGCTAGCTACACTGGCTAGTTAACCACTCATATGGACCCATTTGTTAGCATTTATCTTTAATGCTAGATACCCCTAGTTACACCCGCCGAGCCTATCTTTTCTTTTGATACAATCCAGAAAAATTCAAAAAAAGATTTTACACCTTTTTAAGCCTAGCCTTATTTTTAGTCAAATCTTGGTTGGTTGCTAGCTATTTGGAAAGATGGATGTTATGTGGAAATCATGAAAGTTCTAAGGAAGCGTAAACTCCGAAGGTTGTTATACGAGAAAAGTCATTGCAACTATAAGATGACAAGTAAAAAAAAAAAGTAAAAAAAAAAAAAAAAAAAAAAAAAAAAAAAAAAAAAGAGAAAAAAAGAGGAAAAGTCATTGCAACTATGAGGTGACAAGAATAAGCCAATGGGCTAAGTGAATCAAGTATGAATAAAGGAAGTATGGAGTTTTTCACAAAATGGCATGATATTGGTTTGTAATAGCTAGTAACATTTGGTTCGTAGACTTTGACTATTCTATTTATTTTTATTTTCAACCAATTTCATAAATATATCCCATGCCTTATCCTACCCTTTTTGACTTTGTGTAATTATTAAGTGTATGGACATGTAGTAACCATCCGATTTCTTGAGGAATTAACTAACGTTGTTAGCGATCTAGGGAGTATTTTGGCGACCATCCGTTATGCAAGTAACGTCGTTAGCGAACCAAGGTACAATCTAGTGACCATCCGTTATTTGATGATGCAAGAATTCGTTGTTAGGAAGCTATTATGTTTTGCATGAGATAGTGGCGCATTAGTCTTTTATATCCCTTTAAGCCTTAAACCCGAATAAAAGCCCTCTTTGATATGTATACTTGGAGCTCACACCATTTCGGTGTAGTTTTGTTTCTTGTACAAGCTTATGGTAATATTTAGATCATGACTGAGCAAATGAGTGTCATTCCGCTTATATACTCTACCAATCATACAAATGAGTGTTTGAGTGAATTATATTTCATTTCCCTTTCGTGAGGTGTTTAGTAATGTGTATCATGCAAGAAAATCATATGGGTATTGTCAAACATCTCGATGATTCAACCATAAAAACTTAAAATGATGAATCTAGCTTGTACTAGTGCTTGATAGATTTGCATCACATTTTCCTAATCATTGGTGCATACCGTGTGGATAATTATTTTTAATTCTAGATTTGCTTGAGGGCAAGCAAAGTTCAAGTGTGGGGGATTTGATAACGCCTAAATCTAACATGTTTTTGATAGCGTTATTGGTAGTTTTATATATGTTTTGTGGTTATATTTATATGCTTTTGTTACTAAATCGTACCAAAGTGTGTTTGCAAAGCATTTGTAGCCAAAGACAGGAAAATGGATGGAAAAGATGCAAAAATGAAGAAAAAGGAAGTATTTGAGATTTCATGTGAATCTTGTGTCAAGTTCCGCTTCGTAAGGTACTTCAAGGAGTTAAAGTCCAAGTAGTCAAGTTCATAAGCTTTAGGATAAAGAGAAAGACCGAAGAATCAAGAGCTACGTCCGAGAAACAAGTCATACGCAAAAGATCAAGAAAAAGGTTCAGCAGCCATCACCATCCGATCGGTCGCCGCCCGCAACCGATCCGATGGAGTGAAAGTGGATTTACCGAGAAGACCAACCGATCGGTAGACCATTCCATCCGATCGGTTGGAAGTCGCTGTTTTACCCAAGACTTCTTTATTAAGGATTGTGACTTTATAACTCCGGTTCTAGGCCCTTCTTGTCATTATTCTAACCATTCAATACTACTTGGAGGGCAAGAGAAGCATTTATGCACTTAGACCCTTGGTTGGAGCAATTTATGGAACCATTAGTTGAGTATTTATATACCAATCAATTTAGAGAGATATATACATGCAAAACAAGTGCTAGGAGAGGAACCATTCACAGAAGAAACTCAAGAAATTCGTCCATAAGTCCAGGAGAAGGGAGAAAGTCGAATTTACCATTTTCATTGCTTGTGGAATCATTGTCTTTCACTTGTAATCTTATTTCCAAATCATTGTAAGACTTTCAATCATGGTTTCTAATGTTCAAATTATTGAGTTTACATTTATGTTTGCTATGAGTGGCTAGTGCCTTTGTGCACTTGCTTAGATGATGTGTATTATTCATTGATTTACATATGATTGTGATAACATGTTTTAATTCAATTTCAAGTCAATTCTAAGAACCAATTGTGATAAAGTTTCATAGTGACATTTGGGAAATCAAGTTTAACTAGTGCTAGTAATCTTGAGGGTTGAAAGAACTATTGTTATTCCACTAGTTATAATCATTTGTCTATGAATGATTGTTGTCTACCACTATTCTTGATTAACCAAAGGAACCTAATTGTGATTGTAATGAAAAAGCTTTTGTCTATCAAAACGGATTGATTGTAAACCACTTTAAAGGTCGAAAGATTAATAGTTTGCTTTCAATTGTGACCTTTTGTCTATAATTGGTTACCTTTTGTATTGACCATTTCCTAAGCTTGTTTGATTAGACAAAAGATTGTTTTTGTGTTTGAGGAACACCAACTCATGAACCTTGAATTGATCTTGAATTGATTGGTTAATCGTAATGCTTGTTTTTATAAACCAAAATCTTGACGAAGGTTTAATTTGTAGGAACAATAGATTAGTGTCAAAACTAATTATCACAACCAACATGTTTTCCAAAGTTATCACAATCATATTAGTCAATTGGAGTACACTAGTCTAAGCAAGTGTAGTTTTTAATCATTTGAATTTTCATTATATCATTACTGCTATTTGAGATTGTTGCTTTTAACTTGCAATTCGATTCACTACACAAATCCCTGCGAACGATCCCGACTTACCATCAAAATCTTGCTACAACGGACGAGTATACTTGCTCGTATGTGTTGTTATTAGATTCGGTAATTCACCCTTTATAAATTTAAAACTTGCACCGAACCGGGCACATCAATATTACAAAAGGCCACACAAACTAAAAATTCATGTGACCATTGGATGATCAATATTCACACAAAATACACATTTCTTCACTTTAAACAGCATATGGTCACACTTATTAACACTTTTGGCCACTTTATTCTTAATTGTATGTGTCTAAATACCCAAAACAAACATGCTTTGTGTGACTAAATATTACAAAAGGCCACACAAACTAAAAATTCATGTGACCATTGGATGATCAATAGTTACACAAAATGCACATTTCTTCACTTTAAACAGCATATGGTCACACTTATTAACACTTTTGGCCACTTTATGCTTAATTGTATGTGACTAAATACCTTAAAAAAACATGCTTTGTTTGACTAAATATTACAAAAGGCCACACAAACTAAAAATTCATGTGACCATTGGATGATCAATAGTCACACAAAATGCACTTTTCTTCACTTTAAACAGCATATGGTCAAACTTATTAACACTTTTGGCCATTTTGTGCTTAATTGTATGTGACTAAATACCCAAAACAAACATGCTTTGTATGACTAAATATTTCAAAAGGCCACACAAACTAAAAATTCATGTGACCATTGGATGATCAATAGTCACACAAAATGCACATTTCTTCACTTTAAACAGCATATGGTCACACTTATTAACACTTTTGGCCACTTTATGCTTAATTGTATGTGACTAAATACCCAAAACAAACATGCTTTGTGGACTAAATATTACAAATGGCCACACAACC
This sequence comes from Artemisia tridentata subsp. tridentata, assembly GCA_021014915.2. Classification (NCBI taxonomy): domain Eukaryota; kingdom Viridiplantae; phylum Streptophyta; class Magnoliopsida; order Asterales; family Asteraceae; genus Artemisia; species Artemisia tridentata. The sequence goes on along the minus strand of CP139501.1, from coordinate 65,554,329 downwards.
TAAAAATTCTGTGACCATTGGATGATCAATAGTCCACAAAATACACATTTCTTCACTTTAAACAGCATATGGTCACACTTATTAACACTTTTGGCCACTTTATTGCTTAATTGTATGTGACTAAATACCAAAACAAACATGCTTTGTGGACTAAATATTACAAAAGGCCACACAAACTAAAAATTCATTGACCATTGGATGATCAATAGTCACAAAATACACATTTCTTCACTTTAACAGCATATGGTCACACTTATTAACACTTTTGGCCACTTATGCTTAATTGTATGTGACTAAATACCAAAACAAACATGCTTTGTGTGACTAAATATTACAAAAGGCCACACAAACAAAGAATTCATGTGACCATTGGATGATCAATAGTCACACAAAATACACATTTCTTCATTTAAACAGCATATGGTCACACTTATTAACACTTTTGGCCACTTTATCTTAATTGTATGTTCTAAATACCACAAAACAACACCCCCCCCCCCCCCCCCCCCCCCCCCCCCCCCCCCCCCCCCCCCCCCCCCCCCCCCCCCCCCCCCCCCCCCCCCCCCCCCCCCCCCCCCCCCCCCCCCCCCCCCCCCCCCCCCCCCCCCCCCCCCCCCCCCCCCCCCCCCCCCCCCCCCCCCCCCCCCCCCCCCCCCCCCCCCCAAAACCCAAAAAAACATGCTTTGTGACTAAATATTACAAAGGCCACACAAACTAAAAATTCATGTGCATTGGATGATCAATAGTCACACAAAATACACATTTTTCACTTTAAACAGCATATGTCACACTTATTAACACTTTTGGCCACTTTATCTTAATTGTATGTGACTAAATACCCAAAACAAACTGCTTTGTGTGACTAAATATTACAAAAGGCCACACAAACTAAAATTCATGTGACCATTGGATGATCAATAGTCACACAAATCACTTTTTTCACTTTAACAGCATATGGTCACATTATTAACACTTTTGGCACTTATGCTTAATTGTATGTGATTAAATACCAAAACAAACATGCTTTGTGTGACTAAATATTTCAAAAGGCCACATAAACAAAAATTCATGTGACCATGGATGATAATAGTCACACAAAATGCACATTTCTTCACTTTTAACAGCATATGGTCACACTTATTATCACTTTTGGCCACTTTATGCTTAATTGTAGTGACTAAATACCCTAAAACAAACATGCTTTGTTGACTAAAATTTACAAAAGGCCACACAACCTAAAAATTCATGTGATCATTGGATGATCAATAGTAACACAAAATGCACATTTCTTCACTTTAAACAGCATTGGTCACACTTATTAACACTTTTGGCTACTTTAAGCTATTGTATGTGACTAAATACAAAACAAACATGCTTTGTGAGACTAAATATTACAAATGGCCACACAAACTAAAAATTCGTTTGACCATTGGATAATCAATAACCATACAAAATACACATTTCTTCACTTAACAACATATGGTCACACTTATTAACACTTTTGGCCACTTAATTCTTAATTGATGTGCTAAATACCCAAAACAAACATACTTGTGTGACTAAATATTACAAAAGGCCACAAAACTAAAAATTCATGTGACCATTGGATGATCAATAAACAGAAAATACACATTTCTCACTTTAAACACATATGGTCAAATTTATTAACACTTTTGGCCACTTAATCTTAATTGTATTGACTAAATACCAAAACAAACACTTTTGGACTAATATTCAAAAGGCACAAAACTAAAAAATTCAGTGACCATTGGATGTTTATAACCAACAAAATACACATTCTCAGTTTAAACGCATAAGGTCACACTTATTAACACTTTTGCCACTTTATTCTTAATTGTATGTTTCAAATACACAAAACAACTGCTTTTGTGACTAAATATTAAAAAGGCAAGACATACTAAAAATTCGTGTGACCATTGGATGATCATAGTCACACAAAATACACATTTCATTTGTGACACTTATAACACTTTGGCCACTTTATCTTAATTTATGTGACTAAATACCCAAAAAAAACATCTCTTTGTGACTAAATATTACAAAAGGCCACACAAACTAAAATTCATGTGACCATTGGATGATCAAAGTCACACAAAATACACATTTTTCACTTTAAACAGCATGTGGTCACACTTATTAACACTTTTGGCACTTTATGCTTAATTGTATTTGACTAAACACAAAAACAAACATGCTTTGTGTGACTAAATATTACAAAAGGCCAACAAACTAAAAATTCATTGCCATTGGATGATCAATAGTCACACAAAATACACATTTCATCACTTTAAAACACATATGGCACACTTATAACACTTTGGCTACTTTATGCTTAATTGTATGTGACTAATTACCCAAAACATACATGCTTTTTGGACTAATTTACAAAAGCCACACATACTAAAAATTCATGTGACCTTGGATGATCAATAGTTACACAAAATTCACATTTCTTCACTTTAAACATAAATGGTCACACTTATTAAACACTTTTGGCCACTTTTTGCTTAATTGTATGTGACTAAATAACAAAACAAAATGCTTTGTGTGACTAAATATTACAAAAGGCACAAAAACTAAAAATTATTGACCATTAGATGATCAATAGTCACACAAAATGCACAATTCTTCATTTTAAACAGCATATGGTCAAACTTATTAACACTTTTGGCCACTTTGTGCTAATTGATGTGACTAATTACCCAAAACAAACATGCTTTGTGTGACTAAATATTACAAAAGCCACACAAACTAAAAATTCATGTGACCATTGGATGTTCAATAGTCACACAAAATACACATTTCTTCACTTTAAACAGTATATGGTCACACTTATTAACACTTTTGGTCACTTTGTGCTTAATTATATGTGACTAAAGACCGAAAACAAACATGCTTTGTGTGCCTAAATATTACAAAAGGCAACACAAACTAAAAATTACGTGACCATTGGATGATCAATAATAACACAAAATGCACATTTCTTCACTTTAAACAGCATATAGTCACACTTATTAACACTTTTGGCCACTTTATGCTTAATTATATGTTCTAAATACCCAAAATAAACATGCTTTTTGTGACTAAATATTACTAAAGGCCACACAAACTAAAAATTCATGTGACTATTGGATGATCAATAGTCACACAAAATACACATTTCTTCACTTTAAACAGCATATAGTCACACTTATTAACACTTTTCGCCACTTTTTGCTTAATTGTATGTGACTAAATACCCAAAACAAACATGCTTTGTGTGACTAAATATTACAAAAGGCCACACAAACTAAAAATTCATGTGACCATTGGATGATCAATAGTCACACAAAATACACATTTTTTCACTTTAAATAGCATATGGTCACAATTATTAACACTTTTGGCTACTTTATGCTTAATTGTATGTGACTAAATACCTAAAAAAAACATGCTTTGTTTTACTAAATATTACAAAAGGCCACACAAACTAAAAATTCATGTGACCATTGGATGATCAATAGTCACACAAAATGCACTTTTCTTCACTTTAAACAGCATATGGTCCAAACTTATTAACACTTTTGACCACTTTGTGCTTAATTGTATGTGACTAAATACCCAAAAAAACATGCTTTGTGTGACTAATATTTCAAAGGCCACATAAACAAAAATTTCATGTGACCATTGGATGATCAATAGTCACACAAAATGCATATTTCTTCACTTTTAACAGCATATGGTCAAACTTATTATCACTTTGGCCACTTTATGCTTAATTGTAAGTGACTAAATACCCAAAACAAACATGCTTTAGTGTGACTAAATTTTACAAAAGGCCACACAACCTAAAAAATTCATGTGATCATTGGATGATCAATAGTCACACAAAATGCACATTTCTTCACTTTAAACAGCATATGGTCACACTTATTAACACTTTTGGCTACTTTATGCCTAATTGTATGTGACTAAATACAAAAGCAAACATGCTTTGTGAGACTAAATATTACAAATGGCCACACAAACTAAAAATTCGTTTGACCATTGGATAATCAATAACCATACAAAATACACATTTCTTCACTTTAACATCATATGGTCAATTTATTAACACTTTTGGCCACTTAATGCTTAATTGTATGTGACTAAATACGCAAAACAAACATGCTTTGTGTGACTAAATATTACAAAAGGCCACACAAACTAAAAATTCATGTGACCATTGGATGATCTATAACCACACAAAATACACATTTCCTCAGTTTAAACAGCATAAGGTCACACTTATTAACACTTTTGGCACTTTATTCTTAATTGTATGTTTCTAATACACAAAACAAACATGCTTTGTGTGACTAAATATTACAAAAGGCAAGAAATACTAAAAATTCGTGTGACCATTGGATGATCATTAGTCACACAAAATACACATTTCATTGTGTGACACTTATTAACACTTTTGGCCACTTTATGCTTAATTATATGTGACTAAATACCCAAAAAAAACATGCTCTTTGTGACTAAATATTACTAATTGTATGTGACAAATACCCAAAACAAATGCTTTTGGACTAAATATTACAAAAGGCCACACAACTAAATTCATGTGACCATTGGATGATCAATATACACAAATCACATTTTCACTTAAATAAATGTCACATTATTAACACTTTTGGCCACTTTGCTTAATTGTATTGACTAATACCAAAAAACAGCTTTGTTACTAAATATTACAAAAGGCAAAACTAAAAATATGTGACATTGATGATCAATAGTCACACAAATGCACTTTCTCACTTTAAACAGATATGGTCAAACTTATTAAACTTTTGCACTTTGTGCTAATTGTATGTGACAATACCAAACAACATGCTTGTGTGAAATATTAAAAGGCCACAAAAAATTCATGTGACCATTGGATGTCAATGTCACACAAAAGCAATTCTTCACTTAACAGATATGTCACTATTACACTTTTGGACTTTTGCTTATTTAAGTGACTAAACCAAAAAACATCTTGTGCCAAATTTACAAAAGCACACAACTAAATTAGTGACATTGGATATCATATACAAAAAGCACATTTCTTCACTTTAAACAGCATATGTCACACTATTAACACTTTTGGCACTTTATGCTAATTTATGTGCTAAATACAAAAAAACATGCTTTTTGGACTAAATATTACAAAGGCCACACAAACTAAATTCTTGACATTGGATATAATACAACAAAATACACATTTCTTCACTTAACACATATGTAATTATTAACACTTTGGCCACTTTGCTTAATTGTATGTGCTAAATACCAAACAAACATGCTTTGTGTGACTAAATTTACAAAAGGCACACAAACAAAAATTCTGTGACCATTGGATGATCAAATACACAAAATACACATTTCATTAAAAGCATAGGTCACAATTATTACACTTTGCACTTTATCTAATTGTTGTCTAAATACCAAAAACATGCTTTGTTACTAAATATTACAAAGGCAAAATAAAAATTCGTGACCATTGTGATCATATCAACAAATCACTTTCATTGTTGTAACTTATAACACTTTTGCCACTTTGCTTATTTATGTGACTAAATACCAAAAAAAACATGCTTTTGTCTAAATATTAAAGGCACAAACAAATTCATGTGACCATGGATGATCAAGTCACACAAAATCAATTTCTTCACTTTAACACATGGTCAAACTTATTACACTTTTGGCACTTTATGCTTAATTGTAATGACTAAACCCAAAACAACATGCTTGTTACTAAATTTACAAAAGGCCAACAAAAAATCATGTGACATTGGATATCAATAGTCAAAAATACATTTCTCACTTTAAACAGCATATGGTCACACTTATAACACTTTTGGCTACTTTATGCTAATTGTATGTGACTAATACAACAAACATGCTTTTGGACTAAATATTACAAGGCCACACAACTAAAAATTCTTGACATTGGATATCAATAACACAAATCACATTCTTCACTTTAACATATGGTCACACTTATTAACACTTTTGCCATTTCTTAATTGTATGTGACTAAATACCAAAACAAATGCTTGTGTGACTAAATATTACAAAAGGCCACAAACTAAAAATTATGTGCCATTGGATGATCATATACACAAATACATTTCCATTTAAACAGATAGGTCAATTATTAACACTTTTGACACTTTTCTTAATTGTAATTATTAAATACCCAAAACAACATGCTTTGTGTGACTAAATATTACAAAAGGCAAAATCTAAAAATTCATGTGACCATTGGATGTCATTAGTCACACAAATCACATTCCATTTCGTAGGCAACTTATTAACACTTTTGGCACTTTTGCTAATTTATGTGATAAATACCCAAAAAAACATGCTTTGTGTGACTAAATATTACAAAAGGCCACACAACTAAAAATTACATGTGACCATTGGATGATCAATATCACACAAAATGCACATTTCTTCACTTTAAACAGCATTGGTCACACTTATTAACACTTTTGGCACTTTATGCTTAATTATTTGACTAAACCCAAAACAAACATGCTTTTGTGACTAATATTACAAAGGCCACACAAACTAAAAATTCATGTGACCATTGGATATCAATATACACAAAATACACATTTCATCATTTAAACAGCATATGGTCACACTTATTAACACTTTTGGCCACTTTATGCTAATTGTATGTGACTAAATACCAAAACAAACATGCTTTTGTGACTAATATTACAAAAGGCCACACTATAAAAATTCATTGACCATTGGATGATCTAATGTTACAAAATACAATTTCACTTTAATAGCATAATGGTCACATTATTAACACTTTTGGCACTTTATGTTAATTGTATGTGACTAAATACCAAAAAAACATGCTTTGTTACTAAATATTACAAAAGGCCACAAAACTAAAAATTTATGTGACATTGATGATCAATATCACACAAATCACTTTTCTTCATTAAACAGATAGGTACAAACTATTAACACTTTGGACCATTTGTGCTTATTGTATGTGACAAATACACAAAAAACATGCTTTGTGTGACTAATATTCAAAAGGCCACAAAACTAAAAATTCATGTGACCATTGGATGATCATAGTCACACAAAATCAATTCTTCACTTAAACAGTTGGTCATATTACACTTTTGCCTTTTGCTTAATTTATTGACAAAACCAAAACAAACATGCTTTGTGTGACCTAAATTTACAAAAGCACAAACAAAAAATTCATGTGACCATTGGATGATCAATAGTCACAACAATATGACTATTTCTTCACTTAAAACAAATGGTCATTTAAATTAACATTTTGGCAACTTTATGTAATTATTGACTAAATACCAACACATCTTTGACTAATTACAAATGGCCACACTAAATTTTGCCATTGGATGATAATATACAAAATACACATTTCTTCACTAAAATAAATGGCACACTTATAACACTTTTGCCATTTATCTTAATTTGTATGTTACTAAATACAAAACAAACATGCTTTGTGTGCTAAATATTACAAAGGCCAAAAACTAAAAATCAGTGAACTTGGTGACATAAACACAAAATCACATTCTATTAAATGACATAGGTCAATATTAACACATTGCCACTTTTTCTTAATGTATGTCAAACCCAATAAACACTTTTGGACAAATATTACAAAAGGCAGACAATACTAAAAAATCTGTGACTTGGATGATCATTAGCACACAAAATACACATTTCATTGTGATTGAATTATTAACACATTTGCACTTTTGCTTAATTATATGTGACTAAATGACCAAAAAACAGCTTTGTTGTGACTAATATTACAAAAGCACAAAACTAAAAATTCATGTGACCAGATGATCAAGTCAACACAAATAAACATTTCTTCACTTTAAACAGCATTGTCACACTTATTAACACTTTTCACTTTATGCTTAATTTATGTGCTAAACCAAAACACTGCTTTTGTGCTAAATATTACAAAGACCAAACTAAAATTCTTTGTGACATTGATGATCAAAGTCACACAAAATACACATTTATCACTTTAAACAGCATATGTCACACTTATTAACACTTTGGCCACTTTATGCTTAATTGTATGTGACTAAATACCCAAAACAACATCTTTTTGTAAATATTACAAAAGGCCACACAACTAAAAATTCATGTGACATTGGATGATCAATGTACACAAAATCACATTTTTCACTTTAAAAGATATGGTCACATTATTAACACTTTTGGCACTTTTTGCTTAATTGTATGTGACTAAATACCAAAAAAACATGCTTTGTTACTAATATTACAAAAGGCCACAAACTAAAAATTATGTGACCATTGGATGATCAATAGTCACACAAAATCACTTTTCTTCACTTTAAACAGCATATGGTCACACTTATTAACACTTTTGGCACTTTATGCTTAATTGTATGTGACTAAATACCAAAAACATACATGCTAAAACAAACATGCTTTGTGTGACTAAATATTAAAAAGGCCACACAAACTAAAAATTCATGTGACCATTGGATGATCAATAGTCACACAAAATACACATTTCTTCACTTTAAATCAGCATTGGTCACAACTTATTAACACTTTTGGCCACTTTATGCTTAATTGTATGTGACTAAATACCCAAAACAAACATGTTTTGTGTGACTTTGTGTGTCTAAATATTACAAAAGGCCACACAAACAAAAAATTCATGTGACCATTGGATGTTCAATAGTCACACAAATGCACATTTCTTCACTTTAAACAGTATATGGTCACACTTATTAACACTTTTGGCCACTTTATGCTTAATTGTATGTGACTAAATACCCAAAACAAACATGCTTTATGTGACTAAATATTACAAAAGGCCTCACAAACTAAAAATTAATGTGACCATTGGATGATCAATAGTCACACAAAATACACATTTTTTCACTTTAAACAGCATATGGTCACAATTATTAACACTTTTGGCCACTTTATGCTTAATTGTATGTGACTAAATACCCAAAACAAACATGCTTTGTGTGACTAAATATTACAAAAGGCCACACAAACTAAAAATTCATGTGACCATTGGATGATCAATAGTCACACAAAATAACATTTATTCACTTTAAACAGCATATGGTCACACTTATTAACACTTTTGGCCACTTTATGCTTAATTGTATGTGACTAAATACCCAAAACAAACATGCTTTGTGTGACTAAATATTACAAAGGCCACACAAACTAAAAATTCATGTGACCATTGGATGATCAATAGTCACACAAAATGCACGTTTGTTCACTTTAAATAGCATATGGTCACACTTATTAACACTTTTGTCCACTTTATGTTTAATTGTATGCGACTAAATACCCAAAACAAACATGCTTTGTGTGACTAAATACTACAAAAGGCCACACAAACTAAAAATTCATGTGACCATTAGATGATCAATAGTCACACAAAATACACATTTCTTCACTTTAAACAGCATATGGTCACACTTATTAACACTTTTGGCCACTTTATGCTTAATTGTATGTGACTAAATACCCAAAACAAACAGTTTGTGTGACTAAATATTATAAAAGGCCACACAAACTAAAAATTCATGTGACCATTGGATGATCAATAGTCACACAAAATACACATTTCTTCACTTTAAATAGCATATGGTCACACTTATTAACACTTTTGGCCACTTTATGCTTAATTGTATGTGACTAAATACCCAAAATAAACATGTTTTGTGTGACTAAATATTACAAAAGGCCACACAAACTAAAAATTCTGTGACCATTGGATGATCAATAGTCACACAAAATACACATTCCTTCACTTTAAACAACATATGGTCACACTTATTAACACTTTTGGCCACTTTATCCTTAATTGTATGTGACTAAATAACCAAAACAAACATGTTTTGTGTGACTAAATATTACAAAAGGCCACACAAACTAAAAATTCATGTGATCATTGGATGATCAATAGTCACATAAAATACACATTTCTTCACTTTAAACAGCATATGGTCACACTTATTAACACTTTTGGCCACTTTATGCTTAATTGTATGTGACTAAATACCCAAAACAAACATGCTTTGTGTGACTAAATATTACAAAAGGCCACATAAAACTAAAATTCATGTGACCATTGGATGATCAATAGTCACACAAAATGCACGTTTGTTCAGTTTAAATAGCATATGGTCACACTTATTAACACTTTTGTCCACTTTATGCTTAATTGTATGTGACTAAATACCCAAAACAAACATGCTTTGTGTGACTAAATACTACAAAAGGCCACACAAACTAAAAATTCATGTGACCATTGGATGATCAATAGTCACACAAAATACACATTTTTTCACTTTAAACAGCATATGGTCACATTATTAACACTTTTGGCCACTTTATGCTTAATTGTATGTGACTAAATACCCAAAACAAACATGTTTGTGTGACTAAATATTACAAAAGGCCACACAAACTAAAAATTCATGTGACCATTGGATGATCAATAGTCACACAAAATGCACATTTTATTCACTTTAAACAGCATATGGTCACACTTATTAACACTTTTGGCCACTTTATGCTTAATTGTATGTGACTAAATACCCAAAACAAACATGCTTTGTGTGACTAAATATTACAAAGGCCACACAAACTAAAAATTCATGTGACCATTGGATGATCAATAGTCACACAAAATGCACGTTTGTTCACTTTAAATAGCATATGGTCACACTTATTAACACTTTTGTCCACTTTATGTTTAATTGTATGGACTAAATACCCAAAACAAACATGCTTTGTGTGACTAAATACTACAAAAGGCCACACAAACTAAAAATTCATGTGACCATTAGATGATCAATAGTCACACAAAATACACATTTCTTCACTTTAAACAGCATAATGGTCACACTTATTAACACTTTTGGCCACTTTATGCTTAATTGTATGTGACTAAATACCCAAAACAAACAAGTTTGTGTGACTAAATATTATAAAAGGCCACACAAACTAAAAATTCATGTGACCATTGGATGATCAATAGTCACACAAAATACACATTTCTTCACTTTAAATAGCATATGGTCACACTTATTAACACTTTTGGCCACTTTATGCTTAATTGTATGTGACTAAATACCCAAAAAAAACATGTTTGTGTTGACTAAATATTACAAAAGGCCACACAAACTAAAAATTCTTGTGACCATTGGATGATCAATAGTCACACAAAATACACATTCCTTCACTTTAAACAACATATGGTCACAAATTATTAACACTTTTGGCCACTTTATCTTAATTGTATGTGACTAAATAACCCAAAACAAACATGTTTTGTGTGACTAAATATTACAAAAGGCCACACAAACTAAAAATTCATGTGATCATTGGATGATCAATAGTCACAAAAATGCACATTTCTTCACTTTAAACAGCATATGGTCACACTTATTAACACTTTTGGCCACTTTATGCTTAATTGTATGTGACTAAATACCCAAAACAAACATGCTTTGTGTAACTAAATATTACAAAAGGCCACACAAACTAAAAATTCATGTGACTATTAAATGATCAATAGTCACACAAAATACACATTTCTTCACTTTAAACAGCATACAGTCACACTTATTAACACTTTTGGCCACTTTATGCTTAATTGTATGTGACTATATACCCAAAACAAACATGCTTTGTGTGACTAAATATTACAAAAGGCCACAAAAACTAAAAATTTATGTGACCATTGGATGATCAATAGTCACACAAAATACACATTTCTTCACTGATAGAACTTATGTACGCCCTCACCTATAAGTTCTTGGACCGTTTTGGACTCTAGGTTGTTTAGACCTTGATCTAGGATAAACAATAAACACAATGATAATAATAAGCACAGCGGATAATCATAACGAATATTATTATTATTATCACTAAGGTTCTTCGCCATCATCTCTAACACTAACAATTACAAAACCTAGACATCCGTTGTAGGAACTCGATGCCTAGACACACCCAACACCTTTACTTAGACGTCTACATCTTTACACACACACTTTAACTGACTACATTGAGGAAGATGTATAAAAACCTGTACCCTTGATCTCTTTATATAATAGAGATTTAGGGTTTACAAAATACTACAAAGGACTAATAAATAAAAACTTCTTTATCATGCAAGTCCCTTGTGTTTCATTCTTCATTAATTGAAGAATTCTTCCTTTGTCACTTTAAGCCCTTTTGATTCATTCTTCTATTTACTTTGTCTCATCAAATCAATTATCCCAACATTCACTTTAAACAGTATATGGTCACACTTATTAACACTTTTGGCTACTTTATGCTTAATTGTTTGTGACTAAATACCCAAAACAAACATGCTTTGTGTGACTAAATTTTACAAAAGGCCAAACAAACTAAAAATTTATGTGACCATTGGATGATCAATAGTCACACAAAATACACATTTCTTCACTTTAAACAGCATATGGTCACACTTATTAACACTTTTGGCCACTTTATGGTTAATTGTATGTGACTAAATACCCAAAACAAACATGCTTTGTGTGACTAAATATTATAAAATGCCACACAAACTAAAAATTCATGTGACCATTGGATGATCAATAGTCACACAAAATACACATTTCTTCACTTTAAATAGCATATGGTCACACTTATTATCACTTTTGGCCACTTTATGCTTAATTGTATGTGACTAAATACCCAAAATAAACATGTTTTGTGTGACTAAATATTACAAAAGGCCACACAAACTAAAAATTCTTGTGACCATTGGATGATCAATAGTTACACAAAATACACATTCCTTCACTTTAAACAGCATATGGTCACACTTATTAACACTTTTGGCCACTTTATCCTTAATTGTATGTGACTAAATACCCAAAACAAACATGCTTTGTGTGACTAAATATTACAAAAGGCCACGCAAACTAAAAATTCATGTGATCATTGGATGATCAATAGACACATAAAATGCACATTTCTTCACTTTAAACAGCATATGGTCACACTTATTAACACTGTTGGCCACTTTATGCTTAATTATATGTGACTAAATACCCAAAACAAACATGCTTTGTGTGACTAAATATTACAAAAGGCCACACAAACTAAAAATTCATGTGACTATAAACTGATCAATAGTCACACAAAATACACATTTCTTCACTTTAAACAGCATATAGTCACACTTATTAACACTTTTGGCCACTTTATGCTTAATTGTATGTGACTATATACCCAAAACAAACATGCTTTGTGTGACTAAATATTACAAAAGGCCACAAAAACTAAAAATTTATGTGACCATTGGATGTTCAATAGTCACACAAAATACACATTTCTTCATTGATAGAACTTATGTACGCCATCACCTATAAGTTCTTGGATCGTTTTGGACTCTAGGTTGTTTAGACCTTGATCTAGGATAAACAATAAACACAATGATAATAATAAGCACAGCGGATAATCATAACGAATATTATTATTATTATCACTAAGGTTCTTCGCCATCATCTCTAACACTAACAATTACAAAACCTAGACATCCGTTGGTAGGAACTCGATGCCTAGACACACCCAACACCTTTACTTAGACGTCTACATCTTTACACACACACACTTTAACTGACCACATTGAGGAAGATGTATATAAAACCTGTACCCTTGATCTCTTTATATAATAGAGATTTAGGGTTTACAATATACTACAAAGGACTAATAAATAAAAACTTCTTTATCATGCAAGTCCCTTGTGTTTCATTCTTCATTAATTGAAGAATTCTTCCTTTGTCACTTTAAGCCCTTTTGTTTCATTCTTCTATTTACTTTGTCTCATCAAATCAATAATCCCAACATTCACTTTAAACAGTATATGGTCACACTTATTAACACTTTTGGCTACTTTATGCTTAATTGTATGTGACTAAATACCCAAAACAAACATGCTTTGTGTGACTAAATTTTACAAAAGGCCAAACAAACTAAAAATTTATGTGACCATTGGATGATCAATAGTCACACAAAATACACATTTCTTCACTTTAAACAATATATGGTCACACTTATTAACACTTTTGGCCACTTTATGCTTAATTGTATGTGACTAAATACCCAAAACAAACATGCTTTGTGTGACTAAATTTTACAAAAGGCCACACAAACTAAAAATTTATGTGACCAGTGGTTGATCAATAGTCACACAAAATACATATTTCTTCCCTTTAAACAGCATATGGTCACACTTATTAACACTTTTGGCCACTTTATGCTTAATTGTATGTGACTAAATACCCAAAACAGACATGCTTTGTGTGACTAAATATTACAAAAGGCCACACAAACTAAAAATTCATGTGACCATTGGATGATCAATAGTCACACAAAATGTACATTTCTTCACTTTAAACAGCATATGGTCAAACTTATTAACACTTTTGGCCACTGGTTTTTAAATTGTATGTGACTAACTCAAAAAAACAACACACGTTATGTGACTAAATCATCACAAACGTCATATTTATTATATATTCATGTGGCCATAGGATGGGAAATAGTCACACATTTTGATAAATCCAACAAAACTTGTGCCTAATTCGTCACACATATTCGGGTTTTGGTCACTCTTTTTCAATGAAAACGGCCACAAACTAAACAATGTGTCCATATGCTACCTACGGTGGCGCGACTTTTCGTCACACACACCCAAAAAAACATGTGTGACTATATGCATATAGTCACGCAGTTTTGGTGTGACGAAAGCCCAAATCTATACCAGTGATCATTGCAGGAAAATTTGTTTTCTCCCCCTGGAATTAGCATTTATTTTATGAAACCTTTTTGCACATTTTAATTCGAGAGATCATAGAACTTTTGAAAATGAGTTTTTAATACGAATGATGATGAAACAATTTTTCTTGAAGACTTATGATAAGGTGTGCAAAATTCATGATGTAGTGAAAATTTTCTCCCCCTCAAAGTATGTTCCCGATTTTGAATTCAGAAGATGTTTTCATATGAGGAACATGTTTTGAAGAAATGTTGTTTGCACACAAAAGATGATTTTTTTTTCCTATTTTGTTTTGAAAATAATATTTACAAAATTTATTTTGATGTTTGACTTTTTCAAGTGAATTTGAGAAAGTTTTCCAGATCTTCTGGAGTCAAACACCGCATACCAATTTGATGAACTAATTCCACAAATCTTGCATGAGGCAAGACTTTGGTGAATAAGTCTACCAACTGGTATTCCGTACCCACAAAATATAATTCAATTGTACCCTTTTCAACATGCTCCTTGATAAAATGATATCTTAGAGCAATATGCTTTGACTTTGAATGTTGAACTGTATTGCAGGAGATGGCAATGGCACTCTTGGAGTCACAGTACATCGGGATTTTGTCGAATACATAGTCGTAGTCCATTAGTTGAGCACAACATGCAGATATGGCAACGTATTCTACCTCTGTTGATGAAAATGATGTGCAATCCTGCTTCTTTGACTGCCATGATACGAGCTTATCTCCGAGAAACTGAACACCACCAGAAGTACTTTTTCGTGTATCTAAACAACCTGCATGATCAGCATCTGAAAAGGATATTAGTTCAAAACCAGAATCCTTCGGATACCAGATCCCCAAGTGAATGGTTCCCTTTATGTATCGAAGGATTCTTTTAGCCTCAGAGAGGTGTCTTTCAGTTGGGTTTGACTGATAACGGGAGCATAGATATACGGCAAAGTCTATATCTGGTATGCTGGCTGTTAGATACATGAGAGACCCAATAATACTTCAGTATTTGGTAGGGTCAACTGGTGTCCTATGTAAATCAGCATCCAACTTTGTTGTAGAGGCAGACATGGGAGTTTTATAAGTAACACAACTGGTCATGCCATGTTTTTTTAAAATTTCAAAAGCATATTTGGATTGTGTTGATACATAATCTGGCGCGGGTCGATTCAACGACTCTCCTTGGGCCGTTAGTCGTCTTCTCGAGCCCTGTTAGGCCTGTTCAACAAAGAGAACCCATTAGGAGTGGACCCGAGGCCGTAGCCCCGGTATCCACCTCCGACGGTCAAGTTAGTATAGGCGATATAGTGTATCGTAAGTTAGGTTTAGAATAACCTGTCGTGTATATATAGGGTATGGATTAGGGTT
The DNA here is from genome assembly GCA_021014915.2 of Artemisia tridentata subsp. tridentata. Classification (NCBI taxonomy): domain Eukaryota; kingdom Viridiplantae; phylum Streptophyta; class Magnoliopsida; order Asterales; family Asteraceae; genus Artemisia; species Artemisia tridentata. The sequence continues at coordinate 65,538,096 of CP139501.1, read as the reverse complement.
TAGGCGTAGAGTGGGCCGCTGTCTGCCGGGCCTGGCCCATTCCTGGCCCAGTCCGGACCATACGTCCACAAGCCCCCCAAGTTTAGTATGACATAGTCGTGGCTATGTTATGCTAGACTTAAGTTCTGTTCATGGCCGCGTAGGCAACTCAGGTGTGCGCGTCCTTGTAGGCGCGACCTGAGTAACATTGACATTGCGATTGTGATTGTCTCACAATGGTGAAGGTGGATTCCGTATGCTGCGTCCTGGGTAAGGGCGTACCTTTTGTACCAGTAGCGATGCAACATGGTGTGACAGAAGACGTGCTTCTGTGGCAGAAGTGCGCGCTGTGCGCGACAAAGATGTGCGCTGTGCGCAGACAAGGTGCGAACATTACATCCGTCTTTACAACCGACAGAGGACGTCTCCCCTGCGGCAATAGGGCGCGAATATTTAAATCCGTCTTTGTACCGGGCTTGCAATACCTCTTACGTACGATCTGCTTCCAAATATACCTGCGTGATGCGTACTCACACAGTGCGTATCCTGGTAGCCCCCCAAGTTTGATGGTGCTACGCGTGTAGGAGCATTAAACTTAGTTATGCAAATCCTGAAAAACACTTAATGCAAATATTAAAAGTATATGCCGCGAATCGCAACATATAAAAGATAATGAAAAAATTAGCGCATAGCATATATATAGCACGTAGCATGTAAAATTAACACATAAGAGAAGTAGTAGTGCGAATTACACCTAGCGTGAGGTTTTACAAACTACATAAAAGAAGTAGCACGTAGCTAATCTGCGAACGCAGTACGCTCATGATCGTTTTCTTTTTTATTATAATAAAAACAATGGCGCGGATGGACGTACCATGACCGCGACTAATAGTTTCAATTGCACGCACAGACGCAGATAGATTTATCGTGACCGCATAGACTCTAACGTTTGTGGATGATCGCAGAGGACCACGGCTTTCGTCCAGTGCGCTCATGGCGATTGACTAGCATCGTGGTGCCTGTACGTGACAGTGCGCTCATGGCGCCAGTCTGCGAAGATGTTCGAACGCACGGCCTAACGCGGGTAGATTTATCGTGACTGCGCTGTTCGCGTCTAAAAGGTAAAGTAGGTCCGATCGTGCGGACATAGCGCGTGGCTATAGGTAAAATCGTGTTTACCAAGTTTAAAAGATTTATGTAAAATCTTTTTAATATTTTAAAAAATATTGGTATCTACCTATATGTATATTTTTTAGTCAACCTTGTTGGTGATTTACTTTATAGGTGAATAATATGTATATACTGATGTTGACGTTGCAATCAGTAAAGAAAAAATAAAACCAATAGCGGATTACGAATGCGACTAGCAATTATCGTCATCACAATCAATAACCAATACTTTGTTCATGTATACGTGTACCTCAAAGGAAGCAACAATAATATGCGACTATTATTTTCTTTTAGTCAACATATGCGGTTTATTCTTTGAATAAGGTGAATCGAAACAGTTTTTTTTCTTCTTTACTGCCGATTGTAAATCAAAAAATATTTTTCTTTAGAGATATTGTTTTGTCGTGTACATTCACAAGCAATAAACAATAAATTTAAAGTTACTGGCTTTTGAACTCGATGGTTGCTTTTCGGTGATGTGAGAGCACGATACTTGTCGTAGTCATGTCCCACGGATGGCGCCAACTTGTTGATACATAATCTGGCGCGGACTGATTCAACGACTCTCCCTGGGCCGTTAGTCGTCTTCTCGAGTCCTGGTAGACCTGTTCAACAAAGAGAACCCGTTAGGAGTGGACCCGAGGCCGTAGCCCCGGGATCCACCTCCGACGGTCAAGTTAGTATCGGTGATATAGCGTATCGTAAGTTAGGTTTAGGGTAACCTGTCGTGTATATATAGGGCATGGATTAGGGTTTAGGCGTAGAGTGGGCCGCTGTCTGCGGGCCTGGCCCATTCGTGGGTCAGTCCGGACCATACGTCCACAGATTGGTTTAGAAAAATACCACCGCGCGGGGGGGGGGGGGGATTGATGAACATGTAGTCCTAAGAAGAACTTTAGTTCACCCATCATGGACATTTCAAAGTTTTGTTTCATTAGTCTTGCAAAAGCATTTGAGTACTTTTTATGTGTTGAACCAAAAATGATGTCATCAACATAAATTTGAACAATTAAAATGTCCTCCCCGTGTCTTTGAATAAACAATGTGGGATCAACTGATCCTTTGGTAAAGTGATTAGCAAGTAAGAATGCAGACAGTTTATTGTACCATGCCCTCGAGACTTGTTTAAGGCTGTAAAGGGCTTTCTTGAGTCTGTCCACATGATTAGGATGATCTGGATCGATGAAGCCCTCTGGTTGAGTGACATACACTTCTTCACGGAGTTGACCATTCAGAAATGCAGTTTTCACGTCCATTTGATAAACGATGATGTTCTTGTGGGCAGAATATGCCAGAAACATTCGGACGGCTTCAAGTCTAGCCACTGGTGCAAAGGATTCTTCAAAATCAATTCCTTCTTCTTGGCTGAAGCCTTTGGCAACCAAACGCGATTTGTTACGAATTACTGTTCCATCAGCATCAAGTTTTTTTTTTTCCAAATCCATTTAAGTCCGAAAACTTATACTTCATCGGGTCTTTATGCCAATTCCCAAACTTCAAGATGTTTGAATTGATCAAGTTCTTCTTGCATTGATTCAATCCAATTGTCATAAGTCATTGCTTCTTTAATGTTCTTTGGTTCAGCTTGACTGACGGTAAGAGCATAAATGCAGTTTTCACCATCCGTGTGAAGTCTTTGTCGTGTCATGACTGGATTATCTGGATTACCAATCACATTTACTAAGGGATGATCTCTTGTCCATTTGTGTGTTGAAGGGTGATGTTGATAAAAAGTGTGAATATTATACGGATCCAAGTTGCGTGTAGACGATTCTGCAATATCAGGAATTGTTGGAGCCAAAGCAAATGGATTGAAGAAGGAATTTCTGTCATAATCTGCAGGTGTGGGTACTTCTTGTTCAAGTTGATAATCAGCTGTATTTTTAGAGTTGGAAGCGGTTTGTGTTACTATTGTCGGAGATTCAATTGGAGGTGCATCTGTTGCAACGGTTGTAGTAGTTGGTGAAGGTGTATTAGGTATAGGAATATTATCAGGTAGTGCAGCGGAAACATTAGATACATCTGGTGCACGACATGAAAATGAATCATCAAACAATGGAGCAAACAGGGTTTCCAATTCTTGATGGTTTAGCGAAAGAGGTTTAGCTGATTGATCAAGAAAGTTTAGACGGTTGGTTCCGGGTCCTAAGCTATTTTACTCAGAATCCATTTCCGTAAGTTCATCAAAATTAGCATGAATGGTTTCCACGATTTCTCTAGTACGATGATTCTAGATGCGAAAGCCTTTAGAGTTTTCACAGTATCCAATGAACACACCGATATCAACTTTAGCTTTGAGCTTGCCAAAGTCTTCACGATCATTATTTGGGTAACAAAGAGCACCAAATGCATGAAAGTATTTTATATTCGGTTTTCGATTATGGAAAAGCTCATAAGGTGTTTTGTGGTGGCGTTGGTTGACCATACAACGGTTTTGAGTATAGCATGCAGTCGAGACAGGTTCTACCCATAAGTAATCCGGAAGTTGAGCATTAATTAACATTGTTCTTGCAGCTTCCACTAACGTCCTGTTGCGTCTTTCAACAACCCCATTCTGTTCTGGACTTCTTGCAATGGATGTGTGATCTTCAATTCCTTTTTCTTCAAAATAAGCTCGAAGAGTTTGATTCTCGAATTCAGTTCCGTTGTCTGTTCTAACTTTTCTGACCGTATTACGAAGCTGAACTTGAATTTTCTTGAGAAAGGTGATGATCATAGGAGGAGCTTAATCTTTACTTCTGAGAAAATAAACCCAAATCCATCTGGAGTAGTCATCAACGATTACCAGAGTGTAGCGTTTGCCGTTAATCGTCTGCACGCACATTGGGCCATAAAAATCCATGTGAAGTAGTTGAAGTACGTGATCAGTATTGGGTTATATTTTTAAGGGAAAGTGTGCATGAGTGCTTTTTCCTTGTTCACATTCGGGACATAAGTGATCTTTGGAAAAATGGAATCGTGGAAGACCGTCGACTAGCTTGTGACGTGCAAGTTCACTCATGGTTTTGAAGTTCAAATGAGAAAGTCATTTGTGCCATAACCATGATTTTGCTGAAGTTGCTTTGGAGAGCATACATATTGGAGAAGAAGCAATGATATCAGACATTGAGATTGTGTAAAGACTTGTTCCACGAGTGCCTGCCATTAGATCATTTCCTTGTAAATCACGAATGAAGCATGTTTTCTCTCTAAATGCTACTTCCAAATCCCCATCATAGAATTGACCGACTGAGAAAAGATTGTGACCAAGGCCTTCGATATAATACACAAAACTAATTTCGATGTTGCCATTGACGTAATCTCCATAGCTCATGATAGCAGCGAAGTGATTGTTCCCGAATCTGACAGTGCCGATGAACTTTGAAACAAAGCTTACTAACAGTTTGAGATTTCCTGTCATATATCAGGTACAACCGCTATCAACAATCCATAGAACGATTTACATCACCTACATCACACGAAGACGACGAAGGTGGAATAATGGTAAGGGTGGAACCCAAAGAATTTGTGGGTTCTGTTGGGTTAGAAGAACACACATTAACAATTTTAGGTATCCAATTAAAACTAGATGTCCTTTGTAACCAACGTTGCCATGTCCAACTATTTCGTACTTTAGTCTTAGTGAATTCGCTAGGTGATTGCACTATCTTAGGATTTTTATTCTCGACTATGGGAGTATCTAAGGCATTTTGAGAAACTACAACTGGCGGTTTTCCTAGCACAGACTTGGAAGCATTAGTGGTCCTAGAGGTATTGGCAGTTGTAACTTTCCTACTACGAGATAAAAGAGATTTTGCAACACATTTTGTATGATCACCAGATAACACGCTTTTTGTTAGAACCCGCACACAAATCAGATTAGTTAACGATGACCTTTGACCCGACTTTTAACTTCTAATTAGAAATTTGTAAAACACTAAAAATCTGATTTCACATTTACTATTTAATTCGACTTTTAACCTAAATTTTGTAATAACTTATAAATATCTAAATATAAATATTTTGTGATTAAAATGCATTACAAGAAATATAACCAAGATAAATACATAATAAAATTTGTTACAATCAAAATACTAATCCTATCTTAATCCTAAAATAAGATTCGGCCCTCCCGTCCTATATACTACACGTTTTTATTTTTTTTTATTTATTTATTTTTACATGAAGATAAAACTAACTAAATATTTGTTTGTAAAGTTTCCTATTTGCTTGCAATATCAGCCCAAAAATCACGCATCACCTTAAACAAAATCAGTCACAATTAAATCTCTATAATTTGTTTCCTAATTCTTAGGACACGCTCCTATTGATTCTCATCTCATACGTACATGCGACTTGTCATAATAACTCAGCACAACCTTTTCCATATAATCCTTTAATGGTGTAAACAATCTAGTTGTTCTTATCCTCTTAATACGACATCAAATAATCAGAAAACAGAAGAGTTCCAAGTTGTTTCTGTCTCCAAGATTAAGAGTCGAAGATTAGAGACTGTGATTGTGTCTAGGGTTTATCTCCAGGAGTGGTTCGATTGAGTTAGGGTTCTTTGTGATCGCGTGTTGATATTCAAGATTAGTAGCAGACTTTTGTGATCGTGTGTTGTTACCTTCGAGTGCAGCTATTCATGTTCTCTTCGATAAATCCTAGTGCAGCCTAAGGTAAACCGATTACCATCTTTGTCATGCTTAAACACACAAACCTGGATACGATTTAATATCATACAAACTTTAATCTCTAAAATGTGATTTGCTTCTATCTCACGTTAATACGATCACATGTGTAAAATAATTACGTCGCATAAAATCATAAGGTTCTGGTTTACATGAATGTCGAGTGTTGTAGTTTGTTTCATGTCGAGTGTTGTGGTTTGTCTCATGTCGAGTTCAGTTGAATTCCAAGCCCTGATTGATGTCATAAACCTTCGCTAGTCATTTTATAAGACTCACAAAATATGGGAACCCTAGACATATTTTAACGAGGGCTTAGGAATTCTTGTGTGGGTTGTTTATGGGTTGTCTCGTTATATTGGTCTTGGTGTATGTGGGGATTTTGTTAACAAAATAAGTTACTCAAATAACCTGTTAATGAGTTAAGAAACAATGGAATACAAAGTTAATTTACGAAAACATTTAAGGTTGGGGTTTTATAAATATATGTGTGAGTTGCATTGATAGTTGAATGGGTAAGAGGAGGTTTAGAGTTGTGTTATGATTTTTACGTGTAAGAATGCATGCATGTGTCTCATTAACCATGAGGTGGTGTTGGCAGTTTGTGTTTGTGTTGACAGATTTGATAGTGTTTACGTATGTGTTTTGGTGTCGAGATAACAAGAGTCGCATGGGACTTGGTGTCGACCTATGATGGGATTCGAAGCCCATATTAAACTTGTGTTCTAAATACTAATCATTTCTTTAACGTCATAAATACTAATCATTAGATAGATGTTAAATTAGTAAATGAAATAATGAAACATGGGTAGATTATAAGTAACTTGTTATGTGTTGTCTATGGGTTGACCTGCATATGTTACCTCAAATCAAATTAAGAAGTGTGTCTCGTAAATATTGGTGTTGTCTAGATTGTCTTGGTGGGTTTGGTTTTTAAAAGCTATTACCGAGTGGGTTTTGTTAAAAGTTTGTCTCACTAGGTTGTCCTTTAAATATAGTCAAGTCTCATTAGAGTTAGATCCAAAAAAGTTTTGATTAAATGGTGTCCCGACAAAGATTTTAAAACAAGAGTATAATATGTGTGTGTGTGTACGGAGGGTGTTTGTGTGGGTAAGTGTTTAGTCTCGTGGGTATAATGTTTCAAGATAGGGTTTGTGGTGTTGTCCCGAGTTTTGTCTTGTTCTAATTCCGGTTTCTCTTTCTCCTTCTTAATCAATTTGTCCTAGTATTTAATCGTTTAACCTTACTTCCTAATTCAGTCTAACCCTAAATTCTCATTCATTAATAAAGAATACATTTAACCTAAATAACCCTAAGATCTATGTTCGTTAATCACTAATTTAAGTATACATTTAATCTACATTTTGACTAAGTACTGTTATAAACCCAAAAACATGTTAAATCAGTTATGACATTTTAATAGATTACTTATAAGTATAATATGATATACTTTTATGTAGATTTGTTGAAGAAGGTGTAGCTTGTGTTTCCCTTCGATTATCTGCTTACACTTGTTTCATTATCTCATCCGCTTTAAGGTGAGTATTCGTGGCCCCATTTTTTTTTACTTATACTTTTCTTTGGGGGAAAATGATACTCAAAGCATTTCAAGTTTTATGCCGTGCTTAAATGTTTGCTTTACTATTTTAAGATAATGTTGTGTATATAATTGCGTTAGGTGCACTAGTGGTTTTAGTATTGCTGTGTGGTCTCGTGTCATGGATGTAATCCACTTGACATGGGAGTGCTCATGTTTTAGCTCCAGCTGGTAGGCATGCATGTTGTACATATATATTTCAGAGATGAAGATTTGTAGATGAAGAGTGTGGTGGTTTATATGGGTGGTTTGTCACAACTCGCAATTTCAGGTCATTTTCCAAACCTAGACAATTTACTATTCATGAGTTACTATTCACCGATCAATATTCATCATATCACTATTCATCGTTTTTGAAGTCAGTTTGAGACTTTGAGAAGTCGTCAAAATTTTTACTATTCATGTGATACTATTCATTCCCGGAGGGAAATCACTATTCATGGGCATCATTCATCATGTTGTAAACTTAGTTTACGGGTATTCAAATGCGCGTAACCAGTTAGGTTTAGCTGCGTATTCATGCATCATCAGTAAGGACACATCGTATAGACTAGAGTAGTCTACATATCATCAGTAACATCATTATCATGTTAGGTCATGCACGGGTTTGTGTGATTTTCATTAACGTATGCTTACTTGTTTAATTAACGTTACCACTCAGTCATTTCTACTAACGTTATACCCAATACTCCCGACTATGATCCTAATATATTTTCATGATAATTTTAATGATATAAAGATTATATTATTACTTTACCCGGTGTTTTTAAATCAATCGCTATATTTTTCGTTTGACGCTTATAACTCCGTCGGTTTACGAAATTTCAATCCGATAATCATTCTAACACCCGATTCTTGCAAGGAATATGGTTTTTCAATTTTTTATAACTTCGTCGTACTTTATTTTACATCGTCACAATTTATTTCTAGTTAACTCGGTACCCGATAACACCTAATGTATACACTAAACTAACTAATTCATACATATTAGTACACAAGCACTCATTATACATCAAATCCCTTCCACCTTTTGTCCATGTGCCGCCCCCCTAACCCCCCATTTAGCCTAATACACCCAAAACTCATTAATGAATTTCTAGTCTTTTATTTCCATCCCATTACACTAACATCACATAACACATAAACATTTAGCAAAACCAAGAGATTTTCTCTCTTCCTTTTCTTCTTCCTTGCTCGGCCCAACCAAGAACACAAGAAAAAATCCATCAATTTTTTCAAGTTAAAGTCATAATCAAGCTCCATTTACCTTCCTTGTTAGGGTTTTGTGATAAAAACCCCAAGGTTTTAAGCATTTTCATCCATAAATCTCCAATATTGCAAGTAAGCTCAAGAACATCTTCTTTGATCATTTCATACTTTCATTTAATTCATATGATTATGTATTTTCAAGTTATACTAGTTATTCATGCAACATATTTATGTTTTAGATACCACTTTGCACATAAACTATCTTTAACACTAGATCTAAAAGTTTCACTAGTGATCTCATGAAATCCTCCAAGGTTGGTGATGTTTAGGACCCCATGACACCCTAAGAAGATGTATGGTAGGATTTGCGAACTTGTGGAGTTGATTTGAAGTGGTATGATCTAGTCTTGAACCTTAAACATTGATTTTTCAACAATAGAAATAGGTGCTGTCCATTTTTGCAAAGTCTGGAAAACTCAGAAACTTTTGAACTATTTTGGCCTTCATATTCAGAAAGTTCTTTCAAAAACGAAACCGTGGCCGCTTGAATCACTAAAAACCGACTTATAACGAAGGAGATATGATTTTTCAAAGTTAGGCGACGAAAAACTATTTTCTGAAAATAGCTTGCTGTTTTTCCGAACTTCAAGGGACAAAACGAGACGTTAGACGTGATCTAGACGAGCCGACCTATTGAAAATATGTTAGTTCATATTTTTACGAACCCGTGGATGTAAAGAACGTAGCAAACGAGCTTATAACGGCAGAGATATACACATTTAAAGCCCGACGTACCATGTTTATTTTGACAGCCCACTAATAGAAAGTGTTTTAAGTATAAAAACTAGTGTTTTTGCGAGACATAACATTGATAGCCGATTTTCTAATTGATCGAGGCGTGTATAATCAAAAGTCAAATGAAACGACATTAAGGCATTGTTACAAGGTTTTCAAAAACGTCGAGTTTGATCACTAACACTTAACGCGCAATATTTCACGACTAGTTTTACGAAGCCATTTTGGGCATATTTTCACAAGTAATGAAAAGTGTTATTTTTGCGACGAAAACATTATATATGCCAATAGAACACCAGATAAGGATCATGGAATACCGTTTCAACATAATTACACGAAAAATAGTTTATAACTTAACGAGACATCAAAAGTGTGTTTTGCGTCGATAAACGTTATTTTCAAAACTAACAAGTGGTATCGTTAACGTACGTATTTGCATATGTTGCATTGAATCATTGCTTACATTGGATCACATCATTCATAATAGGTCGCGGTTAGAGACCGAGTATCATTTCATCATATCCATTGTTGTCATTGTTGCTATATCATACCAGGTGAGTTTTCATAGCCCCGCTTTCAATTGTTTACATAATTTTCTAAATTCTCGGGGGAGAATACATTGCACCATTTTTCATGCGGACCAAAGTATACAAACTCATTACATTGCTTAAGTTACATCATTTGCCCAGATTAAAGTCCCCTTTATTATCATGAACCGTTAATTGTGAGCAAGCGAGAGTGAGTGAATAGATCTATTGAGGGTGACTCCTCCGTTCGGGTTGGTAGCACCAACTGGTCAAACGAACGCATTTCATTTCTGTCATATTAGAGTGACTGGAAAACACTCAGTTGGGGCATTTCATTTCAGTCTAGCTTCGGGGTCATGAGCTTAAGAGCTAATGTATCATTTTTATGTGGCATGGTTTTGTCATACACTTTATACTTGTGGTATCCGTACAACATTTATTTACATAAACCTATGAACTCACCAACATTTTTGTTGACCATTTTTAGCAATGTATTTTCAGGTAATTAAGGTATCGCATGTTGGCGTGCATATGGACATATTATGGAGTCGCGGAGTCGACGCGTCTCACTTTATATTTTATGCACTTATCCATCGTTTGAATTGTATGAACTTGTTTTCTGAAAACTTGTTTCACCTTTTGGGACCTAGCTTTGTAACTCTGAATGTTTTTAAATAATCAAACGATGTATTTTCTAAACGACACTTTTAGTCGTTCAATATAACTGTAACTATGGTGCTATGATCAGTCGCGCCCCTGAATGCTTCATTCTGCTACAAGTCACGAAATTTGGAGGTGTGACATGGTTACCTGACTAAGCGATGGGTGGCTACCTGATTAGCCCGATGATTATGATATAACTGCTTGCCCTACGCTTTATTATTATTATTTGCACACTTGTTCTATTTATATATCATGCATAGTAAATCTAGTTTTATTTACTTTAAACCTACGAACTCACCAACTTTATGTTGACATTTTAGAGTATCATTTTTAGGTGATCGATAGTTGTATTTTTGAAGGAACATGCATATTGAAGTCATACATTGTTCTCATATTAAAGACCGCGTGATTTGGCCAAGACCTTTTTCTAAAGACTTAAATTTGATAAGGTTAAGACTTGTGTTTTCATTATCCAGTTTTGTATGAAAAAAAATCTTATTGTAACATTGTAACTTATTTCCTAAATCAATTATGGCGTTGTTCTACTATCTTATGCGATGTTACATTTTCGTTGCACCTCGTGTTTCCGCTCTTAGCGGGGTGTGACAGAATGGTATCAGAGCCTAAGGTTATAGAGAATGCCGGTTTTTCTAAAATAAAAACCTTAACTATAACCAAACTAAAGTTTTCGTAAAACCCCGAACATGGTACGAGTCTGTTAGCCCGAGCATTTCATCATTTTTCCTAAATTATGCATAGCCTGATCAACTATGCCTAATTCAGGAGGAATCATGGAATGATGGGGGTAGTTACCTTGAATCATGTTTGGTTGGACACAAACCCTAGGTCACCTGAAATGGCATCAGTCGTGTGCATGTGTCTTTGCATTATGTGCTCATTTGCATTCATATCGGTGTTGTTATGCAATCTATATGTCATCATTTACGTGATACATCATGACCCACTACTAGAGTTTAGGGGTGCATTTATTCTGTCATGCTTTGTCTGGTTTGTTACACTAGTATGCCTTTATATCAGTCGTGCTATCGGAACACTATTTTGGATGCATCCCACCAATGCATTGTTGGAAGGTCATATTGATTTCACTTTTAGAATGCTATATAGGTTATGCTATTTTGGCTATTCAGAAACACTAATTTAACGACCAAGTAATTAATCTCCTATACCTTTGGATCATATGCCTCGTCTCCCCATACCTTTCACTTGTGAACAAGCATGAATACACTTTGATATGAGATTATCAATAATAAGATATAACGATATAACACTTTTTACGATGAACAACTTTTCTTAACTCATTCCACTTGGTAAGAACCTCTTATTGGTGGAGGATGCGTCGAATTAAACAATCAATGTACAATTACTCTATGGTATTGTACTCTTTTCCTAAGTTCTAGACAACTTAGTCACTTTTCAATACAATGTTACCTTGACATTGGAATATCAATAAACTGTAAGTTACCATAAGGATTTTTGATGTCTAAGCTATTACACATGATCAAATCAAACATCTTTCGACATAGTATTTGATTGAATTATACATTTTTAGACCACTAATACTACAATTTCAAGTCATAATACATTTTAGTGCTACCTAGATGAATTGAATACTTGAACTCAAAAGCTTCAACTGATAATAAATTCTGAGCATAACCAAACATTAATACCCAGATTCCATTCTTGAATCTTTTAGTTCATTTATCTTTAATGTCAACTAGTCATACATGCCTAACTACACGTTCTTCCTTGATGATTTCACTTCAACAGACTTCCTCTAAATTCCTTTATATCAACTATGAGACACGTAGTAATGTCTATTCTTATTGTTCGGACTCTAATTAATACTTCTCATTCTTTTCGACTCATGAAGATAGCAACTACGTTTACTTTTCCTGGATGATGGAAGGTATCATCTTTGTAAAATCTTTATTAACCTCATTCACTTTATTCGTCTCGGTATGAGATCCTTCCCATGAAAACATGTACGTAAGACCTTCTTGGTCAGTATAACACCAAGCACCACACAAGGTGAATCCATAATTTCAAAGCAAGTCTACGACTGCCAAATCCATGGCGCGAGTTGGATATCTCTTCTAATACCTGAAATTCAGATAAACTATAAAATGACCAAATTACCCTGAACCCATAAAACATAATTAAATCACTTATAAAATTTTTTAATTGATTCCAAACTTTTGAAAACAAACTATATATGAAGCAAATTAATTTTTGGAACAACATTATATTATTTTTGAATGTCCAAAAATTATTATGACACGTTAAAATATATATATATAAACCGAAAATACATTTATTTATTTAATTTGATTTAAAAAGTAAATTAATAAAAGATAATGACAAATTTAAAAAGGGAAATTATCACAAAAATTGAAAGAATTGATTTGGCCATTATTTTGGCCGTGTATATTGGTTCCCCCCCCCCCTCCTAATTCGGCCCAAATCTTCCTATTTATTTTTCTTCACAATTATTTCCCTTATTCCCTATTATTGTTACCGAAACCCTAATAAAACACACACAAAAATTCACACACAATCCATACGATTTTCTGGAGGTTATCTAGTATTTTTCTGGTGTTGATCTTCATCCAAGGAGGCTAGGAAAAATAAGGTTGGGCTTGTGGATTCGCTGGTTTTATCGTGGGGCATTTTTCATTGTCGAGTTTTCCATACGATAGGTACAAAATTCGTGCACCTTATTCACACATTCAAAAAACTGATCTGGTATTTTTCCCATGATCCTTACATCATATATAACTCATATAAATTGTATAAATCGAATCATGCAAGGTTAATGGGTCGCTCTAATTTTTAATGTTTAAAACGTACGTAAATTCTAAAATATGTTATACGAATTTTCTGGGTGTTATGATTATTTTATTTGGACCTCATATGAAGTATAAGATCTGGGAAAAATGATGGAACGAATTATAGAGGCCGAAATATGTCGTGGTAATTATAGGTATAAAAAACGTATATAAAATCTAAAATAAGCTATACGATTTTTCTGGGCTTTGTATATAATTTTGATGAGTTCCTTATGCATCATATAACCTGAGAAAAATATTGGTTCGAATATTGGAAGCTTAAATAAAGTGTGGCTAATTTTTGTACAAACCGGACTTTAGGAAAAATATAGAAATAAATAAAACCTAATTGAAATAATTAGGGTTATGGTTTTTGGGACATGATCTGGTCATTTAATGTGTTTTAAGGTTTTAATAATGATGGGTCAATGATTGGATTTGATTAGGGTTTGGAATTGTATTTAAAAAGTATATACGATTTGAGTTTTAAACTAGAAGGGTGTGTTCTGCCAATTTTGAAACTTGTGGGATATTTTTGTAATGTTATATAAGTCTGTGGGAATGTAGGAAAAATATAACTTGAGGGTCCTATGTGTAAATATTGCAAGAAAAGAATTTAATTGTATTTATAGGGGTCGAATTGTATTTAATTAAAATAGAGGGACTAAAAGTGTAAATTCTGGAAACTTGATGTTATTCTGTGTAAATAATGATATTAAGGGTGTAATGTGTAATTTTGATGATTTATGGGCTTAATATGTAATTATAATTTTGTAAAGTTATGGACCAAATGTGTAATTTCTGAATTCTGAGGGATCTGATTCGTACTACATATAATTCTGAGATTATGTTCTGTAATTTTGTAAAATAAGGTGCTTGTTTGGTAAATGTGAATATTATAAGGATTAAATCATGAATTATGTAAATGTAGGGTTTGTTTTGTAAATTATATAACTAGAGGGGTATAAACTGTAAATTGTGAAACTAAAGGGATTAAAATGTCATTCTGAATAAAGTGTGTATTTAAATCAGTAACTTAAAGTATTTTCATGTTAGACCTTTGAATTTAATGAATTTACAATTAAAACCCTAAACTATGTAAACTTGTCATAATTAACCTTAAACTTTTGTAACTTATTAAAATATACCTTATGCCCATAATAATCCTTAAATAAGGACTTAACTTAATCTGAGATATTAATATCTTGCTAAATATGGAAATCTGTTAAATCAGGAAAGTTACTTAAAATGGAAAGGTAAACTAAAAGTAATAATCTGAGTTAGAATATTTTGTAATTCAGTCTTCTACTCCTTTAGGTGTGAAGAAGGAGAAGCCTTGATCTGTTCAGTGTTTGTTTGCTTTCTTGTTTATCTGCTTTGCTAACAAGGTACGGATATTCTGTCTTACTTTGAGACACTTATGTTATCGTACAGATATTCTGCCCTTTTTCAGTAAGGGTTTTTAATTCTCTTTTCTTTTAGTTTTTCATTTTCCTTATTAGGATTCCCTATACCATTGCTAGTTCCTTTCTGTTTATGAACCTTTCATGTGATCTCTTTGTTTTGTGAACCTTTCATGTGATCTCTTTGTGAACCTTTCATGTGATCTCTTTGTTTTGTGAACCTCTCGTGTGATCTCTTTGTGAGCCTTCTATGATCTCTCTTATGTTCTGATCTGTTTTACTTCTGAGTTGATATCCTTATTATAATCCTCTTTGCTTTGAACCTTTTTCATGATTCCCTTTTGTTACGACCTCTGATATAAAAATCTGTTATGTGAAAACCTTTTTAATTATGACCTGGAAATATTTTGAGAAAAATCAGTTATTTTAAAAGGGTGATTATGAATGGTGATATGATACTATTTTTATATGACATTTGTTAACTTTTGTGAAAACTAGTTTTAAAGAATATTTTTATGAAAAACCGTTTTGAAAGATTATTTTATGAAAGCTATTCTGAAAGATCATTTTATTGAAAACCATTATTAAAGGATTGCTTTAAGTGAACTTTTGACAGGAACTTCTAAAATGAACTTTTGCTACGAACTTTTAATTATGAATCTTGATATACTCTTCTGAACCATTTGATATAGTCCTTTTAATCTGAACTTAAACTTTGATATAAAACTTAATCTGATAAACTCTGATTTGAACCTTTGATATTTAATTCTGAAACTACTTGACATGAACCTTTTTGCCATGTACCCTTAAGATATGACTTTTTGATTATTTTGATAGTACATCTGACCTTTTGACCTACAGTCTGATATCCGAGCCAATCACTAGGCATGAGGGTTTCATGTCCATGTCATTGATGCACCTTTGACATGACTCTAGGGCAGGAGAGTGATGACCTGTTTCGTCCCTTATTTGTTATCTGCTATGGCCATTATGATTATGATTTGTCTGCAGGGGCGTATGGATGCATCCTAGATTTGATCTGTTTCTGTTATCTGTTATTATTTACTGGTTATATATATATATATCTGGTGACTGATGGTGTGTGCGATACACGTCTTTCACATTTTCTGGGAGCTGATCACTCCATTGATACATGAGGACACCCCTCATATTATCTGGTTACTTGAGAGGTATCCCCTCTAGATTGTTTATATGATTACACTGTTATGATGATATCTGTTATCTGGGCTCGTGATAGATTTCTGTTTTTCCTAAACCTTATTTGTTCCATTCTCTTTTCTCATTTCTTATTTCATTTCTTTTATCCTTATTTATTCCTGACTCTTATTCCTTCACTCTGATTATATCTGCATGATCTTTATTTCTGATCATTTGTATTACTCTCTATTACTGCTTTGTTATCGTTATATCTGTTCACTGAGCTCTCGTAGCTCAGTCGCATTTCTTTTCCTGCGGCAGGTTTTAGTAGGAAGCTGGGAATGAGTGGAGAGTGTACCTTTGGACTTAGAAGATTGGATAGCTATTCTGGATTAGAGTTGACTAGAAGATAATATATTTTAGAATTAGTGTTTTTTGAAAGTTTTCATTTGTAACCATGTAGACTCAGTATTTCATTTGTAATCCTTTGAGATTTTTGTATTACTGTAGATGTATGCTTTGTTTTGATCTGATATGAATCCATTATTGTGATATCTTTACCCTTGTCGGGTTGGGGTGTTACAATTTATGGTATCAGAGAGACAGGCTGCGACTCGTAATACATTTACCCTTGACCTGTGAGGTCTGGACCACTAAGTTTCCACTGTAGGTGCTCGTAGGATAACCTTTGAGAAATTGCCTTAGGATTTCCCTATAGGAACTTAAATTCTGACCAGTGAGGAATGGGTAGACTATAAGTCATATGTATAAGTAGCATTGCTTCCGTATCACTCTGATTCATGCTTTGCTGTTGGTTAAAGCCTATCGAAATCACATTTGGAAAATTAGAGCTTATGCCTTGCACCACCTAAGAATTGAAACCTAAATAAAACCTGAAGCATTGAAATTGCATAGAAATTGTCTGACACTATTTGATCCTTGCCTTCAGATTCCGACTCCAACCTCTGAACCTTTTGTTAATCATTCTGATGCCTCTTCGGGCATTCTGAGAATTTCCTTGACGATGATATACTTGATACATTCTGTTAGTTGTTTCTTGTTTCTAATAATCATCTATGAATCTTCTGACACTATTTGATTTTGTTTTAACCATCTCTGTTCCCATGAGAAGCCTTGTGGTATTTTAACCACGAATATACAGATGTTTTCCCTCTCATTCTGAACGGTAAGATCTATTTTGTTGATCCGTCTTTCCTTGGTAGTAACCTTGATTTTGTTCTTATTACGATTGATTGACTAATCATTTAATATTGATGACTAGCCTCTTATGTCTCACCTTTGGCGTTTGAAACAATTTTGGAACCCCTGCCATGATTACCGATTGTTAAACGTTTGCTGCCACCCCCCGATTTTGACCTTCACTTCCGATCAGTTTGATAAACAGTCTAATATCTTCCCGACCATCCCGAAGGCCGTTTAACCTTAATGTGTTTGACACGTTCTATAAATTCATTACCCGTACTGGATATAAATGTATCACCTGATACTATTCTGTCTTGCAAATTCCACACTACTCCTATGAAAACTCTAATGATTATTAACCATTAATATAGGAAGTTTATTCCCTCCCTTGAATGATGAATCTTATTTGCCAATCAGTTTTCCTTTGGAAGGATTTGATGCGAATACTATCTCTTTATGAAATTGTTAAATGAGCATGATATGCTGATAACTGATATTTCTATACGCCTCACTTTGACAGTATACGATGTTCGTATTACCGATTATTCGCAACCTACCTGCCACTTATGCTAAATAGCTAATAAGATTCCAACACCTTGAATTGTTTGCCTATATTTCTCTCCACACTATACTGAACCATGTACTTGACTCTGACATATGAACTATCCGTCTGGTAAAAATGACCATATTTGTTCTGCGGATCTGTTTACTTTTGATATATTCGATTTCGAGGTCTTTTGTTGACTGGCTCCTTATAAACTACCAGAGAATACCATATCTGATATGAGACCTATTGAAATCTTTTTTCATCCTACTTTTGTTATGACAACCTTTCCCGGACACCCAATAATATCCATCCTTAGAAAGCTTTGGCATTGGAAGTCTTGCTGTACGATTTTCTGATGTTTCATGATAACCTTTTTGATTCCCTACTACTCGGGAGATGGAGTTGGCATTGAACTGATCCCAGTTGATGAACCATGATGCTATAGAAGTTGAGAGATTGAAGAAGCTGATGAGATATGTTTTTGTCCACCTCAGTGTTCCCCTTGAATACCCCTATTAAATTATGAAGAAGAAAGAGAAAATTTTGCGTCTGCATATCAACTATCGTAAACCTAACCGTAATTCTAACCATAATCACTTTTCATTCTGCGTATCAATGATTGATTTGTTCCACTTTGAAACTCTGTATCAGACGACCTCATTTAATGTTTGAAGGACTGAAGAAGCAACCACAAGAACTCCTAAGATAGGAGATGACTAACTGAGAGCAACTTCGTAAAGTATTTCAGTTTTATTCGTAAAGATTGGTGATGTGAATTAGATATGAAGTTTTCCCTGAAACGATTCATGAAACTACTCTCGTACTCATTGTGACCATTATGAGTTTAAATGATGCCAGTTGTATTGGCTAATGGAATCATGTTTTCGTGAGTAATTGGACAACTGTCATAGTATGACAGCATGTTTATGCTCTGAGACGAACAAGGAACACGTAGATCATCTTTGTATTAAGGAGAATGACCCTTTGTTCTGGAAGAATAGATTTGATTGGCGTTCAGAGATTGTAGCAGACAACACTACCAGGCATCCGGTAACAACAGCAGTTTGAGTTGGCGAATTTCGAACTGTGCTGGAAGACCGGTCTAAGACACGCAGTCTTGTTTCTCTATTCATTTTAGTTGTACTAAGATGAATTGAGAGCAGAAGTAGACTCGCGAATGGAAGATGCACAGTGACCATGTCAGGGATTCGCGTTCCACACCACAGTGTCCAGAAGAAGTGCCGAAGGCTTGAGGGACCAGACTCAAGTTTATATTTCCTTTCCACTCTGTGATCATATGGACAGACGTAGACAGACTACTTGGAATTGGAATCATGTATTGAATGTATGATATTTCTGAAGCGAACGTTTGTGTTTGGAAGAGTTGATTCTGTGAAGGATGAAGCTATGGATGATATAATTCATTTCCTTCTGACCCAATTAAAATTCCGTTACCTGATGATGAAATCCTTTGAATGATTTAGGTCCCCTATTAGTAATTCCGCTCTGTGTTCATTCTGCGTATGTTGGACGATGGTTTTGTTATGTGAAATTGGACGAATGAAGGATGATCTGATGCTTTTAACGAGGTACCGAATTCTGATAGACATTCTGGGACTTCCGTTAACTCTTTCGAGTGATTCGTTCTCCTCTTAGTTAGGGTATTCGATTTTGATGAACTCTGAGACCGTAGGAAGACTAGGTGGATTAAGATAAGTTGTTCTGTTCACAACTTGAGATAAAGTATGACCATCATGAGGGCATATTTATATGATGCCAGTATTATAACGTCTGGCCAACATGATAATACTTACATCATATAACGTGCGCTGGTTGTGGGCATAGGATATTTCGAGGAGTGCCTTAGAGCTTTGGAAATTCTGATAACTGTTGAGAGTATCTGCATTAGTGAGACTTTAAGTTCATTCTAACTGTACGCGTAATCTGCTTTCACCGTTATGCAAATTGATACGTCTGGATTCTCGTCACGCATTCTGTTGACTTTTGAACTTTCGATAATAATCTTAGGTTCTGTTATAGAACTTCTACCAATTGATGTTATCGATAATCTATTTATGTATGTTCTAATCTGATTTGCCAAATCAAATTCTGTGGACGGCATACCCGTCAAAATCCCATGTATTTCCTGCGTCTCTTCCGAGAAGATCCGATTATCATCTGTTACGTTCGCTATATTATTCTTTTGATCTGGATTCGGTATGATTTGTCTTTATGAGGAAACCAAAGTTTTGACCTACAATATAGAGTCATGAGAACAAAGTCTTTCATATTTCTGTTCACAGTCAGTTGTGTTTCCGTTTCGTTTTCCCTTCAAATTTTGAGGACGAAATTTTTTTGTTAGTGCGGAAGAAGTTGTAATACCTGAAATTCAGATAAACTATAAAATGACCAAATTACCCTGAAACCATAAAACATAATTAAATCACATATAAATTTTTTGAATTGATTCCAAACTTCTGAAAACGAACTATATATGAAGCAAATTAAATTCTGGAACAACATTATATTATTTTTGAATGTCCAAAACTTATTATGACACGTTAAAATATATATATATAAACCGAAAATACATTTATTTATTTAATTTGATTTAAAAAGTAAATTAATAAAAGATAATGACAAATTTAAAAAGGGAAATTATCACAAAAATTGAAAGAATTGATTTGGCCATTATTTTGGCCGTGTATATTGGTTCCCCCCCCCCTCTCCTCAATTCGGCCCAAATCTTCTTATTTATTTTTCTTCACAATTATTTCCCTTATTCCCTATTATTGTTACCGAAACCCTAATAAAACACACACAAAAATTCACACACAATCCATACGATTTTCTGGAGGTTATCTAGTATTTTTCTGGTGTTGATCTTCATCCAAGGAGGCTAGGAAAAATAAGGTTGGGCTTGTGGATTCGCTGGTTTGATCGTGGGGCATTTTTCATTGTCGAGTTTTCCATACGATAGGTACAAAATTCGTGCACCTTATTTACGAGTTCAAAAAACTGATCTGGTATTTTTCTCATGATCCTTACATCATATATAACTCATATAAATTGTATAAATCGAATCATGCAAGGTTAATGGGTCGCTCTAATTTTTAATGTTTAAAACGTACGTAAATTCTAAAATATGTGATACGAATTTTTTGGGTGTTATGATTATTTTTTTTGGACCTCATATGAAGTATATGATCTGGGAAAAATGATGGAACGAATTATAGAGGCCTAAATATGTCGTGGTAATTATAGGTATGAAAAACGTATATAAAATCTAAAATAAGCTATATGATTTTTCTGGGCTTTGTATATAATTTTTATGAGTTCCTTATGCATCATATAACCTGATAAAAATATTGTTTCGAATTTTGGAACCTTAAATAAAGTGTGGCTAATTTTTGTAGAAACAGGACTTTAGGAAAAATAAAGAAATAAATAAAACCTAATCGAAATAATTAGGGTTAGGGTTTTTGGGACATGATCTGGTCATCTAATGTGTTTTAAGGTTTTAATAATGATGGGTCAATGATTGGATTTGATTAGGGTTTGGAATTGTATTTAAAAAGTATATACGATTTGAGTTTTAAACTAGAAGGGTGTGTTCTGCCAATTTTGAAACTTGTGGGATATTTTTGTAATGTTATATAAGTCTGTGGAAATGTAGGAAAAATATAACTTGAGGGTCCTATGTGTAAATATTGCAAGAAAAGAATTTAATTGTATTTATAGGGGTCGAATTGTATTTAATTAAAATAGAGGGACTAAAAGTTTAAATTCTGGAAACTTGATGTTATTCTGTGTAAATAATGATATTAAGGGTGTAATGTGTAATTTTGATGATTTATGGGCTTAATATGTAATTGTTAATAAATTATGGTTTAAATTATAAGTTTTGTAAAGTTAAGGGACCAAATGTGTAATTTCTGAATTCTGCGGGATCTGATTCGTACTACATATAATTCTGAGATTAGGTTCTGTAATTTTGTAAAATAAGGTGCTTGTTTGGTAAATGTGAATATTATAAGGATTAAATCATGAATTATGTAAATGTAGGGTTTGTTTTGTAAATTATATAACTAGAGGGGTATAAACTGTAAATTGTGAAACTAAAGGGATTATAATGTCATTATGAATAAAGTGTGTATTTAAATCAGTAAATTAAAGTATTTTCATGTTAGACCTTTGAATTTAATGAATTTACAATTAAAACCCTAAACTATGTAAACTTGTCATAATTAACCTTAAACTTTTGTAACTTATTAAAATATACCTTATGCCCATAATAATCCTTAAATAAGGACTTAACCAAATCTGAGATATTAATATCTTGCTAAATATGGAAATCTGTTAAATCGGGAAAGTTACTTAAAATGGAAAGGTAAACTAAAAGTAATAATCTGAGTTAGAATATTTTGTAATTCCGTCTTCTACTCCTTTAGGTGTGAAGAAGGAGAAGCCTTGATCTGTTCAGTGTTTGTTTGCTTTCTTGTTTATCTGCTGTGCTAACAAGGTACGGATATTCTGTCTTACTTTGAGACACTTATGTTATCGTACAGATATTCTGCCCTTTTTCAGTAAGGGTTTTTCATTCCCTTTTCTTTCAGTTTTTCATTTTCCTTGTTAGGATTCCCTATACCATTGCTATGTTCCATTCTGTTTGTGAACCTTTCATGTGATCTCTTTGTTTTGTGAACCTTTCGTGTGATCTCTTTGTGAACCTTTCATGTGATCTCTTTGTTTTGTGAACCTTTCGTGTGATCTCTTTGTGAGCCTTCTATGATCTCTCTCATGTTCTGATCTGTTTTACTTCTGAGTTGATGTCCTTATTATAATCCTCTTTGCTTTGAACCTTTTTCATGATTCCCTTTTGTTACGACCTCTGATATAAAAATCTGTTATGTGAAAACCTTTTTAATTATGACCTGGAAATATTTTGAGAAAAATCAGTTATTTTAAAAGGATGATTATGAATGGTGATATGATACTATTTTTATATGACATTTGTTAACTTTTGTGAAAACTAGTTTTAAAGAATATTTTTATGAAAAACTGTTTTGAAAGATTATTTTATGAAAACTATTCTGAAAGATCATTTTATTGAAAACCATTATTAAAGGATTGCTTTAAGTGAACTTTTGACAGGAACTTCTAAAATGAACTTTTGCTACGAACTTTTAATTATGAATCTTGATATACTCTTCTGAACCATTTGATATAGTCCTTTTAATCTGAACTTAAACTTTGATATAAAACTTAATCTGATAAACTCTGATTTGAACCTTTGATATTTAATTCTGAAACTACTTGACATGAACCTTTTTGCCATGTACCCTTAAGATATGACTTTTTGATTATTTTGATAGTACATCTGACCTTTGACCTACAGTCTGATATCCGAGCCAATCACTAGGCATGAGGGTTTCATGTCCATGTCATTGATGCACCTTTGACATGACTCTAGGGTAGGAGAGTGATGACCTGTTCCGTCCCTTATTTGTTATCTGCTATGGCCATTATGATTATGATTTGTCTGCAGGGGCGTATGGATGCATCCTAGATTTGATCTGTTTCTGTTATCTGTTATTATTTACTGGTTATATATATATATCTGGTGACTGATGGTGTGTGCGATACACGTCTTTCACATTTTCTGGGAGCTGATCACTCCATTGATACATGAGGACACCCCTCATATTATCTGGTTACTTGAGAGGTATCCCCTCTAGATTGTTTATATGATTACACTGTTATGATGATATCTGTTATCTGGGCTCGTGATAGATTTCTGTTTTTCCTAAACCTTATTTGTTCCATTCTCTTTTCTCATTTCTTATTTCATTTCTTTTATCCTTATTTATTCCTGACTCTTATTCCTTCACTCTGATTATATCTGCATGATCTTTATTTCTGATCATTTGTATTACTCTCTATTACTGCTTTGTTATCGTTATATCTGTTCACTGAGCTCTCGTAGCTCAGCCGCATTTCTTTTCCTGCGGCAGGTTTTAGTAGGAAGCTGGGAATGAGTGGAGAGTGTACCTTTGGACTTAGAAGATTGGATAGCTATTCTGGATTAGAGTTGACTAGAAGATAATATATTTTAGAATTAGTGTTTTTTGAAAGTTTTCATTTGTAACCATGTAGACTCAGTATTTCATTTGTAATCCTTTGAGATTTTTGTATTACTGTAGATGTATGCTTTGTTTTGATCTGATATGAATCCATTATTGTGATATCTTTACCCTTGTCGGGTTGGGGTGTTACATCTCTTCTTATTTTCTTTTGTTGCCTTGATGCATAACCACTAACCGTATTTCGTCACAGCAATGGACAACCATGATTCTCGTGAGGTGTTATAATATACGACAAAACCCTTTGTGCATTCAGAACCTACTTCATCTTTTCATACTACATGGCTCAAAAAAACATATTGGAAACATATGGACCACCGTTTCTAGCAACCCTTGCAATTACCGCATCAATTCTAATACCTCTAAGGGACCCATTCGATCATGTGTTGTCCCCAACGACTCATCATTGACCTTCTGCTGAACATCACTTCATGATAAATGCATTCAAGATCCTTTTTCCTTTTTCATTCTTTGTAGTTATCACATACGCCTAATAAGCTAAACAACAATTTTTCACCCAATAGGAAAATTTCATATTATATATTATTCCTGGATAATAAATCCGCCTAACATATGTAAACCTATTGGGTTCAAATTATAAATTGTTAATGGATTAAATTTAAAACTTGCTAATGGGCTTACTATTAGATCCATTGTATAAGTAAACTTGGACTAAACTTTTTGGTAAAATTGGACTAATCAGACTAGTTGGCCCAATATGAAAACCAATAACTTGTAAACTTGAAAGACCAGAGCACTTGATAAATTGATTACGACGGATTAATAACGGTTGAGATTTATTAGAACTAGACTTTCAAAACGCGACTAGTTAAAACCGGAAATTAAAAAAAAAAACGATAACTATTTATATTGACAACTTAATACACACTTAGAAAATCATCGTTTTAAAATAAATATTTTATAACCTAAAACATCCTATTATATACAAACATTTTTAAATTAAACCCGACTAAACAATGGAAAGCAAATATTATTATTTTAATCCCGACAAAAAGAAAAAAAAAAAAAAAAAAAAAAAAAAAAAAAAAACTACATTTTTATAAATTATAAAGATAGACATGATTTGACAACTTATTATGACTAATTGTTTTTCCCATCCACAAATTCTATAATTAGCATTTTATCCAGTTTCTTAAATTATAATTCATGTGGTAGTATAAAACAGAAGACACAAAATATCTTTTAGCACCAAAGCTTCGAATGCAAACAAGTATGTTATTAACGAGAAATGTACCTAACACAACGCCAGGCGCTTCTTTGATTCCTCATTAGTCATTTCAAAAGCTCATCTTTGTTGCCTTAGATTCTTCATTCTTCTTGTCATCTTGACCTTTCCAATATCAACATATATCATCGCCGTATCCTTTTGATCAATACATAGACGTCAGTGTGGCCACAAGAAACACAATATTCACAAATTAATTGTATGTTGCAACCTCAAGCAAAGCGATCTGATCTCCTGCACTGGTAATAAGTGTTCGTTCCAATTCTACATCATTCTACTCTCATTTTGTGCAAGTAAGGTAAGAAGCTATATTATCCTGCGTGTCTGATGTGGAATCACTTTTGGACTTCTGGATTTGTTACTCACCCTTTCCACTATTGTATTTATCTGGTTTAATTTCAAGTGACTTGTTTTTATTCCCACCAACAACTTTAGCTAT
This sequence comes from Artemisia tridentata subsp. tridentata, assembly GCA_021014915.2. Classification (NCBI taxonomy): domain Eukaryota; kingdom Viridiplantae; phylum Streptophyta; class Magnoliopsida; order Asterales; family Asteraceae; genus Artemisia; species Artemisia tridentata. The sequence goes on along the minus strand of CP139501.1, from coordinate 65,512,504 downwards.
TTCTACTGCTTTCACATTCTGTTTGGGTACTACAAATCTTGCAAAACTATTTTGGGATTTTGATTGAGAACGACTGATCTTTCCTTCCGTGATAAACACTTGATATATGCAAGACATTATAACCCGGCGAAAATTCTTTACATACGTCATAATTGGATTATTTCTTGACTTTCAAATTTTGAAAATCTTCCACAAGCTTATCTGTGTAACCTCGTGAACAAAAAAAAAAAAAAAAAAAAAAAAAAAAAAAAAAAAAAAAATTTGCCCACACCATCAAATCTAATCACTCGATAGTTGCAATTGGATCTCATATTCCATTAGTAGCGCTTACCTCTTGCTGTATAAATTCCTGCCATGACATTAGTGTACAAATTTGATCTTCAGTCCTTTCATTTTAACTTTTGCCTTCATTGGTCTCTTCACTTAAGCATTGACTTAGTTGCATTAAGGGCAACTAGTGTAGCTCACTCGATGATAATTAATTAGGTCGTTGGATCTGGGCTACCAGCTTTATTAGCGAACTCTTCATCCTGACTCACTTTCAAGAACTTCCTTTCCTTGTTAGAAGATCCTCAAAATCTCGGTATTTGAAATGTGTTGAACCTTAAGAAATGCCTTGCCAAGGATAAACTAATTATCATTCTATAAGATGCTATGAGAAATCGATCGAAATATTTATTGGGAAAGTTTAGCGAACTAGACACAATAAGATTCTGACTATAGAAGTTGTTGAAGCTCAAGCAGTGGATAGTGAGTATATTTGAGAACACACTGATTTTATGAAGAACAAATACCTCACACATTTTCGGTAAAAAAAAAATCTTAGTAGTAGAATCAATTGAATTTCGGGACGAAATTCTTTTTAACGAGATGATACAGTGAGAACCCGCACCAAATCAGATTAGTCAACGATGAACTTTGACCCGACTTTTAAATTCTAATTAGAAATTTGTAAAACACTAAAAATCCGATATCACATTTTCTATTTAATTCGACTTTTAACCTAAATTTTGTAATAACTTATAAATATCTAAAACTATATATTTTGTGATTAAAATGCATTACAAGAAATATAACCAAGATAAATACATAATAAAATTTGTTACAATCAAAATACTAATCCTATCTTAATCCTAAAATAAGATTCGGCCCTCCCGTCCTATATACTACCTGTTTTTATTTTAATTTTTTTTTTTACATGAATATAAAACTAACTAAATATTTGTTTGTAAAGTTTCCTATTTGCTTTCAATCTCAGCCCAAAAATCACGCATCACTTTAAATAAAATCAGTCACAATTAAATCTCTATAATTTGTTTCCTAATTCTAAGGACACGCTCCTATTGATTCTCATCTCATACGTACATGCGAATTGTAATAATAACTCAGCACAACCTTTTCCATCTAATCCTTTAATGGTGTAAACAATCTAGTTGTTCTTATCCTCTCAATACGACATAAAATAATCAGAAAACAGAAGAGTTCCAAGTCGTTTCCGTCTCCAAGATTAAGAGTCGAAGATTAGAGACTGTGATCGTGTCTAGGGTTTATCTCCAGGAGTGGTTCGATTGTGTTAGGGTTCTTTGTGATCGTGTGTTGATATTCAAGATTAGTAGTAGACTTTTGTGATCGTGTGTTGTTACCTTCGAGTGCAGCTATTCCTGTTCTCTTCGATAAATCCTAGTGCAGTCTAAGGTAAACTGATTACCATCTTTGTCATGCTTAAAACACAAAACTGGATACGATTTAATATCATACAAACCTTAATCTATAAAATGTGATTTGCTTCTATCTCACGTTAATACGATCACATGTGTAAAAGAAGTACGTCACATAAAATCATAAGGTTCTGGTTTACATGAATGTCGAGTGTTGTGGTTTGTTTCATGTCGAGTGTTGTGGTTTGTCTCATGTCGAGTTCAGTTGAATTCCAAGCCCTGATTGATTTCATAAACCTTCGTTAGTCATTTTATAAGACTCACAAAATATGGGAACCCTAGACATATTTTAACGAGAGCGTAGGAAATCTTGTGTGGGTTGTTTATGGGTTGTCTCATTATATTGGTCTTGGTGTATGTGGGGATTTTGTTAACAAAATAAGTCACTCAAATAGCCTGTTAATGAGTTAAGAAACAATGGAATACAAAGTTAATTTACGAAAACATTTAAGGTTGGGGTTTTATAAATATATGTGTGAGTTGCATTGATAGTCGAATGGGTAAGAGGAGGTTTAGAGTGGTGTTATGACTTTTACGTGTAAGAATGCATGCATGTGTCTCATTAACCATGAGGTGGTGTTGGTAGTTTGTGTTTGTGTTGACAGATTTGATAGTGTTTGCGTATATGTTTTGGTGTCGAGATAACAAGAGTCACATGGGACTTGGTGTCGACCTATGTTGGGATTCGAAGCACATATTAAACTTGTGTTCTAAATACTAATCATTTTTTTAACGTCATAAATACTAATCATTAGATAGATGTTAAAATAGTAAACAAAATAATGAAACATGGGTAGATTATAAGTAACTTGTTATGTGTTGTCTATGGGTTGACCTGCATATGTTACCTCAAATCAAATTAAGAAGTGTGTCTCGTAAATATTGGTGTTGCCTAGATTGTCTTGGTGGTTTTGGTTTTTAAAAGCTATTACCGAGTGGGTTTTGTTAAAAGTTTGTCTCACTAGGTTGTCCTTTAAATATAGTCGAGTCTCGTTAGAGTTAAATCCAAAAGAGTTTTGATTAAAAGGTGTCTCGACAAAGATTTTAAAACCAAGAGTATAATATGTGTGTGTGTGTGTACGGAGGGTGTTTGTGTGGGTAAGTGTTTAGTCTTGTGGATATAATGTTTCGAGATAGGGTTTGTGGTGTTGTCCCTAGTTTTGTCTTGTTCTAATTCCGGTTTCTCTTTCTCCTTCTTAATCAATTTGTCCTAGTATTTAATCATTTAACCTTACTTCCTAATTCAGTCTAACCCTAAATTCTCATTCATTAATAAAGAATACATTTAACCTAAATAAACCCTAAGATTTATGTTCGTTAATCACAAATTTAAGTATACATTTAATCTACATTTTGACTAAGTACTATTATAAACCCAAAAACATGTTAAATCAGTTATGACATTTTAATAGATGACTTATAATTATAATATGATATAATTTTATGTAGATCTGTTGAAGAAGGTGTAGCTTGTGTTTCCCTTCAATTATCTGCTTGCACTTGTTTCATTATCTCATCCGCTTTAAGGTGAATATTCGTGGCCCCATTTTTTTTACTTATACTTTTCTTTGGGGGAAAATGATACTCAAAGCATTTCAAGTTTTATGCCGTGCTTAAATGTTTGCTTTATTATTTTTGGACGATGTTGTGTATATAATGGCATTAGGTGCACTAGTGGTTTTGGTATTGCTGTGTGGTCTCGTGTCATGGATATAATCCACTTGACATGGGAGTGCTCATGTTTTAGCTCCAGCTGGTAGGCATGCATGTAGTACATATATATTTCGGAGATGAAGATTTGTAGATGAAGAGTGTGGTGGTTTATATGGGTGGTTACCTGACTAGCCGATGGGTGGTTACCTGATTAGCCCGATGATTATGATATAACTGCTTGCCCTACGCTTTATTATTATTATTTGCAAACTTGTCCTATTTATATATCATGCACGGTAAATCTGGTTTTATTTACTTTAAACCTACGAACTCACCAACTTTATGTTGACATTTTAGAGTATCATTTTCAGGTGATCGATAGTTGTATTTTTGAAGGAACATGCATATTAAAGTCATACATTGTTCTAAAGACTTAAATTTGATAAGGTTAAGACTTGTGTTTTCATTATCCAGTTTTGTATGAAAAAAAAATCTTATTGTAACATTGTAACTTATTTCCTAAATCAATTATGGCGTTGTTCTACTATCTTATGCGATGTTACATTTTCGTTGCACCTCGTGTTTCCGCTCTTAGCGGGGTGTGGACACTTTTACGATAGAAAACATAAGAAGCATTAACGTTTTAAACATTCAAAGTCTAAGCATTCGTTACATCGATATTAGAATTACAAGTTTTTAAGTTCGAATCTAAATCAGAAGCAACATGCATTTTATTCAAATTCTAAGTAGATCTTCAACTTCTGGGGCTTCTAGTTTCCCGTTTCTACGTTGCAAGATCCTATTCTTCTATTTGTTGCTCTTACGCTTTGATCTGCTAACGCTAGTAGTGGTGACTATTCCTGTAGAAGTGGAAGGAATCAAATTAGTAGTCTGATTTATGTTAGTAACGTTCTGCCTAGATGTGTTGTCTAGCTTGTACATTCCTGGTGCAATCACATTTGTGTTAACAGATTTTCCTTTTTCTTGTAATTGGAGTTTCTCTTTTAATTCAATGATGATGTGTTGCTGATCCTGTAGTCTCCTATCAAGTTCTCTATTTAAGCGAACAGTGGCTTCACGGTCTTTCCTACAGTCAGCGTTTTCTTTCAAAAGTTGACACCGAGTCTTTTTCAAAGAGTCATAAATTGTTTTGTACTCATTTTTTAAATTCTCAATTTCTTTTTCATATTTGAGCAATTGACACTGTAAGACTGCGTTCTCATCATTAAGATTTTCAACTTTTGAGGACAAATTGTTTTCAAAACCCATATTTTCCTTTTGGTGTTGTAAGGCTAATTCAAAGTCAATGCTTTGAGCCTCACACCATTGAAGTTTCTGTTTTAGTTAAAAAAATCTATTTTGAAAGTTTACTTTGAACATCATCATTTTGTTTAATGATTCTCATTTTTTCAGCTTTCAAAATCTCAATCTCGTGTCTCAACTTTTCATCTTCAGAATTATGGTCAACAATAAGCAAAGAATTACATGATTCATAAATAGAATTCATGATCACCGAGATAATGTCAGAACTGAGAACATCTTCCAAGAGTCGATCTGCTTCATTTTGAAGAATTTTGTTTCGATGTTTTTGTTTGGAAATTGAATTTTCAGTTGCATTGAAAATGTTCATCATAGATGACACTTCATTTTGTAGTTCCCGTTCCTAGTGTGTTGCATAAAGACGCAAATCACTACTAGAAAATCGGGCATCAACAACAAAAGTTTGCATCATTATTCTGTCACTAAAGCCCTTCAACGACGGGATTGTGGCGGATATAGTCCGTCACAAAAAAAGCCTCATAAAATTTTAGCGACAAAAATTTTAGTGTTTCTGCGACGGATTGTCGGTCTCTAGCCCCTCACTAGAGCCATTTTAAAGTTACCTAAATTAAATTTGATTCTACCATCAAGTGACAACTTAGCAACAAAATTTCTGTCGCTAATAGTAACGACGAAGCAGTCACTAATGGATTGCTAATAATCGGCCAGCCATTTTGTTGTTATTCCATCGCTACTAGAGATGGAAATATGTTTCGTTAATCCACCGCTAAAAGTATTGTCTCAAAACCATCACTAACAATTTGTTGCTTAAATCAACACCATTTCATAGCTTTTGTCTCTAATTTGTCTCGATTTATATATCTTTTGAGGATAGAATATGTCGCTAATCAATCAATAAACGATACAATCTATTTTCCATTTGTTCAAGATGTCACACACACGAATATCACAGTGATGATAGTCACAAAATCCATATTCAAAATCAAATAACACATATCCAAATCAAATAACAAGCTGATTCAAAAACATTTGATCTTCGACAACATAAAAGGAAGTCTAAACCAAACATTCTCTTTTACATAAAAGTTAAGAGTGCCTAAATAGATTTAAAGCTCTTCAAAGTGTAATAGTTGATGTTCAAGATGTACAACTACTTGCATTACCTTGTTTTGTTTTTGGTTGGCGGGTAACATGACTCTTGATACCATACTCAACAAGCATATCTTGAATTTCTGCATGCATTTCTTCCTTAAGCTCTTCACGCATTTCTTCTTTGAGCTCTTCGTGTATTTCTGCCTTGATTTCATTCTTCATTTCTTCCTTGAGCTCGACTTTCATTTCTTCCTTTATGTTAGGAATATGAATATTCAGCTGAAGACTCGGTCACCCCGAGTAATTATTAATACATCATAGCTCATAGGATTATTAGTAATATTAGTAGTAGCTTAGTTAGTATTATTAGTATTGTGGAGTGGGTCCGGTCTTTACCCTCTGTCAGCTCACTCTACAGCCCGCTAGGGGCATAATATATTGTAAGTATAAATATCCCTTCCCACACAAGGGAAGGGTTGGAACTCTCATTACTTTGAAGCTAATACACATATATTTCTCTCACTAGAAGTTCCCATCTTTCTCTCTCTAAGTTATCTTTCATTCGATCCAATCTATAGCCTCAAACTAGTGTTTCTTGCATTGTGAATACCCTACAATTGGTATCAAGAGCCATGGTTAGGTCCATGAGAGTTGGTATTCACGGATTTGTGTAGTTTGTGAGGTTTTTGGTTCGATTTGTTAAGATATTTGTTAAGATACATTTATTTCATTTTGTGCTTTGTTTAGTGATTTAAAGTTGTTATAACTTGTACTTTCTAGCTTAGGAATAGTATAAGAGTAGTATTTAGTGCTTGGATTCACAGATTTAAGGTTGGTGTGGTGTTTTCGAGTGATTCGAGTGCTTTTTCTTTTAAGTGTTCTTGAATGCGGTTTGTGTAGTTTGGACGATCTTGAACGCGGTTTGTGTTACATCGGGTACGCGGTTTGTCTTTTTACTAGTTTAGGCAAAAGGACAAACTGCATTGAAAGTGACAGGTTTGGAAGTTTGTGCCAACGCGGTTTGTCTCTTTGGCGCATACGCGGTTTGTGTCAACGCGGTTTGTATCTCCAGTTTGAACTCGGTTTGTCTCTTAGGTGCATACGCGGTTTGTGTCAACGCGGTTTGTATATCTAGTGTGAACTCGGTTTGTCTTTGGCGCATACGCGGTTTGTGTCAACGCGGTTTGTATCTCCAGTTTGAACTCGGTTTGTCTCTTAGGTGCATACGCGGTTTGTGTCAACGCGGTTTGTATATCTAGTGTGAACTCGGTTTGTCTTTTAGGCGCATACGCGGTTTGTGTCAACGCGGTTTGTATCTCCAGTGTGAACTCGGTTTGTCTCTTAGGCGCATACGCGGTTTGTGTCTACGCGGTTTGTCTAGGCGGTTTGTGTCTTGGTGATTTTAGAAATTCCCGCGAAAGATTCGATTTCACGGTTAAATCACAAGATCTGTAAAATCCCGTAGTTACTATGGCTACCACATCTAACACATCATCAGAAGATATTCAAGCAGCAGGATCTGACACTCGTCCACCTATGCTAGATAGGACCGATTATGAGTCTTGGGCACAACGAATAAGACTTTACTGCTTGGGAAAAGATAATGGAGTTAACATTCTTAAGTCAATTGACGATGGACCATATCAGATGGGTACCACCAGAGATGTTGTTACAACTGGTGAAGATGGGACTGTGACTTGGGGCATAGACAGACCTAGAAACTACAATGATCTTAATGAAGAAGAAAAGAAGAGGTATGATGCCGACATTAGAGCCTCAAACATAGTCATTCAAGGTCTTCCAAAGGATGTATACAAGCTCATCAATTTCAACACTGAAGCCAAAGCTGTGTGGGACAACGTTAAGATGCTGTTAGCAGGGTCAGAACTCACAAAGGAAGATCGTGAGTCACAGCTGTATGATGAGTTCGAGCATTTCAAAATGAACCCAGGAGAGAATGTCACAGACTACTATGTGAGATTTCATAAGTTGGTGAATGATATGAGGATGATCAGAATGACTATGCCCAATATCCAACTTAACTCAAAGTTTGTGAACAATATGACTCCTGAATGGGACAGATTTGTGACTGCAGTCAAACTCAACAAAGGTTTAAGGGATACCAACTATGAACAGCTGTATGCATACCTGCAACAACATGAGAAGCATGCTGTTTATGATCGAGTGCTGAGAGAAAAGTTAAGTCCTTCAACTACAAATGATCCACTGGCGTTCATGACAAATGTTCAACCAACAATCCAATCATCATCCAACCCAAGCTATCATCAACTTCATTCACAAGTACCTGCTATGAGCTCTCAACTTGACTCGGGCTATTCTCAGACCAACAAAATGATTGACAATCTCACCAATCAAGTTTCATTATTGGTTCAACAGTTTCAAGCATCACTCCCTCAGACCAACAATCAGTTAAGAAATTCATCCAGCCCACGCAATCTAGCAATGGTGGAGGATGGGAAAATTGTGGTTCAGAATGTGCAAGGGAGAGCTGGTAGAAACATGGGTCGAGGTTATGTGCAGAATAGAGCAGGGAATGCCAATCAGGGGCAAGGGAAACAGATCAAGTGTTATAATTGTGGGGGGCTTGGACACATTGCTAGAAACTGCAATCAACCTAAACGTCCTCAGAATTCAGATTACTTCAAAGACAAGATGCTGTTCATGCAAGCTCAAGAGAATGGATCTGCACTCAAGACCTACATCTTCAAGGAGGGGATGGAGGAATATTTGATGAGGAAGAGTTATTGTTCTTGGCAGGAGATGGAGGAAATACTTTTGATGAAGATGTGGATGAGAAACCTGTTCAGGATCTAGCACTCAATGATCCTAACATCTTCAAGGCAGATGACTGTGATGCATATGACTCTGATGTAGATGATGAACCTACGGCTCAAACAATCTTCATGGCTAACTTGTCCTCCATGGTCTCATCTCCCCGTCAAGCTGGTCCTTCTAATGCATCCGTGATATCTGAGGTACTAAAAATTTATGACACATATAATATTGTCGAGGGACAAAAGAATCCCGAAGAAGTACATCAGGCAAATGTTTCTGACTCAAGTAATGTTGACATGGAAAATAGCAATATTATTTCATATGAACAGTATTTGAATCACAACAACTCACCTGATGTACCAAATGGTGAATCTTTTGTCAATAATGATGTCTGTGTTAGGAGGAATGTATGTGCCTTAGATAATACGGATAATATAGAGAATGCATGCGAGTGCCATGAGAACAAATTGCCTGTCCCTGATGATAACTTGATCACGAAACTAAACATCTATAAAGAACAAGTGGCTATGTATGAACAGCGTGCTAAGTTTGAGCTTAATGAACGAGAGCAGAAATTAGAAGGTCAAATGAGTACACTTATTAAAGAGTCTAGAGTAAGAGAAGAAACATTAAAATTAGAGTTGAGTTCTTTGAAAAGTCAGCTAGCACAGTCTATCAAACAGAAAAGCAGGTAGCACAAAAGTGTGTCGATACACTTAAGCAAGAATTCAAACAAAAAGAAACAACTCTTTTAAATGATTTCTCTAGACTCAAGACGTTAAAAAATAAGCTTGAAGATAAGTTGTACACACAAAATCAAACCATACAAACTGCTCAAATGATTCATAAGCACAGAAAGTTGAGTGATAAGCATAGTAAAATCATGATAGGTGAACCTAAGTCAACCATCCTTAGGGACATGAAAGTACTTCAACCAGCCCTATATGATGGTAATGTGATGCTTATGCCTATTCATGACCAACCTGAGCACATCTACACTAATGAAGAGGATGAGATAAGTGATAAAACGAGAAAAAAAATGATTGAGAAAATGAGGGATCCCGAGTGCATAGCCAGACGAATAATAATCAAACCCCATGATTATTATGAGGAAAATCGTTTGACTGTGTTTGCTCCTCAAAAGAAGTTAACACCTGAACAGATATTTTGGAAACAAGATAATGAGAAACTTAAGGTAGATAAACTTAAGGCCAACACCCCCCTCATTAAAAAAGTTGCGTCCATAATGGTGTATCCTCCCAATACACCTAGGAATCTGGTGCCTTTGTCTCTTCCCACTGAATGCAAAACCTCTATCAGCTTATATGTGCTTTGGCAATTATTTGCTGATTTTGATAAAACATGTAAGAAGAGAATCACACCAACCGGCATTACTGAGGGGGAAAGGTGTTTTGAACATGCAAAAAGGTGTTACTTAACTGAGGTCATGCCATTCTTTAAGCTACTTAAGGAACACTTTGAAGGGTTGCACACTGCCCTTAAAGCCGAAATAAAAGAAATGGAAGTAGTGTTTAAAGATATGGAAAATGAGGTGAATGAATATGCAATAGAACTTAAGAGTCGAGAGATTGAAAGAAAAAACATACTCATTACTAACGACAACTTGATTGCTAAATGTATTGCACAAGATGTATTTTACACTGTCACTGATTCTGCATTATCTGCTTGTCAATTTAATGAGTATGCTATTGCGTTAAATGTCACCCAGAATCGTGTTGTTGAGCTTGAGGGGGAGAATTTAAAATTGCTTGAAAAAATTCAAAAAGATGACCATGATAATATGGTTAAACGTTTTTCAAAATTGGAAGTTGAATTTCTTAATTTGCAATTGAAATATCAACATTTAAATGAAAAACATAAAATATCAAATGACAAGACATCCTTGGATGCTCCTGAATTTGATACTTATTTTGAATTAAGCAAACGAGATGAGACAATTCAAGCTCACACGAACACGATTCGACTGCTGAGGGCCCAAATTGCCCAATTGAAATCCAACAAGTGTGAAGTATATGGCACCAATAAACCTTCGTCTTCAGATTCTCAGAATTTTCAATATCAAAACACCATAAATAAGTTACATTATGAAAATGAGTGTTATCGAGAAGAAAATTCAAAGGTTAAACAACATTTCAAAGAGTTATATGATTCTATTAAAGTTACAAGAAGCAATCACAATGATCAAATAACCTCTTTGACAAATGAAATTGAGAATCTGAAGGTTCGGGTGAAAGGTAAAATGCCATGCACCACTTGTAATTGTGATGCACCAAAGGCTACTGATAGTAAAAAGTATGATGTTGATGTTGGGCACATTCCGTTTAAGCTTAGAAATAACAGCCTTGCCCATCAAACATATCTCGATCATCTTAGAGAGGGCCTTGACACACTTCGTGAGGTGGTTGAAGAGAATAGGACTGATAAGCCACTTGATAAAGCAGTTGTCTATGCCTGCAAACTCACGAAAAGGATTCAGGAAAACTTAGAATATGCCATAGGCTCAACTCCTATGTTTAGCAGACATAGAGATAGATTTGTTGCATCATCATCTACTGTTGAGAACAAGCATGTAGCCTTTGATCTACCACCAAAAACATCAGAACCCAACACATCATTATCTGGAAGGCATGTGACAGAAAAATGAACTAATGTTTCATTCGATGCTTCTACAGGAGTAAAAAATGACACCCAAGCTAGCGAGTCAAGGTCTAGAGAAAATGCAAGAAAAGATAGGACTGCGCCAGCTAAGAATGATCACTTGAAGAATGTAGAAGCCCAAACTAGGAACAATAAGTTTGCAATGAGTAGGATGAATCGTGTTGATTCTAGTATCAAAAGTACTGTAATTAATTCGAATTCTAATGCTATCTGTAAAACATGCGACAATTGTTTAATTTCTGCTAATCATGATGATTGTGTTGTGTCCTTCTTGATGTCTTCTGCATCACCCCACGTTAAGAATGGTAGGATAACTGAAACATGCAAGAAAACTTGGAAAGCTACAGGAAAAACATTTGCTAGCATAGGCTATCAATGGAGACCCACTGGAAGGAAATTCAATTTAGGAAAACAGAACACGTTACCTAAAATGAATAAGCATAAAATTGTGAAAGTTAAGGAATGGAGACCCACTGGAAGGAAATTCGATTTAGGAAAACAGAGACCATCACTTAAAATGAATATGCATAAAATTGTGAAGAATAAGGAATGGAGACCAACTGGTAGAATCCTGTCTTTAGAGTCACAATGCCTTCCATCTAGGTCTTGTCCTACCTCTAGTTCTGTCTCCTCAGTAAAGACAGTAGCATCTGTGAAATCTGTGGTTCCTGAATATGTGTGTGCTGACCAAATGGACCCCAATTGCACTTGGGGATCCACATTTTTCAGTTATCCATTGTTGTCTGGTTTCAAATGCAGGTCGTACAAATCGTCCTGTGGTATTTGGACTCAGGCTGCTCAAAACATATGACTGGGGATCGCTCGCGGCTCAAGAACTTCGTGAAAAAGTTTATCGGGACAGTTAGATTTGGGAACGACCACTTTGGTGCTATTATGGGTTATGGAGATTATGTGTTTGGTGACAGTGTAATCACAAGGGTATATTATGTGGAAGGACTAGGGCACAATCTATTTTCTGTGGGTCAATTTTGTGATTCAGATCTGGAAGTGGCTTTCAGAAAGCATACATGTTTCGTCAGAGAATTGGATGGTATAGATCTCCTTAAGGGCAGTCGGGGCATCAATCTATACACCATATCTATTGAAGAAATGTTGAAGTCCTCTCCCATATGCTTGCTTTCAAAAGCCTCTAAAACAAAATCATGGTTGTGGCATCGTCGTTTGAACCACTTGAACTTCGGTACCATAAATAATCTTTCCCGTAAAGATCTTGTTAGAGGAATGCCCAGACTGAAATATGAGAAAGATCATCTCTGCTCTGCATGCCAACTGGGTAAAAGCAAGAAACAAACCCACAAGCCTAAAACCATCAACACCAACTTGGAAGTTCTTCATACCCTCCACATGGATTTGTGTGGACCAATGAGAATACAAACCATAAATGGAAAGAAGTACGTTCTGGTGATAGTAGATGATTATTCTCGGTTCACATGGGTGAAGTTTTTGAGAACCAAGGACGAAACTCCAGAGGTTATCATTAAACTGATAAAACAGCTGCAAGTAAGGCTCGATAAAACTGTCAGAATCATCCGCACTGATAATGGTACGGAGTTTGTTAACCAACAACTCCGTAATTTCTATGAAAGTATTGGCATCACGCATCAGAAAAGTATCCCTCGCACTCCTCAACAGAACGGAGTGGTTGAACGAAGGAACCGTACTCTGGTGGAGGCTGCAAGAACTATGCTTATATTTTCAAAGACACCGATGTTTCTCTGGGCAGAGGCTATTGCAACAGCATGTTACACTCAAAACCGATCCCTAATTCATCCAGTTCATGAGAAGACTCCCTTCGAGTTAATTCATAACAAGAAACCAGATCTTTCCTTTCTCCGTGTGTTTGGTGCACTTTGCTACCCTACCAACGATAGTCAAGACTTGGGAAAGTTAAGAGCTAAAGCAGATGTAGGTATTTTTGTTGGATACGCACCAGACAGTAAAGGGTATCGAATCTACAACAAGAGAACCCGTAAAATCATGGAAACCATTCATGTTACGTTCGATGAGCTGAGTGAGCAACCTGCTTCAGGACAAATTAGTTCTGGACCCGATCTTAACCTTTTGTCTCCTGGACCCATTAGTTCAGGACTTGTACAGAATTCCACGCCTGCAGATTCTTATGTGCCACCTACTTGTGAGGAGTTGAAGAAGTTATTCGATCCTATGTTTGATGAATACTTTGAGCCAACGAATGGAACCATCCCGAGTGAACCTGCTATACTTCCTATGACCGAGGTTCAAGCCCCACAAGGTTCAGAAGGCCCTACAGCTTCAGTATCAGTCAGTCACAATGCTCTAGCTGCCAGTCAATCGCCTTCGTCATCAAACGCTCAATCTTCTCCAGTAATGCAAGAATCTTCAGATAATCATTCTTTGGAAGTTAATCCTTTTGCTCCTGTTGATGAGGCTCCTTTTGAAAACATATTTGCTCCTGAACATTCATCAGACACATCCTCACTTGAAGGACACAGCACTGCTACGTCTGTTCATAACCCACAACCTCACGACCATCTCAGGAAATGGACCAGTGATCATCCAATCGACAACATCATAGGCAATCCTTCACGTCCAGTATCCACACGTAATCAACTAGCCACTGATGCACTATGGTGTTTCTTCAATTCCGTACTATCCAAAGTCGAACCAAAAGATGCCAAAGAAGCTATGACTAAAGATTGCTGGTTCCAGGCTATGCAGGATGAAATCCATGAATTTGATCGACTTGAAGTATGGGAATTAGTGCCTCCTCCAGAGCTTGCAATGATCATTGCTTTAAAGTGGATCTTCAAAGTGAAGCTTGATGAGTATGGTGATGTATTAAAGAACAAGGCACGGCTAGTTGCTAAAGGGTTCAGACAAGAAGAGGGCATTGATTTTGAAGAATCGTTTGCTCCGGTTGCTAGAATTGAAGCTATAAGAATCTTCCTGGCAAATGCTGCTAGTCGAAATATGATAGTCTACCAAATGGATGTCAAAATGGCATTCTTGAATGGCGACTTAAAGGAAGAAGTTTATGTGAGTCAACCAGAAGGATTCGTGGATACTGAACATCCTACTCATGTTTACCGCTTGAAGAAGGCTCTCTATGGGTTAAAACAGGCGCCAAGGGCATGGTACGATACATTGTCCAAGTTCCTCCTAGTAAACGGATTCTCCAAGGGTGTTGTTGATCCTACACTATTCACCAGGAAGGTCAAGAAATCATCTACTACTAGTTCAGATATATGTAGATGATATCATCTTTGCTTCAACAGATCCTAGTGAATGTGATAGTTTTTCAAAAGAGATGAATTCCAAGTTCCAAATGTCTATGATGGGACAAATGTCATTCTTCTTAGGATTACAAGTCTCTCAAAGTCCCGGTGGCATATTCATTAATCAATCCAAATACGCCAATGAGATCTTGAAAAAGTTTGGATTTCATTCAAGTGAACCTGTTGACACTCCCATGGTTGATAGAACGAAGCTGGATGAAGATCCTTCAGGGATTCCAGTGGATATAACGAAATATCGAAGCATGATTGGATCTTTGATGTACATCACGGCTAGCAGACCAGATCTTCTGTTTGCTGTGTGTATGTGTGCTCGGTATCAATCCAGACCAACCAAGAAGCATGTTGAAGCAGTGAAACGGATCTTCCGATATCTTCAAGGCACGGTTCATATGGGTCTTTGGTATCCTAAGGACACTGCAATGGAGTTAACGGCTTACGCGGATGCTGATCATGCGGGATGTCAAGACACTCGTCGAAGTACTTCAGGAGGAGCTCAATTTTTAGGGGAAAAGTTGGTTAGTTGGTCTTCTAAGAAGCAGATGAGTACTTCCATATCATCTACTGAAGCTGAGTACATTGCTATGTCTGCTTGTTGTGCACAAATCCTTTGGATGCGATCACAGCTTTCGGACTATGGATTCTCATACAACAAAATTCCCCTATATTGTGACAACAAAAGCGCCATTGCTCTTTGTTGTAACAATGTTCAGCACTCCAGGTCAAAACACATCGACATCAGGCATCACTTCATCAGGGAACAGGTGGAAAAAGGAATTGTGGAACTATATTTCGTGAGGACAGAGTTTCAGTTAGCTGACATCTTCACCAAGGCCCTCCCAAGAGAAAGGTTTCAGTTTATTCTCCCACGCCTTGGCATGAAAAGCATGACTCCTGAAACCCTCAAGTGTCTTCAGGAAGAAAAGGAGGAGTAAAGGATTGTCTTCTTATATCCTTGTACATAGTTGTATATATCTTAAATCAAAAAGAAAAATACAAAAATATAAAACCTATAAAAACCATAAAAATCGAAAAATCAGAAAATACCAAAAATAGATCTACCTAGGCATGTCTTCTGAGGATGGAGCACCAGCACATCTTGTAGTAGTTAGTGTACCAGTCATCGTGTACTTTGAACCCCACCCAAACACTTCATCTTTCGTATCATCTCCGACACATTGTTTCGATAGGTCATCATCATAGATAGGATGGTTACCAGGATCTGATCCATATTTATCTACTTCTTCGACGTTGGGGATATGTCCGTGTTTGGCTCATCCATGCCTACGAGTACTTGATCAGAGGACACGGTTGCATTTGTCTAAGAAGGGGTACTAAAGGTGTTAGTCCGTCTACTTTTCTGACCCCAACCACGAGCAGATGCATGATCACTAAGGCTACGTCCACCTCTACCTCCACGTCCAACACTAGTACTTGCCATTCTGGTAACAAGTAAATATTATCAGACATTTTAAAGTGAGCGTAATATTAACATCTGCAACAATCGTCCTCCATACTTATGGGAAAGTGTTGCTGTTTTCTGATCTTTGTGAAACTCTATATCATAGACATGTTTGATATGCTTTAGTTGTATGACACACCACCATACATATCTAATTTTTAACTTTTTCATCATCAATACAGCTATAAAAGTCTACAAAAAGTAGCAAAAACCACATGGTCCGTCCAGTAACTTGAAACACAACAAGCAATGTCGTTCATGCATAGGTGAGAGTTCAAGGAACTTAAAAGTGAGATGAGTAACTGACGGTACCGCACAAAACCCAAAAAAAATAAAATAATAAATAAATAAGTTGGAGTAACCTTAAGAAGAACAAGTCCGGGCTAAACTTGACACATTCAATTCCTTAATCAAAATTGCAGCTCATGTTTTCAGGAAAAAATAGGAGTAACCTTAAGAAGAACAAGTCCGGACTAATATGATTCAAATCTATAATGTATCACTCAGTCACACACCATAAAAAACACATGAGCCCAATAAGCATTCACCAAGTCTCGATATTCCGTAACCACCACCTAGAGATAAAAAAACATTAAGGGGGTCGATCTTTGGATCAACTTAGGTTTATGGATTATAAGCTTCTTTGATTTTAGAAAAGCTCATAAGACCACTTTATTCGGCTTGTGGGCTTATCAAGTTGAGCTTGCAAAATTAAATAAGCCATATGCTCAAGTAGATAAGCGCCTCAAATGCTGAAAAACTGAGCTTGTGAGCTTTTCCAAAATCAAATGATCCTATAACCTCGAATAATAAACTGATACAAACACCTCTTAAATCGAACTAGTTCAGTAATTACACCTAATTGAACTAGTTCATTTTGGCTATTCACTGAATCAACTAATAACGTCCTGCATTTGGCATCACACTTCTTAAAAAACGGCGACAATCTATCATTTTCCGGACTTCAAGATTAATACAGATCAAACCAACAACATAATAATTTACCAATAACAACCTATTCAAGCAATCACACACAAATGAAACTAAATCATAAAAAGGAAAGAACAATCATATAAAAATATTAGACCAACGATTGGAGGTTAGAATTAAGCTAGGTCTGGAAAAATTGGAATATATTATCCCTAAATTAGGAACTAACATCCATAACATATGCATACGTTAGTCCAAAGAATAATCGATATAAAATAAAGCATAACAACGAAGATGTACCTCAATCAAAGTTGTTGTCGTATCTTGATTGCACTTGGGTGAGACTTAAAGAGAAAATATTGACATAAGAGGGTTGGGGTTTTGTCAAATTAAAAACTGTTTCCGCCTGTAATTGTTGTTGGCGGAATATTCGTTTTACCGAGTCGTAACCGTATACCACATTGACTTTCTCATCTATCTAAAGTTAACCGTTTCCTCCATTGGATGTGAGTTGTGTTGTCCCTGGTTTGATGCGAGTTGTGTTGTCCCTCTTTTTATCTTTGCTAACAAATTAGATGTTTAATATGTAAAGAGATAGAAAATATATAT
This sequence comes from Artemisia tridentata subsp. tridentata, assembly GCA_021014915.2. Lineage (NCBI taxonomy): Eukaryota > Viridiplantae > Streptophyta > Magnoliopsida > Asterales > Asteraceae > Artemisia > Artemisia tridentata. The sequence continues at coordinate 65,494,991 of CP139501.1, read as the reverse complement.
TTTAAAAAAGATAACTTAATTGCTTTAAAATAATTGAAATATATACAATTCTTTATGTTATTCTTAATTGTAAATATGTTTTATAAAGAAAAGTAAACAAAAAGTTTAAACATGAAAAGTTGCATATACAAATTTAGTGATCGCAATAACAAGAAAATTTATACAATTGCCGTGAGGACGACGTCGTCTAGGGGTTAAACCCGATCATTTTTGGCTCTTTGAAATGGCGTCGTTTAGGCAAAAAGGAAAAAAGGGTATGTGTATTTTGCATAAAGAATCCACTATATCCATTTCTCTCTCACCTCACTGCCTACCACAAAACTGCCTCTCTCTTAGATTTCTTCGGTCCTGTCGTTGCTTCCATCAATGAAAATGAAAATCATGTGTCTTTTATACGAAACAGAGAGACCAATCTTCTTTAAAAAAATAGGGTCTTTGACTATACAAAGACACCGGTTTCACTAACACGGCCGATTTGTATGCATTTGGTATTATAAAGACCGGTGTTTTCTTGAAAACCGGTATTATGCTACCTATCCTTGCAATTTTTATAGTATAGAGACTAGTGTTTTAATAATCGCTCTTTATAATCTTTATTATAAATGTTGCATTCATAAAACAAAAAGTTTCACGAAGTCTATTATATAGATTGATATTTCTATTCCATGAAAGAAATAATCAAACAATAGAAAGTACGATATTGTACTTTAACTCATTTGGTCAACTTTTGGTTTGGGTTTTTATTTCTAGATATTTGCGGTTAACCGAACCAAACCACGTATAATATACAAAAAGCTTCTAACTAAATATTCAAATAATTATACGAGTGTTGATTAAATTATTGCACTACTTTTATTGCATAAGGACATCTTTGCTCCTAATGTAAACATTTACCAAACATCTATGTGTGAAAATTGATTAATGTGATCATAACATATAAACTTCGAATAACATTTTTTTGTTAATCTATTATGTATATTTATTTGAATGTAATTATTGTAATGACATATCTTTAATATACTCACTATTATTTAATTTTACTAAAATGAGATTTTTCGTTTTAGACCATGTTATTGTTCATATGGTAAAACTTGATAAACGTCTAAATGGTTAACTGTGACCCGAACCGCATGTAACCTCTCATTTTGGGTACCCCCATATCTGGTTACCCCTTAGTACGGTTTTGGGTTCGGGGTACTAAAATGAATTACCCAGTCCACGATGTATAGTTTAAATTTCAACTAACTAAACTAAATCACCCCATGAAACCTCTACCAACTCATAAGATTATTCTACTTCTGTAAAATGTTTATTTTGATATTATTTACCATCTTTATGTCAATGTCTCCGTTATTATAATTTTACTTATAAGTCATAAAATATAACTTCTCATGGTATTTGACTTAGTAAGATTAGACTAAAGCTATAGTAACTTGAGCATTTGGAGGACACTAAAAAAGCATATGGAAGCCCCTTACTGGAGACTAGCTTTATAAACCCCGGTTCCTATGGTAAGAAAGTAGCTGGAATTAGGGCTGAGCATCGCAGACTCAATAACCGAACGGACCGAGAAAACCACCGGACCAACCGAACCGAAGAACCAGCGGTCCGGTCTCGGTCCCAACTTTTTCCTTATTTCGGTCTCGGTCCGGGCCGGTCTTACATACAAACCGACCAATAATGCCTTCTTGGACCGGACCGACCGAAGGACCGGACCAACCCAGACCGGACCGAACACATTCGGTCCGGTCCTTGGTCCGTGGTTTTAGTCTAATTCGGTCTCAGTCCGGTTCGGTTTTTGCCGGTGCGATCCGGTCTTACATCGATGCTCAGCCCTAGCTGGATTGGAAGGTGTTAACCGTTCTCTATTAGAAAAGAATATAATAATAAAAAAAAAAATAAAAAAAAAAAAAAAAAAAAAAAAAAAACAGACACTATTTTTTTTGTGAAAAAATTAATCTAACTAGCATTTTTCTATTTTCTTTTCAGTGTTGTTATATACTTATATGTACGTGTAATTGGGTGACTCCGAACATGATGTGTGACTGCCAAAATATTGGCGCCACACATTCCATCCAACTTATTCGAATTCAATTACCAGTTTAGAACGTAACCAACTACGTAATTGACATAGTCAAAGAAAAACGAAATTGGCGCCACACTTTCAATAGGTTCCCTCCATATGCGTACAACAAGGTATTGCATAAAATTTGGAACTATAGTGTATAGACTATTTAATTTTAATATGTATATGTGTATGCAAACTTATACTTTAATAACAATTATTAATGATTATTATGAAGGGGGCCTTTTTAAACATGGAAAATCTTGATTTATTTGTTAAATTCTTGTACTTCTAAAAAATTTAAACACAAAGTCGACGACTAGAATTCGAACTTGGTGAAAATTAGTGGTGAAAACGGGTTAAGCTACTCGAAGTGAGTCGAGTTTAAACGAGCTCGAAATGACTCGAGTTTAAACAAGCGGGTACTTGAGCCTTGTATAGTGCATGAAATGGTTCCTCACTATGGTATAAAAATTCTTATACCTCTTCATAAGTGTTTAGACCTATTCTTAAACATCGATAGTGGATGCTCTAATCAATAGATAAGTGAAAAAAATTTAACGACGTATTTGAGACAGCTAAAAAAAATCCATCGTTATGTCGTCAGAATTCTGTCGCTAATAATTCCAACCTAAGTTCGTCACTAACTCCGTCTCTGTATGATTACATTTAGTCATAGAATTGTGATAGATGCGTAATTCATCTCTAATTTTGTTACTGATTTGGCACTACTTTGTCGCTAATTTATCAAAGCCAGTTTTGTAGCTAATCTATCTCAAATCCGTCATTGTGAACCATTTTGTTGTGACAGAATAATTCGGTCGCTAATTTCCATCACTGTTGTCCAGTATTCTAGTAGTAAATTTTGGACATGAGGTAAAAATTGTATTTAAAAAATTTGTCTCTGTTCTTTTGCGTAAGCAGATTGAAAAGTTGAAATAGTTAGCTGAGAATTACGTTCAATTGCTTTTTCCAAAAATTTGATGTCTTCCGTAAACGTGTCAAAATACCGAAGTACAAGGCAACGTTTTGGTAATGGTTTAATTTCACCAGAGGATGGTAAAGGGCCATTTATTTGTGCAACTGGTTTAACGGGACCCACATTAGAAGTAGATTCATGAATTTGAGTGATAAACCAAGGTTGTTCTATTTTTTCTTTTTGAGGAACAAAAGTGTCAAAAATATGAGTCAATTTTGAGATATCAAATGGTTTATTAAACTTAACATTGCTCATTTTTTATCGACTCTCGTCTTCCTGTTCCTGTTCTTCCTCATAGTTATATACAACAACACGCATAATTGAATCATCAAAGAAATGTTCTGCACTATACAACTTCGGATTTTCCTTGAGTACTCTGTTTAGAAAACGTGGTTTATCGTCACCAAGAGCAAAACCATAACCTTGGGGATTTTCTTTAAATTAAACTTTTGAATTGTTGTTACAGACTCACCAGTTTTGTAAACGACTTTTTGAAACTCTTTTAATTTACTTTCCAAATTGACGATTTCATCAAGATAAGAATTAATTCATTTCCTAGACACTTGTTTATGTTCAGAAAAACTAGCTTGACAAGTTGATAACTCTGTTTTTGTTTTTGAAAGTTCAAAATTGAGGTGTTCAATTTGTTGTTTGAATTCAAATTTTTCTTGTTCCATTTGAGAAACCAAGTTATTTTTGGAAGCGACTAACTCTCGTATTTGATGTTGTAACTCTTGTTCTTTGACGTACGCATTTTGCAAAGCAACTTCAAATCTTTGTTCACGTTTTGTTTGTGTTTCAAAATTCGCGAGTTGTGTTTTAGAGCACTCAAGATCCGCAGTTAATGATGCAATTGTGGCTTTTAACTTACGGTTGATTTCATTACATTTCTCAACTTGGGATTGGGTGGTCATAAGCAAGGTCATGAGTTATGGATCTGGATCAGACGAAGTTTCAATCTGTTCAAGTTGATTATTGTTAAAGTCCTCAATTGGATAATAAAATGTAACAACAGGGTTAATTTGATCATCTTCTTGAAGAGTTGGCAATGAATCGTCTTGAATAAATTGCCGCTTGTCTGACGCAGATGCAGATGGAGATACCAGTTGTTGATCCCAGTTATATACTCGATCGAATTCCCTTAGCTTGTAAAGGTTTAGTTATGCTAGGTAAACTAACAAAACTAGTATAGAAATTGTATTGAATTTACTAAGGTTTATGCGGAACCTAAACAATAGTATTAAGAAGAACAGTAACACAAGAATAGACAAACCAACAGCTTCAATATTATTAATACGAATACTCTCTTAGTATTAGGGTTTACAACCTTGAAGCTATGAATAATACGTGAATAATAATATATCTAACTCAATGCCCTAGGACCTCCTTTTATAGACTAAGGAGTCCTAGTCGGCTTACAATTACTTTCTATACAAGATAAATCTTTAAAGAATCTTTTCTATATTTATCTAAACATTCTATACAAATCAAACCGACTCTAATACTCCAGCAGTACTAATAAACACTTAGCAGTACTAACTCTGTACTCTGGCAGCATTAAGTCTTCAGCAGTTGTAACTTAGTACTAGCAGCACTAAGTTTTCTTCTAGCAGCATTAACTACTTAGTGTATATTTCCTTGAAGTTCTCAGTAGTTATAATATACACTAGCAGTCTTAACCTTCATTAGCAGCAGTAACTCTATAACCAGCAGCATTAATGACTTACAACATTTTTCTTGTAATACCTGAGCAGTCTTAATCACATGAGCAACATTAACACCTTGGAAGCTTTAATTCCCAACAATCCTCCCCTAAACTTGATATTTTCTTTTAAAATCATCAAGTTTCCTTCAAAGCTTTAACCATCACCAGGAGGATGCTTCCAAACACTTCATTGTTCATTCCTCAGTCTTATAAGAAACCAAATAAGCTCATCTACCATACTTTCATTCATTCTGTAACACCCCAACCCGAAAAAGGTAGAAGTATCACATTATGGTGGCATATTAGAACATACATAATAAAAATGCAAGCGGAAGTCTAATCATAAATACCAAAAATGTAAGTCAACATGACTTAAAAGAAATACATAAGTTCCATGATCCAAAATGAAGGAAACATAATCCAAGTCTAAATAATGAAAACATAGTCCAAAGCTAGGAAGTCTAGGGTAGGTAAGTCCACACACAGCTCCTACTCTTAGCCCAAAGATAGCCCAGCTCCCAGCTTAATAACCTGCCGCGGAAGAAAAGAAATGCGGCTGAGCTTAAAAAGCCTAGTGAACAGATATATATAACAAAGTACTGAAACTGAAAATGAGAAATACAGAATATAGTGCATTGTGGAATAACATAAGGTATAATATAGGTGTATCAAAGGTGTAAGGGTTGTCAGAAATCTACTACGAGCCCAGAAACATATCATATCATAAACATCGTAATCATGGTCTTCATAAATAACATAAGTAACATAATGGAGTAGCTAGCTCCCAGAAATGTGAAGGGCATGTATTGCACACAGTACCAATCACCAGAAATATAACATATAACATAACATAACAGATCTAGGATGCATCCATACGCCCCTGCAGAAAATCATAATGGCCAGAAACATAATACTTAACAGAAAAGGGACGGGGTGGAACATCACTCGACCACCCTAGAGTCATGCCATTGGTGCATCAATGACATGGTCATGGAACCCCCATGACTAGTGATAGCTCAGGTATCAAACTAAAGGGTCAAACAGAATGTCATAGTAACGACACAAAATCTAAGGTCATCAGAAATATCATAATCATAGGTTCATATCAAAGGGTGCATAGCAAAGGCTCATATCAAAGGCTTATGTCATCGTATTATATCAGAAGTGTCATAATAGAAAGGCTCATAGCAAAGGCATCAAATTCAGAGGTTAAGCAATCAAAAGATGTGAAAAGGATCATGAGAAACCTTATAAGAAAGGTCATAATATCTGTACCTTATCACAGCAATCAAAATAACTCAAAAGCAAACGAAAACTGAAGCTACTCCCTCTTCACGGAACGTATATGAATTAATAATCACGTATTACTTATAAGCTCATTTTAATCATATTTCACATTTTAGGTTTCTTTCTATTTTTAGAAACTTTACATTTTTATTAACTTTCCGACTTAAGTAACTTTCCAAATTTAGTAAGTTCCCGAATTAGTAAGTTTCATAAATTAGGGTTACTATTGATAATTAAGTAGAGTTAAAGGTTAATAATGACAATTATCATAGTTTAGGGTTTAATATGCCACTTTAGTAAAGTTTAGGGTTAAATATGTAAATTACCAAAGTTTAAGGTTAAAAGTGATAACTTATCAAATAAATCACAATTTTAGACTTAACTAAAACTCCATGCATGCAATCCCTTCGTATGACCTTATTACAGAAATATAGCCAAATCGATCCGCCCTCTTCATTACTAGTTCCAAATTTCTGTTGTGATTATATAAATTATGTTTTACATACCCTCGATAGGTCGACAGCCACACACTCTTGGCATCACTACATTTAGCGAGCAAGACACTAAAACCCGACTAATAAACTTGGTCAACACAGTTCTAGCGAGACAAAAGCATAGCAAGAGATTTCTAGCCTAGAAGGGCATGTGGTGAGACGGTTTTAAAGGGTGTGCGAGGGGAAACAAACGAGCAGCAAAAGACAACAAACTAGCCCCCTAAACATGATTAATAGCAAGTGAAGACCAGGTTCAAAATTCACTCAAACGTTACACAAGAATAGCCCACACGAATCAGTTTTTAACGAGCCAGAAGCAAAGCGAAGACTCACATAAATCATAATTCTTATGTTAAATAGGCAGCCTATGGTTTATAATATTGTACTTCATTTAATGCGTCATTAAGGCTGATTTTAGAGCATGTTTATTCAATATCATTAGTCGACATAGGGGCTAGAAACACAACACCAAAACAGTCCCAACTACTCGATACAAACAGTTCCAAAAAGGGCGTACGTTTTATGATTTTAGCAACCAACAACGAGGCAATAATGACAATTGTTAGGGCTTGAAAAAGGTTGTGTGTAGGTCGACCCAAGGCAAAAATAAAGAGTTGCTAACGTGACATCAAACAGGCCACAAAAGACTTGCAAAACAGTTTTTTTAGAGTAAATTACACCGTTCGTCCCTGTGGTTTGGACAAATTTCACTCTCAGTCCCTATTTTTTTTCTTGCATCGTTGGTCCCTGTGGTTTTTCAATTGCACACCGGTGGTCCCTATCGTTAACTGGCGTTATCTTTTCCGTTAGCAAGTGGCAACGTTAGTCCATTAACCAAACAAGCGTTTGCAACGTTAGTCCTTTTACTAACGGCCGTTTGCAACGTTAGTCCTTTTTTGAAAAATATTTTTTTTCGAAATAAATTTTTTAGAAAAATATTTTTTTCGAAATATATTTTTTTTTCGAAATAATTTTTTTAGAAAAATATATTTTTTTTCAAAATATATATTTTTTTTAGAAAAATATTTTTTTTTCGAAATATTTTTTTTTAGAAAAATATTTTTTTTGATTTTTTTTTGTTGGAATGTGTGAAGTGACAAAACTACCCTCATCTTCAACATATTCATATCCACTTTACCTTCTCACCATAATTTTCAGCGAACTTTCCAGATTATATTCCAGCCACTTCCAAAACCCAAAACAAACAAAACTTCTAAAAAATTAAAACTTTTAACAGGTGCCACAAATCAAAACCTATACTTCTTATCATTATAATCAAAACAAACCTTAAAAGTCAAAATACTCATCAATAAATGTTAGGAACACGTTTCATATATATTTCAAGTCTTGTTCATTTCGAACTAATGTTGCTTAATAGGGCTTTATATTTTGTTTAATGGTGCGGTCCATTAGAAGCCCATGGACCGCCCATCTTATCTTAATTCTTCTAGAAGTAATCATGTAAGAGTTGCCCTAGCAAGTTGCCTATAAATAGAAGGCTAGGGAGCTCATTGGTAGTGTTGGTTTTTCATGTAAGTGGCGAAAGCTTTGTTCCTTAATCATTCGAATAGTGAAAGCCTTCCATTCTCTCTTATTCTCTTCTCTTATTGCTTATTTACTTTTCTTCTTATTCGTAGCTTATTAGATAGTAGTTGTATGTGTTTACTTTAGTCATATTGTGTGTGTGTTTGAGATATTAGCGACCTACAAGTGGTATCATTCGCCTAGGGATAATTAGGATCGTGATTTTGAGTCATTAGTATCGTTAACTACGTTGGTTTTATAGATTTCATAAGGTTTTTTGTTCAAACGTTAAACTCTTGTTCGTGTTGAAAAGTAGCTTTGATCTCGGTGAAATTTCACAAATCTTCATCGAATTTCATTTTTTATACGTTAACGAGCTTCATCTTTATCAAATCTTGTGATTACTAATCGTTTAAAGTAAAAAACAATATGGTTTATTGGTTATTTGGACGATTTGGTGTAATCCATGTTATTAGCAAATTGGAAAAGTTGATGAAAAGTGAAATTTTTGGTTTCTGAGTGAACTTCGACAACTAAGGGTTTATCGCATTTTGAATCAAGATAAGTTAGGGTTTCATCGCAGTTCGAATCAAGATAAGTTAGGGTTTCATCGCATTTGGCAGATCTTCAGTTATCGGCATTGGGACTCAGTATTGTACTTTCTTGTATAAGAAAGTGAAAATACTTCGACTTGGTTGCTTCTCTTCTCTTGTACAAGAGTTGAGAATTATCGAACTTGGAATTGAGATAAAACTATCGCAATTGCCATAAATTATCACAGTTTGCTATCTTATCTTATCGCAGTTTGATATTTTATCGCATTTCGCTATAACTTATCGCACTTTAAGATAACATATTCAAATTGTCATTGTTTATCGCACTTTCTAGTTTTATCGCATTTTCTACTATCGATATCGCTATTGAAGCTTATCGCACTTGGTGAACTGTACTTATCGCACTTGGTGAACTGTACTTATCGCACTTGGTAAACTGTACTTATCGCACTTGGTGAACTGTACTTATCGCACTTGGTAAACTGTACTTATCGCACTTCAGTGAACAACACTTATCGCAATTGGACAAAATCTTCTGATTTCCAAACCAACTTAACATAACTCATCAACACATATCTTAAATTATCTTTAAGATCCAAAAATGTCTCAACCACCTCACTTCAATTACTACTATCAGCTACAGCAATATCCTCAACAACAGCAATTTCATCCTCAGTATCAACAACAACAAGCATTCGTGCAACAGCATCAATTTCTCTCTCCACCACAAGTATCCCCACAACAAATCATGCAACAGAATCAAATGCTGAACAATTAATCCATCCTACTCCAGAGAACCACATTGGTTTAACAAGATGTGTGAGGCAATCAGCAGTCAGCAATCCCGACATGAAGCTGGGAATCAGGACACTCCACCTATGCTGACACCTGGTAACTATGTGCAGTGGGCTAGTAGATTTCTCAGATTCCATAAACCCCATGGGAAATATCTTAAGCAAGCCATTGAAGAAGGGCCCTTTCCTATTCCAGTAACTGTTTTTCAAGGAACTTCAGACAGAGAAGAAACATCAACTCCCATTGCTGTCGCTAACTACACAACTGAACAAACACTGCAACAAGAGGCAAATCAATTGGCAATGTCTTACATACTTCAGGGGATTCCCAATCCTATTTACCGAAGTATTGATGCTCAAAAGACTGCCAAAGACATGTGGGAACATGTGCATCTTCTAATGGAAGGGACTGAGTTAAATCAAGAAGACCTTGAGTCAAAGCTTTACATGAAATACAACAATTTCATCATGGAACCAGGGGAGACAATTGAATCATACTACCACCGTTTCACAAATGTTGTAAATGACCTCGATCGTCATGACATCAAGTTACCTAAGATTGCTATCAATTCAAAATTTCTGGGTTGCCTTGGACCAGAATGGCAGAAATATGCAACATTTGTCAGGCAAACTAAGAAGATTGGTGAAGTCAAGTATGGACTAATGTATGACTTTCTGAAACAACATCAATCTGAGGTAGATAAGGAAGTTGCAGCACGAGGCGGTTTCATACCAGCACCAACACCTAACTCACTTGCTCTCGTTGCTCAATCCAACTTTCCACTACCAAACCAGGAATTTGGTCAATCATCTTTCCAACCAAGTTTTCAACCACAACCTTCTAACCAAATCATCCCATATGAAGCACCATCACAATACTTTGACAACCAAATGGTTCCATATAACAACTCAGATTCCATGTTGTACTCAAACGCTGATTATGATGAAGAGGAGGATGCATTCAACTCTCTTAATGAAGCATTTGGATTAATTGCTAAGGCATTTGGCAAGTTCACTAAATCCAACAATCGTCTTCGTTCATCTTCCAACACCAGGAATCAAGCTGTTATTAACGATGGCAGAGTGGAAATTCAGAATCGGTCTTCGGGCAGATATGGTTCAGGAAACAGTGGAAACTATGGGTCTCAGAGGTTTCAGTCAGGAGGGAACAGATTTAATTCTACAGGGGGTAACAGGAACAGTGTGGGAAATACTCAGAGCAGAAATCAGATGACTGGGAATGCACAGAAAGGCATTGCAAATACTTCAATCACATGCTACAACTGTGGTGGGAATGGTCACATGGCAAATGCATGTCCAAAGCCTCGTACTATGGGCAGTGCATATCACAAGGAAGCTCTTTTGATGGCTCTCAAGGATGAGAAAGCAGCAGGAATGGTGACTCAGAATGAACAAAGCTTCATGGCCAATGCTGCATCTGATGATGAAATGGAAGATCTTGAAGCAAATGCTGCAGTAATGCTCATGGAAAACATGCAAGAGATGAACATGACCGAGACAGGCCCGGTTTATGACACCGACGGTCTATCTCAGGTACCTGATCCACAATGTCTTATACATGAAATTGCTTCACCTTCTGCATCTTCATCTACAAATGACAATTTTGTTCAACATGATTAATCATTCTCATCTCCATCAGATGATCCAATAAACACTGTTGTATCATTTGATGATGATAAAACTGTCGTTTCATTTGATGATCCTATTGAAGATGAAAATTTGGATCATCTTGAACAAAATGATCCTTTGCCTGATCAAGATTCAGAGCTTCAGGCCTTGTTAATGACCACCCAATCACAAATTGAAAAATGCAATGAAATCAATCAAAATCTGAAAGAAAAAATTGCATTGTTAACGAAGGATAATGAGTGCTATAAACTACAACTTTCAGGATATCAAAAACAAGAAAAACGTGAAAAAGGTTTTGAGATTGCTTTCCAAAAAGAGTACGTAAAAGTTCAAAATTTAGAACATCAAGTTCGTGAGCTAACCGTTTCTAAGGCTGAGCTTCTCTCTCAACAAGAAAAGGATCAATTTGAATTCAAAAAACAAATTAATTCTCTAAATTCTGAGCTGTTAAAAACTCAATCTGAGCTTACAACATCTCAGAATAATCTTCTTGAAGAAAAGCAAGCCTCAAGTAAACGTGTCGACTCATATCTTGAAGAAATTGTCACTTTGGAATCCAAACTTAAAGAGTTTCAAACTATTGTCTATAAAAATGGTGAATCCATAACTCAAATTCAAAGGCTATCGGTAAAACCAGTTCCGAAAGGAGTTGGATTTGCTATTGGCAATGACCAACCACGTTTTCTTTCTAAAGTACTCAACAAAAATCCCAAGTTATACAGTGCAGAATTATTACTTGATGATACCTTTCAAAGAGTTGTTGTGCGTGGTAATGATGAAGAAGTTGAAATTCTTGAACGTCAAAAAGAACTTGAGAGTCGACCAAAAACTGACAAAGATTTTTCCAGAATTCATCATGATTATAATGCAAGACGTCAAATCAAATTTGTCCCCTCAAAGGACGAAACAGAACAAACGTTTGTTAACACAAACATACATGCTTCTCCTACAATACTTCCTGTTTCCAAAAATGTTGCACATTTCAAGGATTCTTTGACTGAGGACGATGATGTTGATCCAAAATTACCAGAAAGTAAATTATTTCGATATTTTGATATAATTATGGAAGACATATTTTTCTTGGAAAATGAAATTGAGTTTAATTCTCAAATCGAAGTCTCTACTTTTCTTTCCCCAGTCGCGAAAGAAAAGCGAGACATTCTTCAAAAGAAAATTCTGCCTCATGTCAAACATCTAAAGAAATATGCAACACAATGGGAACAAGAATTATTCACGGAAGTTGCATCTATGAAAGGCATTTTCAAAGAACAGGAAGACAAACTTCAAAAACAAAAAGATCAAAAGAAAACTTTGAAAAATGAGAATGATCGACTCTTAGAAAAAGTTCTGTGTTATGACGTTGTTTCTGTGATTATGAATTCGCTTTATGAGTCATGCAATGAATTACTTGTAAATGATCATGCTGTAAATGTTGAGATGTTGCAAATGGAGATAGAAAATTTGGTCAAAGAGAATGAGGATCTTCGACAAATCAACAATGATGTGGAAAACAACGTTTTTAATCTTCAAAAAAGGCTTGATTGGTGCCAAAATCAAAGTGCTGAATTTGAACTAAAATTTCAAAATCTCATAGGATCTTTATCATTTCAAAACAGTCATGTTCCTGAAAATCACAAGGAAACAAAGGCTTTCTTAAGACTTAAACTGTTTGAAAATGAAAAGGAACTGGATGAAATTCTTCAAAACAGAAATGACACAGTCCGCCTCAACAGAAAATTAGATTCACAAAATCAAGAATTCCAACACATCATTGTTGATCTGAAGAAGAAAATCAGAGTTTTAGACAAAGGCAAAGCAAATATTCATAAGATTGCCCCAGGGATGCATGTAGTAGACAAAGCAATTACCCAAGCATCAGACTCAACCACTAATGCAAACACTTCTACTTCCACAGGACTAGATACTATCGCTAAGGCTAGCAGTTCCAAGACTCCCAAGAAACAACAGAAGAGTAGAGTCAGGAAGTCTAGGAATGGATCATCTATGTCTTCAGAAGTTAAAGAAAGTAGTTTGAATAACACAGATGTAATGTCAGGAATAGAATCGACCTTAGCTAAGTCTAATTCTAGGAATGATGTAACAGATGTTGAATCTATGAATGATAATGTTGATGTTATGATTGATGCTAGTTGTATTGTTTGTCGTGCTAGTATATTATCTGGTGATCATCAAAATTTCATTGCTAAAACTCTGTTGAAACGGAAAAGGAAATGAACTAGTGGCACTTCATCTAGGCTCAAAACTGTTGCCAAGTCCATTTTAGGGAAACCACCACTAGTTGTTTCTGAGCAAACCGTTGAAACACCCATAGCCAAACCTAAGACAACCAAATCACCTAGTGCATTCATTAGGAAAAAGGCTGAGACTAGTTGGACATGGCAACGTTGGTTACAAAACACTTCAGGATTTAAATGGTTACCAAAGATAATTACCTCTTGTGTTACTAACCCAACGGATCCAACCGTTACCAATTCTCCACCTGTTTCCAATGTTTGTGATGCAGGTGATCCAAATTGTCCTATGGATTGTTGATAGCGGGTGTTCCCGACACATGACCGGCAACCTCAAGCTTCTCAAAAACTTTATCGCAAAGTTCATCGGAACGGTCAGGTTCGGGAATGATCACTTCGCAGCAATAATGGGCTATGGAGATTATGTTAATGGGAACATCGAGATCAGTCGTGTATACTATGTTGAAGGCCTTGGTCACAATTTATTCTCAGTGGGACAATTCTGTGATGGAGACTTAGAAGTAGCATTTAGAGAGAAGACTTGCTTCATTCCTGATCTTCAAGGAAATGATTTGATGAAAGGAAAACAGGGAACCAGTCTATACACCATATCCTTTGAAGGCATGACAGCTTCATCTCCTATCTGTTTACTCTCCAAAGCTAATCCCACAAAGGCTTGGTTATGGAATAAAAGATTATCTCATCTCAATTTCAAAACCATGATTGACCTTGCAAGGAATAAATTGGTGGACGAATTACCCAAATTCAGATATGCCAAAGATCATTTGTGTTCTGCATGTGAACAAGGGAAAAGTCACCGTGCTCATTTTCCTCCCAAAACAGAACACAACACGGATCATGTCCTCCAGCTGCTACATATGGATTTGTGTGGTCCAATGCGGGTTCAAACTATTAACGGGAAAAGGTACATTTTGGTAATAGTTGATGACTACTCACGATGGACATGGGTCTACTTTCTTCAGAAAAAAGATCAAGTTCCTTCAATGGTCATCACGTTTCTCACAAAGATTCAAGTTCAAGTCCGTAACACCGTCAGGATTATTCGAACAGACAACGGCACTGAATTTAAGAATCAAACCCTTTGGGAATACACTGAGAAGCATGGGATTGTTCATCAATATTCAATTGCTCGCACTCCCGAACAGAATGGTGTAGTTGAAAGACGAAAACGTATGCTTGTGGAAGCAGCTAGAACAATGTTGATCAATGCTCAATTGCTAGATTACCTTTGGGCTGAAGCTGTTAATACTGCTTGTTATACTCAGAACCGTGGCATGAATAACAGACGACACAACAAAACTCCATATGAGCTTGTTCAAGGTAGAAAACCAAACATCAACTACTTTCATGTCTTTGGAGCACTGTGTTGCCCGAAAAATGATAGAGATGATCTTGGTAAATTAAAGGCTAAAGCAGACATCGGGATATTCGTTGGCTACTGTGAGAATTCTAAGGGATATAGAATTTGAATCGTCGGACCGGGGAAATTCAAGAGACTATACACACAAATTTTGATGAAATTACGGAAATGGCTTTTGAGCAAGACCGCTTAGAACCCGAACATAACCGTCTAAACTTCCCTGAATCTTCGGCTGCACCTTTACCTTTTAACAGGAAAGATCTGGAAGATTTGTTTGCACCAATGTTTGATGAAGTCTGTGTTAGTAGTGCATCAGATGCTTCCACCAGTTCCGCTGCTCAACATATCCAAAATCAAGCACCTGATCAATCTGCCACTACTACTACAGTAGTTGATAACAATGCACCTCAACCTGAACCCTCATCACCCATGGTTCAAACACCTCCACCTGTAGTTGAAGATTCTTCCCCCACTTCTAACCAAGTTCCCACACCTTCTGATTATGACGGGAATGCATTTTTCAATCCATTTGCTCCACCACCAACCATTCCAGAAATAGGAGAATCATCCTCAAGCAATATGGACCCGTCATATCACCAAAACAACATTCAACATTTTCCATCCACCCACAAATGGACAAGAGATCATCCTTTGGTAAATATAATTGGAAATCCTAACAATCCAGTCATCACAAGACAAAAACTTCACTCAGATAGTGAACACTGCATGTATGCACTCACTGTCTGTCAATCTGAACCTAAAAACATCAAAGAAACCCTTACATATGACAACTGGATTGAATCCATGCAAGAAGAGCTGGAACAATTCAAACGTTTGGAAGTTTGGGAATTAGTTGAAAGACTAGATGGAGTTTATGTTGTTGGATTGAAATGGATTTGGAAGAACAAGCTGGATGCAGATGGTACAGTGATTCGTAACAAGTCCCGACTGGTAGCAAAAGGGTATAGCCAAGAAGAGGGTATTGACTTCGAGGAATCATTTGCTCCAGTGGCTCGGATTGAGGCAGTTCGAATGTTTCTGGAATATGCAGCCCACAAGAACATCACAGTCTATTAGATGGATGTGAAAACGGCATTTCTCAATGGACAACTCCGCGAAGAGGTGTACGTGTCACAACCAGAAGGCTTCGTGGACCCAGATCATCCTAACCATGTATATCGGCTTAAGAAAGCCCTATACGGCCTTAAACAAGCCCCGAGGGCGTGGTACGATAAACTGTCTGCATTTCTCCTTGCTAATCATTTTACCATTGGAACTGTTGACCCGACTTTATTTATACAAACACACGGGGAAGACATTCTCATTGTTCAAATTTATGTAGATGATATTATTTTTGGTTCAACCAATAAAAAATATTCAAACGCTTTTTCTAAACTGATGAAACAAAACTTTGAGATGTCTATGATGGGTGAACTTAAATTTTTTCTAGGATTGCAAGTTCATCAGTCTCCCCGTGGTATATTTCTAAGTTAGTCAAAATATGCTCAGGAAATCCGGAAAAAGCATGGTATGACCAGCTGTGACACCTATAATACCCCAATGTCCTCCTCATCCCCAAAGCTAGATGCTGACATACATGGGTCACCCATTGATCCTACGAAGTATCGTAGTATGATTGGCTCGATCATGTATCTCACGGCTAGCAGACCGGATGTTGTATTTGCCACATATCTTTGCTCCCGATATCAGTCTAGACCGACTGAACAGCATTTGTCAGCCGTTAAAAGAATCCTTAGATACATAAAGGGAACCATTAATTTGGGAATCTGGTATCCAAAGGATTCTGGGTTTGAACTTGTTGCATTTTCAGACGCTGACCATGCAGGATGCTTAGACACACGCAAGAGTACATCAGGGGGAGTTCAATTCTTGGGTGACAAGCTCGTCTCTTGGCAATCAAAGAAACAAGACTGCACCTCACTGTCATCAACAAAATCTGAATATGTAGCCATGTCTGCCTGCTGTGCTCAAGTCATCTGGATGCGATCACAACTGATGGACTACGGTTACGTATTCAACAAGATTCCCATGTACTGTGATTCCAAGAGTGCCATCGCTATTTCATGCAACACCGTGCAACATTCTAAATCAAAGCATATTGATCTCCAGTACCATTTCATCAAGGAACACGTGGAAAAAGGGTACTGTTGAATTGTATTTTGTGGGAACTGAACACCAACTGGCGGATCTGTTCACAAAAGCCTTGCCTCATGCAAGATTTGTGGATCTGGTTCACCGGATTGGTATGAGATGTTTGACGCCAAATGATTTTGAAAAGTTTCTTAAAAACAATTAACAAAGTCAAACATCTCCAAACTATCTTTATAATTATATATATAAATAAAAAAAAAATGCAAGTACAAACCCTCATCCAACACGTTGTTTATTTTAAAAAGTCACAAATTATTTTTGAACAAGTGTTGAGGGGGAGACATAATTTTTACCACAAATTTTAAACTTGTACTTGCATACTTTCAGAAATTGTTGCTTCACAAAGTTTGGTGATAAGATTTAAAGATGGAAAAAGTTATGTGCCTTAAATGAAATATTTGAGACTTAGAGTTAGTCACATGGTGGGTTTAGGACTAAGAATACAAAGCAAAGTTAATTAATAGATATTTAAGTCAAAAATTAAACGCAGTTATTACAACTAACATTTCACCTACCGAATTTAATACCACCCACCCACCATCATCAACGGCCGTCATTCATTCTGCATTTCCGATCAAGATCTTTGAATTTTGTGAGTGTTTTTGTGCTTAATATGTCATTATTAAAGATGGTTTTGAACAGAATCATGATCCAACGGCTAGAACGATCAGAATTGTGATGTTTAGTTCTAGGGTTTTGCGTAAAATTGGGGATTTATGATTAAGAGTGTTTGTGTTGAAAACAATTGTACGATAATGCTTATACATTGTTTATAAA
The DNA here is from genome assembly GCA_021014915.2 of Artemisia tridentata subsp. tridentata. Taxonomy (NCBI): domain Eukaryota; kingdom Viridiplantae; phylum Streptophyta; class Magnoliopsida; order Asterales; family Asteraceae; genus Artemisia; species Artemisia tridentata. Next base: position 65,477,357 of record CP139501.1, on the reverse strand, counting down.
CCTATATTGCATGCTTAATTACTCCCAGTAACTACAAATTGTTCTAATTGGATTTTAGGGTTTAAGCGACAATTTGGGGAAAACTTTGTTTATGCGTTATTGTGTAAATTGTTTATTGGAATGTTGTTATTTGATGTTTAATTGTACGATGACATGCTTGGATTGTACCCAGAAACACATTAAGTGAATTTATTAAGTTTAAGTGTTTATGAAGAACACGAACTCGAGCAGTTTGATTCTTGCATTTTTTTGTGGTTCATTTGTGTTATAACTTAGCCAGAATGCTCAAAATAGTCATACAAGTTGTTTGTGATAATCTGTGGTTACAAATCATAAGTTATATTGAATCACGATAAGATCTGAGTTACTGTTCATCATCAATATTATCGTAAACTCTTGTACAAGAGTTTATCGAAGTTGCCCAAAATTATCGCAGTTGGGATAATTATCACAGTTGAGATAATTATCGCAGTTGGGATACTTATCTTGATTGGGATACTTATCTTGATTGGTTTAATTATCTTGATTGACATAATTATCGCAGTTGGGATGATGATCGCAGTTGGATAATTATCGCAGTTGGGATGATTATCGCAGTTGGATAAATATCGCAGTTGGGATACTTATCTTGATTGGGATACTTATCTTGATTGGATAATTATCGCAGTTGAGATAATTATCGCAGTTGTGATCTGATATAGAATTTGATCAATTTCCTTAGTTATATCCTTTTATACTTATTGAAATTAATCAAATTTTATAGAATTTGGCTAACTCTTGATAAATTCTTTGACCAAGCATGAAACAACCAATCATAAATGCAATAGGGTGCCATGTGTTGCTTCTAAAGCTAACAATTTCTAACAAACATGCATTCTGTATATTCGTATATGATTGTTGATTCAGAAACACATCAATGGCGACTTCACAACAACAACCTCTTCCTGCTCTCACCAAAAATGAAGTCTTTCCTCACGGGTATACTCTGGACATTGGAAAGAACAATTCACGTGTTGAACTGGACAAGATCAAGTGCTCTGACTCAAGTTGCCAGATTGCAGTGGAGATTCTCAAAGTTCATAAGTGCAGGGATCTTCTTGATAGCTCGGACACCATTCCAGAACTATACATTCATCAACTCTGAGATACCTTCACAAGAAGCAATGATGACAAGTATTTCACTTGTACACTGGATCGTAAAAAAATCAGAGTCACACCTGCCACACTCCGTAAAGCCTTAAAACTTCCAGATGCACCTGAAACTTCTAACCAATTTCACCCGACACCTTCAGAATCTGAAATCATGCAATTCCTGGTAAACATTGGTTATGATGTTCAACCAGATACACCATTAACCACAATCTCCAAAGTCAATGCAAGAAACATTCCTCAACCCTGGAGAACTATCTTCTTCATTATAACCCATTCCATATCTGGAAGAGATAGTGGGTTTGAGCATCCAAGACTTTCTCATCTTTAAGTCTTATGGGGATTTGTGAACCAGGAACCAATTGACTTTGCTGCTCTCATTTGGGAAGACATAATGTACCTAATGCGAAAAACCTTCAAGAAAATTCCATTTGTACGATACACCAAGGTTCTCATTAGCTATCTACTCGATCAACATCAAGACCTTGATAAGCGTCCTACTGATCAAGAGACTCATGAATACAGAATGGATAAAACCTTAAGCAAAGTCTACTTTCCAAAAGAAAGCACGCACAAACAAGGTGCACGATTGCCAGAATTTCTGATGACTAATGAGGTAAAAGAAACTAAAGCATATCTTGATTACGACAAGGCATTTCGTGAACGTCGTGTGGGTCTTGCTAAGTTGGTTGAAGAATCAGGATCTTCTAAGACTCGTTCTCAAAGTAAGACTAAGACGGGTAGTGCATCAAGTGTCTCCGAACCAAAGAAACCACATCCTCGAACTACTGTCATCAAGAGGAGAGTACCAAGCAAACCCCAACCAAAACCTGAACCGAGTGGAATCATTGATGAAGATACTGAGTCTGCCTCTGAATCATCTGAATCTGAAGAAGAACCTGTCTTTATGACTGTTGAAGAGGCAGAACTTCATAATAAGATCTCTGAGGAAAATGCACAAAAGCAGAGTCTCAAGTCATTAAAGGAAGATGAAGAGCGAAGGGCAAGGAAAGCATTGGAGCAACAGATGGAGTATGAGAGAACACATGGAGTTGGAGGATCCGAAACTGTTCATGAAGCTGCTTCGACCCAAGTTAATCCGGTTAATCAACCCGGAGGATCTGGAGCTGCAACAACCAAGGTTCATCCCGATACGATTAATCAACTCAATAAGGCTGAATCGGTCTCTTCTCAGCAACCAAGCTCGGTTAATCAACCCGACTTGGGAGCACAGACTCAGGAGGAGAAGGAAAAGGATCTGGAAAGCAATATTGTTTTATCTAACAAGGAAATCTCTGATTTTATGTTTGACGACAATCAAGGGGAACAACCACGTAATGATGATACAGAAGATTGGAACATTGAAGAAGAAAGGGACATTCTGGGAGATAAAACAACTAAAGCTGCCATGGATCTTAAGGAACAGGCAAGAAAAGAGGAAGTAGAAAGGAAACGTAAGGAGGATGCTCAAGCTGACTTGGAAGCAGATAGCTACATACGTTCTCCGTCAATTCCTCCAACTGAACTTGCTATGGTTGTTAGTAACCCGCAACAGCAACAGGAATAACCACCAGTTCAGCCCTCACATGTTTCATCACCTAAGACACCTCCTGAATCACCTCCTCACACTCCAACACCTCCTTCTTCCCCTCCAAAGGACACAACTAAATCTGATGATTCAATTCCTTCACTAACTCCATCATCTTCAAAATCTTCATCACCCAAAGCAAAAGCAACTATTTATAAGAGTATTCAAAAGGCTTACAAAGGAAAGAGTAAAAGAAGAATTGTCCATGTCACAAAAGTTGAAGTTGTGTCTCCTGCCGCAAAGAAACTTAAACAAGCAGTAAAGAGAGCACAAGCACAAAGAGACAAACAAGCAACAACAAAATTGGCTGAAATGGAAAGTTTAGTCAAGAACTTGTCTCAGCAAGTGGAGGAGATGCAGGATAGTAAGAAGAAGATAGATGAATTCCTTGGTTTTAATATCAAAGATCATATCACACGTAAGACAAGGCATTTTGTCAAGCAATATTTTCCTGATCTTCAGAAAAATATAAATGAGCACATTGATTCACAACTTGAAGACAAAATCAAAGAATTCGTCTCATCTTCTTCCCAAACCAAATCGATTCAAGATCTCACCACTGAAGAAATCGAGCTTGTGCTTCTCGACAGACTCTTTGCTATCACCTCCCCTTCTCAATAAGAAATCAACCTGATCGCGGCTCTTCAAGCACACATTGAGAAACCGTGCAAGGTAGCTGCTGAAAAAGGGAAACGTATTCGAGAGGACGACGAGGAAGATCAAGACCCGAACCCCGAACATAAGAAACACAAAAGCGGTTCTGGGATTCATATTCAGGAGCCAACTGGAAAAACAACATCACCTCTACCTCCAAAACATCAATCATCTGATCCTACTGCAACCGAACATCAATATGAGCATTTCACGGCTGAAGATGTAGAATTTCAGCCGCAAGACGATCAACCACATTCACCACCGTCACCACCAAAACCAAAGCCCTCCAAATCCAAGTCCTCACGCAGCAAGAAATCATCTAAAGAACCAGCTGTTGTCACCTGGCTTGATAATGATAAGGATGAGCTAGGGAATGAATGGTTTGATCATCTGGCAAGTGCTCAGGTTCCGACTGACGAAGCTTCCCGAGTTGAAGACAGCACGTTTGCTGTTACTCAAGAGATCAAAAGAAGTCTTAACGTAAAGAAGATGACCAAACGGAAACTTCGACGGATCAAAAACGATGCCTTCATTCTTCTGAAAGATAAATCCAACAGTGCAGCCGAACTTGAATATCATCTTGAAAACATTGCACGCGCAATGTCAAGTGACTTCGACTGGGCTAATCCAGACGTAGTCAGGGGGGTTGGCAAGAACCGTCCTTACATCACTGATTGGAATAAGCCGCTTCCCGTGATACGAAGATCTCACCACTCAGAAATTCCCTTCCAAGTTTTCTTCAACAACGATCTGGAACTTCTCAAGAACGGAGCACAAGGGAAGACAAAGTATGCTACGTCAATTACTTTCACACCAGCTGCTCACTATACACAGTCTGCTATTGAGGAAGAAGCTATTAACAGACATCTGTTTGTTAAAGAGCTCGTGAAATATGATCGTGATGCAGAGTTGGGGATTCATCACTGGTATCCGAAATGACAAAGCTGGTACAAGTACAAACTTGCTCTCCAGAAATCACGGGAACCAGTTTACAGTGATCTCAAAATAGTGGCCGTTGTCAGTGTGAACGGATCCAGAAGGTGTGATTATATATTTCTTGAAGAGATCACGGTAAAAAGAATTGACAACAATCTCTACACATTCTCTGAGGCTGATCTTCCTGATTTGAACCTGAATGATATCGAAGACATGTACCTGATGAAAGTCCAAGGCAAACTGTAACATTTGACAAACGAGCTTCGATATGCACTCAGTACCTCTCTATGTCACTTCATCAGGAGAACAATCATCAAAGAACGAGTAGAGGATCTCCAGCTTGGTGTCGAAAGTTATCAGACGAAGCTAAACCTTGTTGAACCGCAATTCCTACTCAACAGCAACAAAGACCCTCAGTACACCATACTACACAGTCCGGTCTTTGGGTTCGTTTACAGAAGTACAACGGATTTCCACCGTTTCATGCCGTTCAATGAAATTCATAAGTTCTGTGACGATACCTTAAAGAGTGTTCGTGATGGGTTAGCTAATCGGGTTCGAGATTCAGCGTTAGGAAAATCAAGAAGATGGAATTCTAAGGAGGTGCGACAAGTTAAGGAGTTTGTTCGGAAGATTGAAGAAAGGTTATATCATCGTGATCAGATAAGGAGGCTAGAAAGTTATGTTGGGGGTCGTCCACCCTTCGCTATCAGACTATTTCAGCGGACAGACCCAGTATTCTTAACTTTTGGCAGAGGCGGTTGATGTAAGAATATATTCTCATATTACATAATTCTTATATCATTATTCTTTCCATATTGGCCTGTGCATTACGGCTTGTGCACACAGAACAGTGTACAACCCAGACCTCAAAGAAAGGACCCTAAGGTACGCTTCAGTGCCTCAATCCTGAAAAAGGAGCGAAAGCTTCTTACTTATGAGCAGAATTAAAACCAAAATGTTTTCTAAAGTTTTTCAAACATTCTGCTCATAAGGACAAGTATTCCCTTGTTAAGGGGGAATATTTAAAAATATAATCTTTGTTCAGTAAAATATAAATGTTCTTGAAATTCTTCCCTAAAACTCAAAAACAGCATATTTTAATCATAAACGTTTTCCAAAAACATCATGAGTATGCTATTTTTGAGGGGGAGAAGTAAAAGATGATTAAAATATGATGTCTCATTTGCTGGAATCTCTTGTGCTCAAACTCAGAATTGACCCTCGAATTGACGATAGGAAAAGTCAGTAGTCGAAAGGACATGTCCCGGACGGGTAATAATTTCAAGCCAGTTTAACTGGTGATGTAAGCGTGTCTCGCAAAGGACGTGTCTGAGTAGAATTTACCGATTTCGAGCGATAATCTTTGAATCTGATCTGGACGGGTAATAATTTCAAGCCAGTTTAACTGGGGATGTAAGCGTGTCTCGCAACGATCAGGTTCATTGAAATTCAATCAATTCAAAAGTGCCAACTTTTTCCGGCATGTGCAAATTTCAAATTTATTACTTATGCGCACATGTTAAGGGGGAGTATTTCTGAAAATCATCAAACTGTCAAGGTGTCAACAAAATGTCTTTACAATTATCGACACTTTGAGAGATTTTCAATGGTTTGGTTTATGGCATCATTAGGATAGTCATGGAGTTATAAGGTGACTAAGGTTAGGGAAAACCGTCCTATGATCCGCCAGAGCCGGAGGGATCTACCCAAGGACAATACCAATAGTTTAGAACTAGAAAGTCCTAGGTATGATATTAAAAAGGAGAAAATGAATGAAAGGAGAAAGAAGGGGTTGAAGAATTAAAAAGAAAAGCAAAGAAAAGGGTGAAAAGAAATAGCCCTCCATTTGTTCAACCTTAGTGCAGACACCGGGTTCAATTCATAATCTACTGGTTGATGAGCATCACCGGTATTGAAGACTAAAGACGTCATGGACCCAGTGACGCACTGATAAACCTTCTAAGCCACTCAAGTGTCTCTCAAAAGACATTTGTTTCATTCACACAGAGAACCCTTCATAATCTATCGACATCTCATTACGAGAGTGTTGATATTGAAAAGGAGGCAATCTGCTCTACGCCTCCGACGACCAAACAAATGTGCACTAATTGAGTCTAGAGCCATGAGATTCATAAAAGATCTCTTAGGTACACTTAGTATTACTCTGCTGTTCTACATCATGGGCAGCAAATGTAAATTTAAGAAAGTGTCCTTCGTAGATCTTAGCAATCTGCCGAGAACATTCATGAGAGAAGTCACAATTGTGATTATCAATGATTGAATGGAAATCCTGCCAGAACAACATCAAACAACTCTGACAGCAGGTCACTTCGGTAACTCCTTGTGGGTTATGCTTAGTGTTTGCTCCAAACGGTCTACAGTCGTGGGGTGATCTCCAGTGACTCACTGAATCGTGGGTGCACTTCGGTGTGTCCGTGTTATCCCTTTCGGGGGAATCCGGTTCAGAACGGTCTGGGTTTGGATTTGAGAAAGTCTTCACACTATGCTGTTGACGATCTCAAGTCTGAGCCTGTAAGTACCGGTTGGTTCGTGCTGATGCTGCTGTTGTTGCTGCTGCTGCTGCTGAGGAGCTGGAGTTCGACCATCAAGACTCCATCATGTTCATATCTTGAAGAAATATTCTCTCAAAGACTCAGTAACATCAAAAGTTCAACATATGATACAGTAAAGTCAAAAGTTCAAGCATTTCAACCTTTCTCAAGTTTTAAGATTGAAAAGTGAGAACATGTTGCAGAAAACAAGTCAAAGACATATGAGCATGATGGAGAAGACAAGAAGACGTTGGAGATTGGCAGTTCGAGACAACATCATATCATCTTAAGAACAAGAACAAAGAAACAAAGATTATAAAGACTTCAGAAGCCAAAGAAGCAAAGAAGACGTCAAGCAACATTGATGATCAAGACTTAGGGGGAGATTATAGGAACACGTTTCAAATATATTTCAAGTCTTGTTCATTTCGAACTAATGTTGCTTAATAGGGCTTTATATTTTGTTTAATGGTGTGGTCCATTAGAAGCCCATGGACCGCCCATCTTATCTTAATTCTTCTAGAAGTAATCATGTAAGAGTTCCCCTAGCAAGTTGACTATAAATAGAAGGCTAGGGAGCTCATTTGTAGTGTTGGTTTTTCATGTAAGTGGCGAAAGCTTTGTTCCTTAATCATTCGAATAGTGAAAGCCTTCCATTCTCTCTTATTCTCTTCTCTTATTGCTTATTTACTTTTCTACTTATTCGTAGCTTATTAGATAGTAATTGTATGTGTTTACTTTAGTCATATTGTACGTGTGTTTGAGATATTAGCGACCTACAATAAAACATTTCAGAATACTCAAAATACCCAGATTATGTGCCCGTTGATTTGGAGACACAAATGTGTTATGGTGTTGTGAGTTTGATAACAGAGAAAGTAAGATCTGAGTTTGTGTTTATGAAGATGAGATTTGGTACCTACTTTATTGTGAGATTTGGTACCTACTTTTTGGTTTTGGATGGATTTGCTTGAATCTTTAGCATGTCTTTGATCCTTTCATTTTAAATAGCTGTAAGTTTACTTGATCCTTTCACTTTAAATGGCTGTAAATTAACTATTTATTTTTCTAAAAAAAAATATATATTTTGAAAAAAAAATATTTTTTTTTAAAAATTATTTCGAAAAGAAAAATATATTTCGAAAAAAAAATATTTTTCAAAAAAAATATTTTTCTAAAAAAATATTTTTTCTAAAAAAAATTATCTTTTTTTAAAAATTATTTCGAAAAAATATATATTTTGAAAAAATAATATTTTTCTAAAAAAATTATTTCGAAAAAAAAATATTTTTCTAAAAAAATTATTTTTCTAAAAAAATTATTTCGGAAAAAAAAAATTTAAAAAGGACTAATGTTGCAAACGGCCGTTAGTAAAAGGACTAACGTTGCAAACGCTTGTTTGGTTAATGGACTAACGTTGCCACTTGCTAATGGAAAAGATAACGCCAGTTAACGATAGGGACCACCGGTGTGCAATTGAAAAACCACAGGGACCAACGATGCAAGAAAAAAAATAGGGACTGAGAGTGAAATTTGGCCCAAACCACAGGGACGAATGGTGTAATTTACTCATTTTTTTTATAGGCACATGCATTTTATGATTTCATGTAGTTTTTAATGCCATAATTAACGAGACAAACAGAAACATCATAACATGATTCAAGGGTGTTCTTAGCATGGTTTTTATCTTGTTTATCCATGTGTAAGTCGAATCAAAAGAGCATAAGAAAAAAAAAAGACTAATAGAACCTGGATGTCGACTTAGGGAAGAAACCGAATGAGATGGAACAAGGACAAGGCTCAGTTTGTACTAACAAAACACTAATGTGTACACCCTCTTTGGTCACCAACTACCTGCTTCTTTTCTTCTTGGTCTTGTGCAGAGAATCGAATGTGTTTATGTTAGTTTTAGGATCGGTATTGGGAAGATAAAAGAGGACCGATATATAAGTGATAATGAGGAGAAATGGAAACCATGTTTTGGATATTGGTAAGTCGTATATTCGGTTTCAAGAAAAGGATATATGCAAATCTCCTAATTGTGGTAATATATTATGAGAGTTCTTATCTTTTCAAACTAACAAGACAAGAGGATAGGTGCAAAAATGAAAGTCGGTCTCATACTTTTAGAAATAAGAGAAAACGTGTAAAGTCTTGGAGGTAATGTTTATAAGTCGTTGGCACTTTTAGACTAGGATTAGGAACCACGTTCATTTTAATAACATATAATGTATAGTATTTACCACTTAATTATTTAATTAGACATTAGGTTTAAGATTGTCAGGATCTCATGCAATAGAGGGTAATATATATCCATGTTTATTTGTTTGATACATCTTCATAATTCTTGTGCATATCTATTAACAATATATGTATGTGTATTTTTTTGTGTCATGTAAATATGTAAAAGAAAAGAACACGAACACGTTTTATAAATAACATAGGATTTAGGTTCTATTTAGTTTATATAAGATTTAAATTAGTTTAGGTTAAAGGTTTAAATGTTCTTGTGTAGTATATGTTAATATTGTGATGACTTCTCGTGATAGAGAAGTAATTTAGGAATTTAAATGAATGGAAAATGAGGGTTTTACAACTCTTCCCCTCTAGGAGAAAAATTTCGTCCTCGAAATTTGAGTAGACAAATCAGATGGAAACGTATCGAATCGCAGAAAGCACATGGATAATAAATACGCATAACTCTTCAGTTTCTCAAGTAGTATCGTCTTCAGTATAGTCCTTCCAAAGGATTCTTACAATCAGACAGATCTTGTTTCTCATAATTCATAGCCTCAGATCTTTATCCAGAGTAGATCATAATGAATCAGATCTGTCACACCCGCAAATACCTGATTTGCAGCGGAATGGAATATCTGGGGCGTGACTGCCATAGCATCACAGTTACAGTTATATTGAACGACCTAAAGTGTCGTTTTAAAAGTACATCGTTTGATTTCAAAAACATTCAGAGTTTACAAAAGATAGGTCCCAAAATGGTAACTTAAGTTTGCGGAAATAAGTTTGTTACAAATCAAACGATAGTTAAGTGCATAAAATACGAGTGAGACGCGTCGTCACCGCGACTCCATGATATGTCCACATGGAGGCCATGAATGCGAATGCCTTAATTACCTGAAAATACATTGCTAAAAACGGTCAACAATAATGTTGGTGAGAATCATAGGTTTATGTAAATGTTTCGTACGATATCCACAATGTAAAAAGTTAAGTATGACAATGTAGCCATATAAATAATACAATTGCTATAAGCTCATGACCCCGAAGCTAGACTAATAATGCGCGCCCCAACTGAGTGTTTTGCCAGACACTCTAATATAATTCAAATGAAATGCGTCCGTTTGCCTAACCGGTCAAGTTGGAGCGACCAACCCGGACGGAGGAGTCACCCTCAATAGATCTATTCACTCACTCTTGCTTACAGTCAATTAACGGTCCATGATAAATAAAAGGGGACTTTAACAAGGCAATGATGGTAACTTAAGCAATGTAAATAAATTTAATGTACTTGGACTCGTAATAAAAAAAAATGTGCATTGTATTCTCCCCCGAGAATTTAGAAATGAAATAATTAATTGAAAACGGGGCTATGAAAACTCACCTGATGCAATAGCTATGATGACAAAAGTGGATACACTGAAATGAGGCACGATCTCTAACCGCAACCTAACGTGAATGATATGATCTAATGTAAGTCATGAATTGATGCTACACATGCAAATACGTATGTTATCGATACCACTCGTGAAATTTGGAAATAACGTTTATCGTTGAAAAATATATTTTTGACGTCTTGTTAAGTCATAAAACATTTTACGTGTAAATACGTTGTAACGATATCCCACGATCGTCGTTTGGTGATTTATAGCAAAATAATAGAGTTTTCCATCGTAATTTAATATTTTTCAACAACTATTAGAAAATGACTAAGTAGCCTCGCAAAGCTAGTCGTAAGTTGGTGAATATTGAGTGTTAGGAAACGATCTCCGTGTTTTTAGAAAGCTTGTAACAATATCTCAAATTCGTATCATCGAAATTTTGCCCATACGAGACTCGATCAATGAGAAAAACGGCTCTCAACATGGTTACTCGCAAAAACAGTTTTACACTTAGAAACATTTTTAATGAAAAGCTGATAAAAATGTGTTGTGAACGTCGGGTTTCAAACGCTTGTTTCTTGGTCGTTATAAGCTCGTTTTCTACGTTCTTTATTTCCTCGGCTTCGTCTTACAGCGAACTAATACATTTTTGATATGTCGGATTGTCTAGTTCGCGTTCAATGCCTCGTTTTACCCATTGAAAATCGTGCAACAGCACACTATTTTTCAGAAAATATAGTTTTCGTCGTCAAACATAGAATTAACGTATTTTTTTCGTCGTAAGCTCGTTTTTGCTCATTCCAGCGGCCACGGCTTTGTTTTTGAGTGTATTTTCTATTTATGTAAGCCAAAATTACTCATGACCTACTGAGATTTCCAGAAATTGAAAAAATTGACAAAACCTCATCTATATTTTGTTAAAACCATTTTTATCAATTCAATACTTGTACAAATCAACTCCAATCAACACCAAAGCTATTCTAAGCCTACCATACACCTTCTTAGGGTGTCATGGGTTCCTAATCTTCACCAAAAATGATGGATCTCATAAGATCACTAATAAAATTCTTTAGATTCATTTTAGTGACAAAAATAAGTGTTAAGTGGTATATAACATATGTATATTTGCCTGATTTGTTTCTTGAACATAAAAATAAATTAAGTAGAAGTATAAATGAGTAGAAAAATATTTAGAACACTTACTTGAGTGATGAAGAGGTTTGGTGATCTAAAACTTGATTAACCTAAAGGTTTTTATTTCAAAACCTAAAATATACACTACTACAACTTGTAAAACACTTGAATCTTGAAACTTTGGTGAATTTTTCTTCTTCTTCTTGCAATGGCCGAACCACAAGGTTAGTGAGATAGATGAGAGAAATTTTGTGTAGTGTAAGTAAATAAGTAGGAAAGTCTTGATATTTTTAGACAACAAGTACATGTATTAATTGGAGTTAGTAGAAGAATTTCAAAGAGGTGATGGGATGGTATGGGGGGCGTAGAAAATGTGGACGGGGGATGGAGTGAAAGACTTATGTAAGTAACTTGGACCTTTAGGTGTATTTTAGCTAAGATTTGGCTAGGATATTGTGTTATCGGGTACTGAGTTAGCTAGAAATAAATTTTAACGTGAAAAAATAAAGTATAACGAAGTTGTAAAAATTATAAAATCACATTTCTTGCAAGTATCGGGTCTCCAATTAGTTATCGTGTTGAAATTACGTAAACCGTCGTAGTTATAAGTTTTTAACGGTATATAGAGTAAATAGTTTCAAAACACCGGGTAAACTAGTAATATAATTTTTATATCATTATAATGAGTGTTAAATTATATTAGGATCATAGTCCGGAGTGTCGGGTATATTGTTCGTAGTAAATACTTGAGTGATAGCGTTTATTAAATAAATAAATGTACGTGAACTGAAATTATGCAAACCCGTGAATGACCTAACATGCAGATGATGTTACTGATGATATGTAGACTACTCTAGTCTATATGATGTGTCCTAGTGATGATCCATGAATACGCCGCTAAACCTTAATGGTTACGTGAATTTTGAATACCCGTAAGCCTAGTTTACGAAAGGATGAATGATAACCATGAATAGTGATTTCCCTCCGGAAATGAATAGTGTTTTGTAAATAGTAAATTTTTTGAAAGCATCTCAAAGTCGCAAACTGACTTCAAAAATTATGAATAGTAAAATGATGAATAGTAACCCATGAATAGTAAATTTTGAAGTTTAGAAAATGACCTGAAATTACGATTTGTTACAAGATCCAATGATTACGAAGCGTACATGTAATAGACAATAGGTATACTTCTCTATAGTAACGCATGGAATACATACGGACAGAAAACAGATTGGGTGATAAAATCTAACGGTAGAAAGCTCTACAATGAGTCTTAAGATTTTTAACAGATGAACAAAGGTCAACAAATACATTTCAAGAATTCAAACGTATCAAGATGTCTAACGATGAAGGCAGAGTATTCGCACAGGTTGAATGAACCTAAGGTCTCACTAATCACGGATAATATTCATTAAATGTCAGAAATCTAAAGCTTCTCAGGCACTCCTCGAAATATCCTATGATCACAATAAAGGTACGTTATATGACGTAAGTATTATCATGTTAGCTACGTGTCATAATACTAGCATCATATAAATATACCTTCACGATGGTCATACTTTATCTCAAGTTGTGAATAAGCAACCTATCATCAACCTCCTAGTTCTTCTTCACTCTCATAGGTTAACAAAATCAATCGCCATCAACGGAACACAATAAGGAAACGAAACTTATCATAGAAGCAACGGGAATCTAGTATGTCTATCAGAAGTGGAGTACGTAGTCAATTGCATCAATTCCTCCACGATTCACCAAAATTCTCATAACAAATAAATCAACCAACATATGCAGGGTTACCACAGAATGAAATTACCAATTGAAAACTTAAAACATTCAAAGGATTTACTCAATAAAACCACTAGTGTATCATGAAAATGAAAAGGAAAATAAATGTCAAGACATCTGAATCAAATGAAAATGAAATTAAGGAAACAAGTTGCGAACACGGTCTCCTGTCTGATTTGGCCTGTTGTCCCTGGTATATCTGTTGTTGTCGATTGCACGGTTTTTGGGACAGTCTCTGATCTTGTGTTCTGTGGACCCAAATGAAAAGCAACCACCTAAAGCTCTATAACACGAACCCTCATGAGCTTTTCCGCAGGTAGTACAAATAAGAGCAGAAGACGGAGGATCTGTAGGCTTCTTCTGACTAGTAGACCTTGTAGAATGGCTCGGCTGATTACCACGCATCGACTGATCTCTCCACGACCTATGGTTGTTGTTGTGTTGTCTGTCATTCCCAGGCCTAACTGCAAGTCTCTGGTCTTGAACCCTCGGCTCATGTCGCCTCTGATCGTGACCCCTATCCGTCTGACCTCTGTGCTCATAACCCCTATCAGTCTGGCTTTTCCGCTCATGACTCCTGTGACTGTTACCCTGACCCCTCGACTGAATGCGATCACCATCTCGGTTCTTCTTGTTGTAACCATTACCCTCATGAAGAATCTCGATATTACGGGCGGCATCGGCAACTAATGACAGATCTGCAAAGTCAGTGTTGATGACACGATCAAGTACCCACATTTTCAGACCCCATTTGAAATGCCTCACTTGACGGCGAGCATCTCCAGCAACTGGCCCCACAAAACTAACCAACCGCAAAAACCGCTGCATATACTCTCTAGTGGACACATTCTCAAACTGATAAATCGAGTTGTACTCACGCTCGAATCTCTGCTGCTCTGATAAAGGGAAATACTGTTGATAAAAGATATCGCGGAAGTCACTCCAAGTACATGTATCAATAAAGGCCTCTCCTCCCTTTGGCCTGCTTGTAAGCCTTCCACCAATTGAGGGCATCCCCCTCAAGTTTGAATGTAGCCAACCTGGTCTTGAAAACATCAGCACAGTTCAAGACCTTGAACAACTTTTCCATATGGGTTATCCAATCCTCTGCCTCCGTAGGAGTGGAAGCAGAGCTAAAGGATAGTGGCTTGAGCTTACCAAACCGCTCGAGCTAAACATGAATGTCTGTAGGAGGATTACCACCACCTCCACTAGATGAACCAGCACCATTTCGGATGTCGTTGGTGATCCGCGTGGTCAACTCAGTAGTCAAATTAGGAAGAATGGTATTGAGGGCATTGGCAATCATTGCCTCTAACTTTGGGGCACCATCATCATCCCCATTGGGTTGACCGTTGTTACGACGTGTGTACACCATCTGAATGATTATCAAAACAATTAACAAATGCAGAAATAAAATGGAGTACGATAGGAAAAGACGCAGAAGGAATCCTAGTGTCTACCCAATCCTCACAGGTCATAGCCTAAGCTCTACAAGTCATAACCTAGGCTCTGATACCATAATTGTAACACCTTAACCCGACAAGGGTAGAAGTATCACATTATGGTGGCATATCAGAACATACATAATATAAACGCAAGCGGAAGTGTAATCATAAATACCGAAAATGTAAGTCAACATGACTTAAAAGAAATACATAAGTTCCATGATCCAAAATGAAGGAAACATAATCCAAGTCTAAATAATGAAAACATAGTCCAAAGCTAGGAAGTCTAGGGTAGGTAAGTCCACATACAGCTCCTACTCTCAGCCCAAAGATAGCCCAGCTTAATAACCTGCCGCGGAAGAAAAGAAATGCGGCTGAGCTTAAAAAGCCTAGTAAATAGATATATATAACAAAGTACTGAAACTGAAAATGAGAAATACAGAATATAGTGCATTGTGGAATAACATAAGGTATAATATAGGTGTATAAAGGTGTAAGGGTTGTCAGAAATCTACTATGAGCCCAGAAACATATCATATCATAAACATCGTAATCATGGTCTTCATAAATAACATAAGTAACATAATGGAGTAGCTAGCTCCCAGAAATGTGAAGGGCATGTATTGCACAAAGTACCAATCACCAGAAATATAACATATAACATAACAGATCAGATCTAGGATGCATCCATACGTCCCTGCAGAAAATCATAATGGCCAGAAACATAATACTTGACAGAAAAGGGACGGGGTGGAACATCACTCGACCACCCTAGAGTCATGCCGTTGGTGCATCAATGACATGGTCATGGAACCCCCATGACTAGTGATAACTCGGGTATCAAACTGAAGGGTCAAACAGAATGTCATAGTAATGACACAGAATCTAAGGTCATCAGAAATATCATAATCATAGGTTCATATCAAAGGGTGCATAGCAAAGGTTCATATCAAAGGCTTATGTCATCGTATTATATCAGAAGTGTCATGATAGAAAGGCTCATAGCAAAGGCATCAAATTCAGAGGTTAAGCAATCAAAAGATGTGAAAAGGATCATGAGAAACCTTATAAGAAAGGTCAGAATATCTGTACCTTATCACAACAATCAAAATAACTCAAAAGCAAACAGAAACTGAAGCTACTCCCTCTTCACGGAACCTATATGAATTAATAATCACGTATTACTTATAAGCTCATTTTAATCATATTTCACATTTTAGGTTTCTTTCTATTTTTAGAAACATTCCATTTTTAGTAACTTTTCGAGTTAAGTATCTTTCCAAATTTAGTTCCCGAATTAGTAAGTTTCATAAATTAGGGTTACTATTGATAATTAAGTAGAGTTAAAGGTTAATAATGACAATTATCATAGTTTAGGGTTTAATATGCCACTTTAGTAAAGTTTAGGGTTAAATATGTAAATTACAAAGTTTAAGGTTAAAAGTGACAACTTATCAAATAAATCACAATTATAGACTTAACTAAAACTCCATGCATGCAATCCCTTCGTATGACCTTATTACAGAAACATAGCCGAATCGATCCGCTCTCCTCATTACTAGTTCCAAATTTCTGTTGTGATTATATAAGTTAAGTTTTACGTACCCTCGATAGGTCGACACCCACACACCCTTGGCATCACTACATTTAGCGAGCAAGACACTAAACCCCAACTAATAAACTTGGCCAACACAGTTCTAGCGAGACAAAAGCATAGCGAGGGATTTCTAGCCTAGAAGGGCATGTGGTGAGACGGTTTTAAAGGTGGTGCGAGGGGAAACAAACGAGAAGCAAAAGACAATAAACTAGCCCCCTAAACATGATTAATAGCAAGTGAAGACCAGGTTCAAAATTCACTCAAATGTTACACAAGAACAACCCACACGCATCAGTTTTTAACGAGCCAGAAGCAAAGCGAAGACTCACATAAATCATAACTCTTATGTTAAATAGGCAGCCTATGGTTTATAATATTGTACTTCATTTAATGCGTCATTAAGGCTGATTTTAGAGCATGATTATTCAATATCATTAGTCGACATAGGGGCTGGAAACACGACACCAAAACAGTCCCAACTACTCGATACAAACAGTTCCAAAAAGGGCGTATGTTTTATGATTTAAGTGACCAACAACGAGGAAATAATGACAAGCTGTTAGGGCTTGAAAAAGGTTGTGTGTAGGTCGACCCAAGGAAAAAAAAAGAGTTTCCAACGTGACATCAAATGGGCCACAAAAGACTTGCAAAACAGTTTTTTTATAGGCACATGCATTTTATGATTTCATGTAGCATTTTAATGTCATAATTAACGAGACAAACAGAAACATCGTAACATGATTCAAGGGTGTTCTTAGCATGGTTTTTATCTTGTTTATCCATGTGTGAGTCGAATCAAAAGAGCAAAAGAAAAAAAAAAAGACTAATAGAACCTGGATGTCGACTTAGGGAAGAAACCGAATGAGATGGAACAAGGACAAGGCTCGGTTTGTACTAACAAAACACTAATGTGTACACCCTCTTTAGTCACCAACTACCAGCTTCTTCTCTTCTTGGTCTTGTGCAGAGAATCAAATGTGTTTATGTTAGTTTTAGGATCGGTATTTGGAAGATAAAAGAGGACCGATATATAAGTGATAATGAGGAGAAAGGGAAACCGTGTTTTGGATATTGGTAAGTCGTATATTCGGTTTCAAGAAAAGGATATATGCAAATCTCCTAATTGTGGTAAAATATTATGAGAGTTCTTATCCTTTCAAA
This sequence comes from Artemisia tridentata subsp. tridentata, assembly GCA_021014915.2. Classification (NCBI taxonomy): domain Eukaryota; kingdom Viridiplantae; phylum Streptophyta; class Magnoliopsida; order Asterales; family Asteraceae; genus Artemisia; species Artemisia tridentata. The sequence goes on along the minus strand of CP139501.1, from coordinate 65,459,733 downwards.
CTAATAAGACAAGAGGATATGTGCAAAAATTAAAGTCGGTCTCATACTTTTAGAAATAAGAGAAAACGTGTAAAGTCTTGGAGGTAATGCTTATAAGTCATTGGCACTTTTAGACTAGGATTAGGAACCACATTCATTTTAATAACATATAATGTATAGTATTTACCACTTAATTATTTAATTAGACATTAGGTTTAAGATTGTCAGGATCTCATGCAATAGAGGGTAATATATATCCTTGTTTATTTGTTTGATACATCTTTATAATTCTTGTGTTTATCTATTAACAATATATGTATGTGTATTTTATTGTGTCGTGTAAATATGTAAAAGAAAAGAACACGAACACGTGTTATAAATAACATGGGATTTAGGTTCTATTTAGTTTATATAAGATTTAAATTAGTTTAGGTTAAAGGTTTAAATGTTCTTGTATAGTAGATGTTAATATTTTCATGACTTCTCGTGATAGATGGGTAATTTAGGAATTTAAATGAATGGAAAATGAGGGTTTTACACTTTCCATATTCCATTTGAAGCCTATTTTCAAGCATCTTTCCTAATGTAGTCTTTGTAAGTGGATACTTTTTTCAACCAGCATGTAGATATGCATAGCATCCACTGTCAACTCATGAAGTCCACATATGTATCTATCAACCTCCAGCTTATCACCTTCTGGTTATAGAAAGGTCTTCTCCATACTTCATCTTCTATATGAGGCTCAAAGATATTCTTTAAATCACCCCACAAAAGATAATCTTGATCAGACACTGGTTGCTTCAATGGTCTTGTTGGTCCATCCAAAGAGTCTCCAAATCCTCTCTGTTAAATTTTCTTAACATTTGATTAAACCTGAAGAATATATAAAACTTTCCATCAGCTCTTTTGATTTCATATACTACTTTCTTTATGCCCTCTTTATGTATTCTCAAACCAACAATATCTGGAAGTTTTGTAGCCAGAGGTACAACATCAATAGTTGGCTCTTCATCATCATAAGAAACCACTGTTATATACTGCTTAGTATCTTCTTTTATACCTTTGTTTGTTTGCTCTTGTACATGCTCTGTTTGTTCATCTATTTTCTACTTCTTGCTGCTATCAGGTTCTAATTCATCTCCTGCTATCTTTGATCCTCCTACCACCTCGTCTTCATTCGTCGCAATGAAGGTGTTAACCCTTCTGAAAACTATGTCAAACTATTCTTTAATTCTGTTGTAGCTCATTCCCTTGAATTGAGCTTGTTTCCATCCACCTATATTTTTTAGATAGGTCTGCCTAATTTGATTTTGCTGTGCTATGGTAGGCGGTTTATTCCTCTTTGCTTCAGTCCTCTTTTGAGCAAAGAACTTCTTTTGCTTGGCTAAGAATTCCATGAAGAGCTTTGATTTTTCTTCTAAGGATAGCTCTTCCTGTTCATCTTGCCACATCCTCTGGGCTAACATGTGATCTGCTTCACATTTTGCTTGTATGTCATCCCATGAGTTTATTAATGCAAGACTTGCTTCTTCTTCTTCTTTCTGAGCTTGCTCTCTTCTTGCATCTTCTTCTTTAGCAAGAAGCTCAGCTTGCACCTGTCTTGCAAGTTCTTCATCTTCAATGAGTTTTTGTTGTTGTTGTTTTAGTGATAAGGATTTCTTTTTAGGTTCTTCAATCAGGATGCCTTTGCCTTTATCAGTTGAAGTAGTTGTTGGTTTCATTGTTGATGCTGGTGTTGGCTCTTTAATCACAACTCCTTTTGCCTTAGGTCTTGTGCTCTATAACTTTGTAAGTGCTTGAGCTATAGTTAATTCTTCATCAATTTTAGTAGCACCAGCACTAACTTCATTAGTTGTAATAGCAGCAGCACTAACTTCAGGCTCAGCAGCGCTAAGTTTTTCACTAGCAGCACTAACTGAAATTTCAACATTAGCAGCATCATTATCAGTAGCATTAACAATCAACTTGGCCACTTCAACCAACTTTTGTATACCAGCAGTTTTAACTTGTTTCACCTGCTCTTCCACAACAACTTTAATAGCTTCATCCAAAACCACTTCATTCCCTATCCGATCAGCAACAACAAACTCATCACTCTCATACACATCAGCTATAAAACCTTCATCTACCATTTCAGCATCTTCTCCTGAAGCCTTTTCTTCATTCCTGCCCTGTTTGGGAGCATCCTCCCCCAAACTTTGTTCAGTTTCACTAGAGGATTCGATTCTAAAAGTTGTACCCACCTTGTGTAATCTTTTTTGTTTGTGTCTTCTTGACCTCTGTATTCCTTCTAGATACCTAACCCTTCTTTTCAACCTTATAATTTTAGCACCTTCAAAAGATGTAAGTTGCTGGAGGTCAAGAACATCTGTTGAAAATTTTGTAAAGGTTGCCATCAATTTGTTTATAAGTTCCATACTGCCCTCAGCACTTCGGAGTGTGTTACCTCTCCCGGGTGGTGCATCATTGGGCATGTTAGACACAACATCATCCCTATAATGAGCACTTGTGCCCCCCATGGCTTCTTGGCGCCTGGGGTTTCCATCACCTGAGTCAGTTCCATAGGAACTTGACCCATTAGATGTTGCCTTGGATTGGGTCTTAGAGATGTTACCACTGTCCTGCTCTGCATCTAAGCTAGCAGCAGTAGTGGCAGCCCTTTCCAAACTACCTTCCCACTCCTTATTGGTAGCCTCAGCTGCATCCATACTAGCACTAGCCTGAGGTAGCTGAGTGCCTTTTTGTGTGAGCCTACGGGTATAGGTCTTTTTAAGATGAGATGTGGATGGTAAAATTGTGGGTGTGTGATGGGTATCAGCTGGGATTGCTAAACCTTCAACCTGATTTAGAGTTTGTACCAACATTGCTTGAGGCAATGGTGTTGCATTCCCTGAAAAATCTTTTCCTGCTCTCTTCATGTTAGCAAAAACCTTTTTAGTGTGAGAGAGAGCAAGATAAGTTTTTGAATGAATTTTCTTGTGAAAAAACTATTTGTCCATAAGCAGTTGTAAAAACCTTGGATATAGATAAAATTTACTCGTAGATTTATCCAAGTTCTTGACCATACCATCAAAAATCATTTTGGAAAAATTAAACTTTGTATTTTCAGATAAGCAATTAATAGCAGATGCTATATTGCTACTAAATTCATTCCAGCTAGTTGTCTTTGGACTAAGCCACTACAAGATGGTATGAATCAAGAATTTCCACTGTGGGGAGAAGTATGCTTTGAAAAATTTCAATGAATCATTTTTCCTCTCATATCCCAACATTGAAAGTTTTTCAAAAATTGTAGAAGTTAGAAGACAATCAATACCTTCAACATCTGCTAAATGAAGAACTTCCCTAACAGATGATTCAGTAATGAGTATCTTCTGCCGATATACAAGGGCATGAAGCTGTTCTTCCCCATCAATAGTTTTGACCTTAGCAGTAGACCAAAACTGTTTGATGTGAGAAATATATATAGTCGGATTTACTATTAATGCAAACTTAATATGGTTTGCATTTAAAAAATCAATGATTTTAGTAAAACCTTCAAACTCTTTGGGTTTTTGTAACAATGCAATCATGTTGTGTTGGTCAGCAAAAGAAAGAGTCGACATTGTATATTTTTGAAAAATCGTGTAGGGTTTAGCTTGATTTTGCAATTAAAAGATAAAAACAAGTTAGGGTTTCGTTTAAGAGAGGTTTTGATCGGATAAAAACACTTGTATGAATGATTGAAGGATATAAACCCTTAATCGTTCAAAGTTTTAAAACAGTACCCTGCACTCTCAAACTTAGCAGCATTAAGTTAGGCGTAGCAGCACTAATTTATGCCTGGCAACACTAACTCAGTTTTTCACTCCAATAAACTTAATTATCAGCACTCAACACTTTTCATAGCTTATCCTGCAAAAGATTAGTCCAAAAACACCAAACCACAAACAATAACACAATTCACAATAATCACATTATCATTTGTACAATGTATTGACCTATTAACATTACTAATCCTTACAAAACTTTACAAAAATATAAAGAGATAAGAGATTTTAAATATTTAACATTCCAATACTGGCAATAAAAAATTGAAATCTACACACATCAAAAGCTTTTGTGAGCAAATCTGCAACATTATTATCAGTGTGAATTTTAACCATTTGAATTAATTTCTTTTCATTACAATCTCTTATAAAATGATGTCTTATCTCAATATTCTTTGTTTTAGAATGATAAACAGGATTTCTAATTATGCACATAGTACTGCTATTATCAATAAATATTTTGGTATGCATAAAATTGTACCCATAATCCAGCAATTGATTCTGAATCCAGAGCACTTGTCCACAACAACTTGAAGCAGCCACATACTCAGCTTCTGTTATGGAATTAGCAACCATAGTTTGTTTTTGCACTGCCATGAGATCAATCTACACCCTAGGAATTGACAACCTCCTGTTGTAGATTTCCTATCTAAGCTTGCAAGAGCATAGTCACTATCAGTGTATGCTACCAAATCAAAAGGTTAATCTTTTGGTTACCAAAGGCCCAATTTAGGTTGACCTTTGAAGTACCTAAAAATTCTTTTAACAGCATGAAGATGTGAAACTTTAGGTGTGACTTGGTATCTAGCACATGCACACATTGCAAACATGATGTCAGGTATTGAAGAAGTAAGATACTTCAATGACCCAATCATTGATCTATACAAATGAACATCCACTTATTCACCATCTTCATCCTTGAGCAAAGGCTTGTCAGTGACCATGGGTGTACTTGCTGCCTTGACATCTGTATACCCAAACTTCTTTAAGATCTCAGCCACATACTTATCTTAACTGATAAATATGCCATCTTCCTTCTGCTTCACTTGCAATCCTAGGAAGAATGTGAGTTCTCCCATAGAACTCATCTGGAACCTTTCATGCATCAATTTCTCAAACTTAATGCATAACACCTTCTTTGTTGATCCAAAGATAATATCATCAACATAAACTTAAACTAGCAGAATATCATCTTTGTGTCTTCTGATAAACAAGGTCTTGTCAATCTTCCCTCTACAAAAACCATTGTCCAATAGATATGTTGACAATGTGTCATACCAAGCTCTGGGAGCTTGATGTAAACCATACAGTGCTTTTCCACCTTGTATACCTTATCAAGAAAGTCAGGATCTTCAAATCTAGGTGGTTGAGAGACATATACTTTTTCAATTGTCCCATATAGAAAAGCACTCTTCACATCCATATGATACGCCACAAAATCTTTGTATGAAGCATAAGCCAAGAACAACCTTAGAGCTTCAATTCTTGCAACTGGGGTAAAGACTTCATCATAGTCAATCCCTTCTTCTTGTGTGTATCCCTGAGCAACTAATCTTGCTTTATTCCTCACCACAATACCTCTTTCATCTTTCTTACATCTGAAAACCCATTTTGTACCAATTTCCCTTTTTCCATTAGGCAAATCAACCAGAGTCCAAACTTCTTGTACCTTGAATTGCAAAAGCTCCTCTTGCATAGCATCCACCCAGCTTGGATCCTGTAATGCTTTATGTGCATTCTTGGGTTCTACTTGTGATAAGAAACAAGGAAATAAATAATTTTGAAGATCTTTGTGACTGTTTCTATGCTTAAGAGATCTAGCAAAGAAACTTGTTATTTCAAATCCTTGGTCATTCTTCTTGTTTGAATAGCAGTTTTCATATCTCCAATTATTTTCTCTTTATGATGATCCTTGTGAATTCTGGTAGTTGGAATAGGACTGACATGAATAGTTTCATCCATGTTGTTTATGTCAACCTCTTCTCCAACTTCTTCATCATCAGTATCTACATATATATTTTCCAAAGGAGGCATGTTTGGATCAAATAAATATTCATCCTATTTATCAACAATGCCATCCTTGTCAGCAGTATCAACCATTTTATCTTTGGTAATGCTATTAATGTTGTTTCCATCACCAGCAACATTAACTTCATTAGAACTGCTAACATTATCATCCTTCACTTGATCACCAAATTCAGTTGGAGCTTCATCATCATGATTTTCATTATCACTTGAAGACTTAACACCATCTTCTTTATCATCTTTTGGATCTTCATCTTGATCATCTTCTTCAGAACTCTTTGGAACTTTGGTTGAGATAAGTGGATAAGCAGTCCATATAAATAGTAAGACATAATCTTTTCCAGGTCCTGTCTCTTTATTAGCTCGACCTGTTGGTATGTGCTTAAACACATACCTTTATTTGACCGAAAACAGACCAAAACAACCAAAAACTAACCAAAATGCCAAAGATATTTGTATTTTTGTGTTTGTTTATTATGCAGGTACGGATATTTAGAAATATGGACAAAATCAAGTCAAAACCAAGAGAACGAGCACGAAATTTGGAAAAGGTCGAAAGCCAAAGCCGGGGAAGCAGATGATCAAAGTTTTTGCTCATATATCATATTTGGTCCTTGAAGAATCAAAGTATTGCATGAAAATCCCTTGGAAATATTTTGGAGAAGTGGCAGAAGTGGTCCTTGAAAATTCAGAAGTTACACTTTTGGTCCCTTCATGTTACCTAAAAATACACTAAATTCTAAAACTACTACAAACCAATCAAAATAATAATCCAAACATAAACCCACAGCCCAGCCCACTTCGAATTCGGGTTTTTAATTCCATTTATCGATTCTTGTTTTGAAGACCCTTCCTTGTGGAGTTATCGTTTTCATTTGTAAATATTTATAAATATAAAAACCCCAAAAAGATTTTCTTCTCCAAATTGTTTTTCCTTTTGTGATTTTCTATGTTTCTAAAATTTAAAAATCCAAAAATATTCTTCTTAATCCTCTTATTCTTTTAATTCTTATCTCCTTATTCCTCTATGTCTTCATGTCTTCATCATACCATTATGGTTGTGAATACTGTGGGGGTCCTCCAAATGGTGGAAACTACCCCGATTGTAACATTATGGATTCGGGAAACGGGTTAGTCTATGACCAAAATCCCTATTTCTATAATGAAACACCCGACTTTTTCAACCAGCCCCCACAACATCAGATGGAGACATACTTGTGTGAATTTTGTGGGGGTTGTCCTCATCCGGAATTTGATTGTCGAACGGGAAACATGCTTGTCTATGAGCAGAACCCTTATAACAATCAGACATCATCCGGATTTGAAACATCTTCAGATTATACATCAAGTTCACCACAACAACAATATCATTGTTGTGAGTATTGTGGAGGTCCCCATTATGGTTCTGATTGTCAAACCAAGAACATGCACTATGAGCAAATTCCTTATAACAATCATGACTCATCCAGTTTTGACCAACCTTCACAATACACAACCTCTCAGGACCTTCTTCTTCAAAGGTTGTTAACTACTAGCGCTGAATTGATGACTAAACAAAATGAAGTCAACATGTACATTCAAACTGAAATAAACAATCTTAAGGAGTTGATTCACAGAAAACAAAATCCTCCCATTGACTTGTCATATTCTGAGGAAAGTGATGAGGAGGAAGAAGAAAATTCAGAGATCAATCCACTTATTGAAGACCCTCCAGATACCTTTTTAATGGGGGACAAGGAAGTCGAAATCAATCCTCTTAAGGATGTTGATGACCTTGTTCCAATCCCAAGGGTATCCGAGGAACCCTTCGATCTTTCTGATTCTACTTCACAAACTTTCAGTATGACTATCACTAATCCTTTGTTTGATTTTGATTCTGAATTTACTCTAATTTCACACAATCAAATTTTAGATATTCATAACAAGGAGAGTGATGAGTCAGATACAGAGACAATAATGGACGAGGTGAAAACTTATAGCATACAAAGTACAACACATGTCCCACCTCCGTATATCCTTTCAGAGCTCAAGCTCAAAGACGAACTTCATAAGAATCATATCATATCTCCACCAGAGTATGATTACTATAATTTTAAGGAAGATCATGACCCGGGGGGAGATGTACTCTATCCTAAGAGTTTGCTTATCGATGATATCACCCCAACCCTCCCTCCCGAGGTTTTTGTTGATGAAGAATGGATTTCCATTCTGATAAAGATCTTTCTTCTTTTCTTCACCTATCCGGTGACTTCTCCTCTCATTCACTCCTTCGGGAGTGAAGACAGCATCTTTGACCCCGACATCTCTCATTTTGTTTAAGCCGCGGGTATCCCATCGGAGTGGAACTTTCATATGCTTCAATGTTTCTCCAAACATCTTGAATGAAAGTCCGATGGAGATTTTCTCTTCCACATGCTCCCCCAAGAACAAATGAATTCGGGGCGAGTCAAGCTATACGACTCGATAAAAAACAAGCGCTTCGTGGGAGGTACCCCATGCTTATCCTTCTATCTTCTTTCTATTTTCTTAATAACAGTGAGGAGGGGCACCTCTTCCATATCTTGTGTTTCGTGGTTTTCTGTGATATGTCCAGGATTTGCCCAAATAATGAAGACTCTCGTGCTCGTGGTTTGCTTCTCTCCACTCGAGTTTCATCATTCGTTGCTTATCCAATATCCTTAATCTTATCGTGTAACATTAATCTTTGGCATAATTAATAAACGGCCTTAGGTTTATGTAGGAGAACCCTTACCTTTAAGACATTGAGGACAATGTCTCATTTTAGTCTGGGGGGGGGGTGATCTTTCGATTTGATTTTTTCCTTGCATTTTTGCCATTTACTCTTGCAACCCCGTTTTTCCTCCAAAAAATGAAAAAATCCAAAAAAATGAGAAAAATTTAAAAATTTTGTGCAAAAATATAATAAATTTTGATATTTTGTTGACTTTCCGCTGGTGAGAGTAGGAATAAAATTCTGACTTGATCGGGCGTGTTGAGCCCTAGCTTGTCTCCTTAACCATTCGGCTAAGCATTCGCGGATCTTATTATTTAAGATTTTAAATTTGCGAAGAACGAGAAATGATAGAGTTGATTTAGACGTTAGATGCTAAGCGTGGAGTAGTTGGTTCTCATTAGAGCTCATCGAAGTTACTTGTGGCCTTTTGCTCCCACAAAATTGTTTCACCATATATAACTGTAAGAATAATTAAAGATGTTAGGTTTTGCCGATGATTAGTTCTTGGTCTTTTTAAAAGAATCCTTGCTTTAAAAATTGGGTACACATCAAGGTTACTTAATAAATACGTTTAATAATAATAAGTTAAGTGCTCTAAGCTACGGATTCGAGATCGGGCCTTGGATCCTTATTTCTGGAAGGCGTTTAGGTCTTGGCTACCCTCTTGCACTGGCCCTTGGACCTCTAGTTCAGGAATGTGTGAGGTCTTGGTCTAACCACCTTGGATCCTCATTTCAGGAATGTCTAGAGTCTTGGAACACTCCGCTGTAACGGCCCTTGGATCCTTTATTCCGGAAGGTGTAAGGTCTTGGAACTAAACCGTGAAGCTCCGTCGTTTAAGGTACGCAAGTGAAAAGTTAGTGATAAAAAAAAAATAATAAAAAAAAATAAAAATAAAATGGTGATGAATGAAAAATAGAAAAATGCAAAATATAAATAAAAACCTTGATGTGGACCTCATTTTCAAAGCAACGGTTCTCGAGAGAAGATTGAAAACTACTTAGCATCTTAATTTAGTATCTTTATCGGACTAAAAACATATCAAAACGAGGAAATATGAAGCAATTCATTTCTCACCAAAAATAAAATAAATAGAGGCAAATTAGGAAAATGGGAGCAAGAGGTAATTACACAAGTAACTTCCATGGGTAGTGTTGGCATCTAACTTGTAAATAACAATGATTTCGTTTTTAAGCTTAGTTTGGGGACTCGTGAAAAATCAGGGACGACGAATTTTATCCGTATGGTCACTTCTTTATGAGTCGTGTTTCCTACTCGTTGACCCTAAAAGTTATTGATAGATAATGATTGTCAACAAAGCCGTCACATGATAATGAGAAAAATACAAAAATAGAATAAAAAGGAAAATCGGTGAGTTTTTAGAACTTAAGATTTCTTAATCTCTTTTGAAAATTTTGCTACTTTTCAAAGTTAGTAAAAAGAGATTGGAAATTTTTGGTTTCAAAAACGTGTTTTTATAACATTGGGATTTTGGTATGTGCTTAAACACATACCTTTATGTGACCGAAAACTGACCAAAACAACCAAAAACTAACCAAAATGCCAAAGATATTTGTGTTTTTGTGTTTGTTTATTATGCAAGTACGGATATTTAGAAATATGGATAAAATAAAGTCAAAACCAAGAGAAAGAGCACGAGATTTGGAAAAGGTCGAAAGCCGAAGCCGGGGAAGCAGATGATCAAAGTTTATGCTCATATATCATATTTGGTCCTTGAAGAATCAAAGTATTGCATGAAAATCCCTTGGAAATATTTTGGAGAAGTGACATAAGTGGTCCTTGAAAATTCAGAAGTTACACTTTTGGTCCCTTCATGTTACCTAAAAATACACTAAATCCTAAAACTACTACAAACCAATCAAAATAATAATCCAAACATAAACCCACAGCCCAGCCCACTTCCCATTTAAACCCAAATACTACATCCGGATCACACCCAACCCGTATAACCCAACCAACCCGACCCACCACACACATTAAACAATAAAAAAAATCAATACCCGCCTTTTACTGTTGAACCTTCTTCCCCCTTTACCCTGTTACTCCTCCAAAATTACCCGTACCATTTAGTGCTTCTAGAAGACTTGACACCAAGGAATCCCAGCGTGGACAAATCCCAGCACCCAATTGGTCTAGACACATCACCCAATGAATCAATGGCTACGAATTGTTGATTGGTGATCAAGGGCCAAGATAAGAGATTGAGAAGCTTCAAGAAACCCTAGCTCTGGGCTATAAATAGCCCTTCACTCACCACATACAGAGGCTGTTAGATAGTTAGTTAGGATTTTACGGTTAGTTAATTAGGAGTAGCTTAATATAGTAGCTTTTAGATTAGAGTTACTCTGTCGAATTCTCTTCTTAGTTTAAATAAGCTTTTGTAATCTTTCAAATTCTGTATTCAACTTTTATTATTAATGAAATTTTAGTTTAATCAAGTATTGATCTCTTATTCACTTTTCCAAGCTTTTATTCTAGTTCTATTTGGTGTTTGCACAAGCGTGTATTTCTGTTTATCTAAGCTTATATAAGCTCATTATAGCTTATTGTAAGCTTGTATTTGATTAGTTACTATTTTATCTCTCAAATTTCAATTCAGTCAACAAAAGTCAACAGAGAAGTCAAATAAGCACTTGAGCTTATTTTGTTGGCAATGAAGACCCCTAGGACTTATAGACTTCTTTTCTGAGCTTCTCATTGAATAATATCAAGCCCTTGTTGTGCTAAAGCAGTTGTAAGGCTCATTTACATTTCTAGCTCATTTACTTAATTATTGCTTATTGCTTTTTCATTTGCTTATTGCTTAACCTCAGTGCTACTTTTCAGCTTAATTTCACTTGTTTGTGCTTAATAATATTAGTTTAGCTTACTTATGCCTTGTCTCTTAGTCTAGTGCTTCTAAATAGATTTTTAATAGCAAACAGTCCTCTAAAGGACTGTTTGGGTCAATGGTTTAGGTAAAAATGGTGCTTACTGTTCGAATGCTATAGAGCCTAGTTGGATTAGCTTAGTTTGAATCATAAAAGTTGTTTTTAAGTTGTCTGAACCTGTTTTCATGGGATTTATAGTTCTAATTGAATTCTCCTAGTTTTAAGAATCTAAGCTGCTAGTTTAGGCTTATTGTGAGATAAGCAGTTAGGAACTTTGTTTTTGCTACTCTAGTATTCAGTTAGGAGCATTAAGTGGATCTCTTATAGATAGTTTCATTTCTAGTTGAATTAAGTAGAATTTTTGCTTAAATCAGTAGGGCTGTTTCAGTACACCATTTTATCTGTAGTCCCTAGTAGCAATTTTCTAGTTTGTTTTCAGTATTTCATTAAAGAGATCATGAGCTTATCTTGTGAATTCTAGCTTGTTTACCATCTGTTCTTTTCTTATTCTCATTTTCATAGTTTCTTTTTAGCTGATTATAGCTTAGAAATAAGCTAGAAAACTGCCTCTCTTGGCCTGCATAGCCCTGCATCAGCCTATTTTGTGCCTCCTATCCCTCTTATTAGCAGCCCTTTTAAGCCCCTAATAAGCTAATTAAGCTCTATCATTTGGCCTGCTTGATGTTTGGTGGGTGAACTTTTAGCTTGTGCAACTTTTGTGGTATTTGAGGCTTATCTCAGTGCTTATTTTTAAGCCCCAAAATGATCTCAGTAACCAATTATGCCCTACACCCAAGAGCAACCCTTAGTTGTCTTATTTAAGTTTACTTGGTGCTTATTTGTTGTTCAGTGCAGCTTATCCTGAGACTAGTGGTTAACTTAGATTAGGTTTTGATAAATATAGCTTATTCAAAGTTCATTTTAGCTTATTTTAGCTTATCTCCTTTTTCTTCCTTGCTTTGCTTTATTTTTATTCTTTTTGCTACTGATCAGATAAGCTAGGCTTATTCCTTTCTTATTTTAGATTTTCAAAAATAGTTTCAGTTTTAAAGTTGCTTATTTTCTTTTGCTTAATCATTTTCGAAAAAGAAAAACAATAAAAAATGGTTAGCAAAAAAAGTGCCAAACCTGGGACTCAAACCCAGGTCTTCTCACTCACACACACACGACTTACCATTATGCTCTAGTTATGCTTGTTACTTTTAGTACTAAGTTTATTTCTTGAGCCCTTTTCCTCTTTTAGCTTATTTAAACTATTTTGCTCATTTCTGCTTATTCAGATTTGCTTTTTCCTCCAATTTTATTTTTCTCATCTTTTAATTAGTTCAAAGTAGTTATCATAAAATTTTCAGATTTTTCTCTTTTCATTTAATATTTTTAATCATTTAATTCCTTTTAATTAGTTTTTAATTCATAAAAATTAAAACAAAAATCAAAAAAATATAATTCTTTTTTCTAAAATTTTCTTTTACTGATTAGAACTTAGGAAAATTAATTTTGCACCCCTAGGATTTATATTTCACTACTTTGACGTTTTATGCTTGGGTTTTTCCCGGTTTAGATTCGTGATTAGTTTTCCTTGCGTTTTTGGCCTTAAGTACTTTAGATTTATATTTGCCTTAGTGAATTACTTGTTTTTAGATAATATTTAATATTCTTAGACAAAAAACCCCATATCTCACTTTTATTCCACATTCGCTACACGATTCACGATCCCGAAATTACAATTCCATTCATCCTTCATCAGGACAACGAATTCGGGTTTTTGCATATTTCCTTTGCAATTCCTTTGGATTAATTTGTGTTATATCACCTGTACTTTCACTTGTGTTTGTGCCTGTAAAATCATTAGACTGTGTACCTGCAACAACTGGATCATAATTCATTGTTTTGGTTAGTGTATCAATATCAAATAGCCAGTTTGGTCCACTCCCTACAACATTAGGTGTACTCTCACTAAACCTAATATGCAAGTTCTCTTCCACTCTCCTGGTTCTACTATTGAACACCCTAAAAGCTTTGCTATTCAGTGAGTATCCAACAAAGAATCCTTCATCAGCCTTTCCATCAAACTTGCCTAAGTGATCTATGGTATTAAGGATAGTAACAGGATACCCAAATGGTATTAAAAAGCTTAACATTGGTGCTCTACCATGTAAAAGTTCATAAGGGGTCTTGCTATATGACTTAACTACTAAACTTCTATTTTGCACATAATGAGCAGTATTAACTGCTTGATGAACTCAAATAAGTATATTTTATTACAATCATTTATCCTATTAATTTGACTTGTTTTACTATATTATGTATGAGGATTGATACTTAATCGTTTACTTTTGTAATTCTCAGTTGAAAACAAGCATTTGGTGAAACTTAGCGATTTTGGACTGATTATGGAGCAAAACGTGCATAAAGTGAAGAGTCTACTGAAATGGACAAGATCAAGTTAAATCTGCTCCAGATGCGCCGCATCTCACTCATGACATGCGCCGCATCTCTATCAAGATATCACCAGATACGATCCAAGATACAAGAGGACATGCGCCGCATCTAATCATGGAGTTACGCCGCATCTTCTGGCGGTGTACGAATATTCCTGAATATTATAATCTTGGACCCCACGCGAAGTTAAGTACATGCGCCGCATCTACTCCTTAGATGCGCCGCATCTTCCCTCAGACAGAAACTATAAATACCCCAAGGCCAGACGAATTTCGGGTGCATTATTAAAGTTTCGAAGACCGAAGCAGAAAAACCCTAGGACGAATTCAGTCAAGGAGGCAGCACAAGACACACCAAACGAAGATACAAGAGCTGTAAGAAGGTGCTGCATGTGTTTAATTCATTAAGTAGTTTTGTTTTATTGTGTTAGCAAACTTTAATTCATCAGGATTGGTGGCATGTGTAATGTGACAACGAAAGATTGCACTCCCTTTAATACTTGCTTTCCCATCAATTAAAGTTTATATGTTGATGTCTTTGGTTACTACTTATTAGTGCATTGATAACCTCTGTGTTTATTAGTGGCTTGCGGGCATTTGACTGCGGGACATAATGTGGCTCCCACGGTTATTACTAAATTGATCACTTAGGAATAACTTTTAGACATAGGTAATCATTAAGGGTTTACTCGCCGATAAGATTAGGACCAACGAGAAAGGGTTAACTACATACACTTCATATAAAGCTATCAATAAAACAAGTGACAATCTACTTAATCAATAGGACAGCCCTCTTATTGTCTCGAGTATTTATCTATGTACGTGTGTGCTACTTGCTGATTCGTGCCTATTGGTTTATTTTAATATTTAATTGCAAACAAATCGTGCCAGTCTCTCAGGCTGAAACCCCCTTGCGTTAGGATATTAAAATACTGATTAGAATAACGAGATAATACGTTCCACTCTTAGTGATCGAAACTCTACTTACCATTATCTTCATACTGACCGGGTACACTGCTCGTTAAGTGTGTGTGTTATTGATAAGTCGGCTAAATATAAATTTAAAACTTGAGTAGGCATCTAAACGTGCTAAAACTATACTACGACACGCATACGCATCAAGTTTTTGGCGCCGCTGCCGGGGAGTGAATTGTTATTATCTGTTAATTTAATTAGTATTTTAATTAGGTTTTTCTTTTTATTAGATTAATTGCATCATTGTATTATTTTGCATATTTGTTGTATTGTGTGTTAATTGTTTTCTTTTATTTTTGTGTGTTTATTTTCGTTGTGTGTTTTATTTTTGTTTTTATTTTTTCGTATTTTTTCTGTTCTGCTATCGTTGTACTGTGCTAAATCAAACGATACGGCGCATCTGATCTCCCAGATACGGCGTATTGCGTTTAATTTTTAAAAATACAACGCGTTTAATTAATTCGATACGACGCATCTTTTCCCCAAGATACGGCGTATCTGTTTTTAATAAGAAAATTTTTCTAAGCGATAAAGTAATACGACGCATCTGCTTTAGAAGATACGGCGTATCTGTTTTTGATAAAAAAATTTTCTAAACGTTAACGCCATACGACGCATCTGCTTTAGCAGATACGGCGTATCTATTATTTTAATTAAAAACAGTTTTCGAATTATTAAACAGATACGGCGTATCGATCTATATCGATACGGCGCATCTTTCTGAATCAAAAATCGATATTTATTTTTAAACGTAACGAAAATACGGCGCATTAACTTTCGTTAATACGACGCATTTAATTTTAATTAGATAAGTTGATTTTTGATTAATTAATTCGATACGGCGCATTCAAAATTCTAAGCGGCGTATCTATTTTCTGAATAAAGTCTGATTTAATTTTAACGTATTAAGATACGGCATATCCAACTCTTTGGATACGGCGCATCGTCTGCAGACATCAGATATTTTTATTCTTATATCCGTTTCTATATTCATTAATTTCTCTTCTAGCGAACAAATCCTACTGATGATTTTACCTTGGATGACAGATTTTGCTATGGAAGACATGTCAGTTAACGGATATCTTGCTAAGGAATGCTTGTTTTCAGATTCATTCAATGTACTCATGATCGATGCAGATTTATTCTCTTGGGAGACTCCTCTTGAAGCTGCTTTTAAGGAATTCATGCGTTTATGCAACATTGACAAAGAGGTATTCTCTTATGATGTATTTGTGAGGTACACTGGAGAAGAATTGTCGCTCTTATGGCCTATCATTGAAGCCGAAGGATTGAACTGGACTACTATCGAAGAAGATGATGGGAAATTCTATCTTGCATACATGGATTCAAGCAACGAAAGCTGTGGTGGAGGCAATACCCAAAACTCTTACATGCCTTATTCCGAACAGTACTGGGGATTAAATGAGAACTATCTGGACAATGATTTAATTTATGCTGTGGCGGAGTTACTATTTCATGGCAAGTTGGTAAGATTGATGGACCTCTCCCTCAATGATTGGCTTGAACTTAAATATGGTAGTCCGGAATTCGCCCCTGCAAATGAAGTCAAGCAGATTATGACTTCATGGTTGACACGGAGTTTTAAGGAGCAATTTAATGAGTTCATGGAGATAAAAAAGAATATGATTGGAAAAACTTGCTTTGACATTAACCATGATCCTAACGATGTTGACTTTATAGAATGGTTGGCTAGTAAGTTTAATAACCATAAGAGTATGGATCGAGCTACCAAAGATGCATTATGGGTATATTGGATGAGAGGAGAAGACGAAGAAGTAGAAAGCGATTATGGGTCGTCACTTCATGATTCAACAATCAATGAAGGCATCAAAGAATTATTCAGAATAGACGTTGATTTGTTCGATTATGAGACACCCTTGTGCAAGCAGTTCAAGGAATTTAACTACCTTCTTCAAGTCGACAAAGATGTGCTTACTGGAGATCTACCAGGGTTCAAGACGTATGACGATTTCAAAAACACCTGGTGCTACGAATATAATGACCAAGTACCATGGGTTTGGGATAAACCATGGGAATATGCGCACATCAATCACACCTGTACACCTTTCGTTTTCAAGGATGGGAGTAGTGTTTGGCCGACCTGTGATTATAAGAGTGACAGAACCTGTAATGGGGGAAGTATAATTGGGATGAAACGGGTTGGAAACGATGTAACCTTTGAAGATTATGAGTGGTATGATAATGTTGAAGACTGCCCACAAAAAGCGGAGGCTTTGCAAGAAAAGGGTAGAATTGAACGCTTGAAAGGACTTAAGGGAACATCGGATACTACTTTCTGGGAATGGGTGCATGAACAATTTGATGATTTTACGAAGCTTAGTCGACGGTTACAATGGGATTTGGAAAGAGAATGGGAGGCGATTCAAGACAATAAGTCATTAATTGAAGAATTAGATGATTATTTGATTAAGGATCCTTATTTCGAGTTCGTTGATAAAGACAATGAAGAGTTTACCAAAAGGAAGTGTCGACTACTTGGGATTCCTTACAATGAGCCACCCATGATTATTTTCGAAAAATTTAAAATCATCAAATATTCTTTAGGTCCTGATGAAGAGTATACTGCGGCAAAGACAAAGAGTTATATTAGATTAAGTCGAACGGAAGAAAACGTCGCAAAGCTATATGGGAACATCTTTCGGATGAAGGAAGAAGGATGGACCGTGACAAGGACCAAGTAATGAGCTGAACGTGAGTCTAACTTGAAGACTCTCGAATAAAGACAAGTGCTGGCCGGGAGACAACCCGGAGAATTTTTATTATTCTGTTTTCTGTGTCGAGTCAGTCAGGCCCGCATGAAGATACGGCGCATCTCAATTCTGAGATGCGACGCATCTCCTGCACATGGTCATATCTTTATTTTAATTTTTCTGCATTTTTATTTTTCAACTTTAAAACTTTTTATCAGTTTATTTTAATGCGGCGCATCCCTGGTTAAGGATGCGGCGCATCTATTATTCTGATCCGTATTTATTCCAGGCTCGATACGGCGTATCTTCTCCAATAAGATACGGCGCATCGACTGACCTGATGATTTTCAGTTTTAATTTTTAAGTTTTATTTTTCCTAACTACTAATGTATTATGCAAGTTTGAACCTTTCTTATCTTAGGTGTGTTTTAAAGTGTTGGTGGTATTATAGTTTCCTGGATTTCCTGTGGATACATCAAGTATGAAGTTTAAACGTTCTAATCCACAAGAAAGATGATTTTTGCTCTAAAACAAATGGAGGATCATACCGAGCAAATCTCAGGGGAGTTTTTCTGTTCTAATTCTTTTATTTTCCAGTTTTTAACCTTTTATACAAACAACGAGGACGTTGTTTATCTTAAGTAGGGGGATTGGAGAATTAGAACACTTAACATTTACTTGTCCTAAACTTTTTCAAAAATTATGCTTAAAATGTGCTTAATATATCAAACTTAAAATTTTTTTAGCATGTTTTTGTTTAAGATCTAAGTTGCATAGCTGCACACATGACGTTATTTTCAAATATTGTGATTTTTCAAAATTCACAAATCTATGAGTGTGCCGGTGACTTGTAAACTTTAGAACTTGGCTTGTATACTATTTGAGACCACCATAATAAGTATTATATTTATATAATTGGAATGACTTGTCTAAATTGGTAAAATTCTAGGATTACACCCAAAAAGCCTATTATATGTTACGTGTTATTAGCTAACTACACTGGTTAGTTAACCCCCGTATAAACCCTTTTGTTACTCTCATTTTTAGAGTAAGATACCCCTAGAAAAACACTCAGAGCCATTCCTTTCGTTTCTTACACCTATGTTTTAAAATGTTTCGTTACACCCTTACACCTTAGCCTACCCTGTAGATTAAAATCCGTGGTTTGGTTAATTGCTATAGGCAAAGTGTGTTTCCTTACATTACCTGTGTTCGCGTGCGTAATTCATTATCTTTGGTTAGGTCGGGAAATTGCACAATGCAATTGGAGTGAAAGTAAATATTGTATATCTTTGAGTTTATTTTTCGTGTGTTTACTACTTTCACTATTAGCGTTATTTTTGAAAGTATGAAAAGTATGAAAAAAAAAATTATCCGGAAAGAAAGTTATAGTGATGTGGTGAAATTTTACACATCTATGTTTATGATTAAAGTTTAAAAATAAAAAAAAATAAAAAAAAAAAAAATGAGAAAAGAAAAAGAAAAAGGGAGAGTTGGATGTTTGTTTTAAACCAACTTATGTAAAGTTATGTAAGTGGTCGATATCACCACTATTTGTTGTACTATATTTATGGATTGAATGGGAATTGGCAGTTATGGGAACGCCAATTATGGTTTATTCTTTGATTAAGATCTTGTTGAGTATAATTCGTGTCTACCTAAAGCGTGTGTTTCAAGTGTTAAAGCGTGAGTTATTCGATGATATGAGTCTTATTCATGGGATGGTTGGGATAGTGATTAACCACACTTAGGATTTTAATTTATTTGTTTTGTTTATTCTTATTTTTACACCAATTTATATCCCAAATGTTATCCATGCCCTTTATTATTCTTTATCCAACCAAACCTTTGATTTATTGAGATTAGGGATTTGAGCAATCTTAAGTATCGTAGTCGTGGATTCGGCTATGTATTTATGATTTTGTCGCCCTTTTTGATATATTATTATTGGTGAAGTTTGGACCTATCTTTGGCCTATTCGAGTTAAGGATTTGAGCAATTGCAAGTATCGTGTTCGTGGATTCGATCATGTATTTGTGATTTTGTCGCCTTTTCTGGAATTTGAAATCGATAGTGAAAAGAGAATAATTAACCCTTAAGCCTAAAAAACCCTTTTTACCGCTTTAGACTTGTTATTCCTTAGCTTTAGTGGGGGAGATGTGTATACTTGCCAAGCTTATGATAGAATATTCGTCGCGACTGGACAGTTAAACGATTAGATTTGCTTTTAACGACTTATTTTATTTTACTTCTAATTCGTTAAAGTGTTTAGTTGTGTGATTATGAATTAAACGAATACATGCTTAAATATAAAAATAAATCCTAACATCTTTTAGGATACAATTTCATAAGTTTTAATCTAAGGTTTACTTGGGGACAAGTAAAGTTCAAGTGGGGGGATATTTGATGAACTCAAATAAGTACATTTTATTACTATCATTTATCCTATTAATTTGACTTGTTTTACTATATTATGTATGAGGATTGATACTTAATCGTTTACTTTTGTAATTCTAAGTTGAAAACAAGCATTTGGTGAAACTTAGCGATTTTGGACTGATTATGGAGCAAAACGTGCATAAAGTGAAGAGTCTACTGAAATGGACAAGATCAAGTTAAATCTGCTCCAGATGCGCCGCATCTCACTCATGACATGCGCCGCATCTCTATCAAGATATCACCAGATACGATCCAAGATACAAGAGGACATGCGCCGTATCTAATCATGGAGTTACGCCGCATCTTCTGGCGGTGTACGAATATTCCTGAATATTATAATCTTGGACCCCACGCGAAGTTAAGTACATGCGCCGCATCTACTCCTTAGATGCGCCGCATCTTCCCTCAGACAGAAACTATAAATACCCCAAGGCCAGACGAATTTCGGGTGCATTATTAAAGTTTCGAAGACCGAAGCAGAAAAACCCTAGGACGAATTCAGTCAAGGAGGCAGCACAAGACACACCAAACGAAGATACAAGAGCTGTAAGAAGGTGCTGCATGTGTTTAATTTATTAAGTAGTTTTGTTTTATTGTGTTAGCAAACTTTAATTCATCAGGATTGGTGGCTTGTGTAATGTGACAACGAAAGATTGCACTCCCTTTAATACTTGCTTTCCCATCAATTAAAGTTTATATGTTGATGTCTTTGGTTACTACTTATTAGTGCATTGATAACCTCTGTGTTTATTAGTGGCTTGCGGGCATTTGACTGCGGGACATAATGTGGCTCCCACGGTTATTACTAAATTGATCACTTAGGAATAACTTTTAGACATAAGTAATCATTAAGGGTTTACTCGCCGATAAGATTAGGACCAACGAGAAAGGGTTAACTACATACACTTCATATAAAGCTATCAATAAAACAAGTGACAATCTACTTAATCAATAGGACATCCCTCTTATTGTCTCGAGTATTTATCTGTGTACGTGTGTGCTACTTGCTGATTCGTGCCTATTGGTTTATTTTATTATTTAATTGCAAACAAATCGTGCCAGTCTCTCAGGCTGAAACCCCCTTGCATTAGGATATTAAAATACTGATTAGAATAACGAGATAATACGTTCCACTCTTAGTGATCGACACTCTAATTACCATTATCTTCATACTGACCGGGTACACTGCTCGTTAAGTGTGTGTGTTATTGATAAGTCGGCTAAATATAAATTTAAAACTTGAGTAGGCATCTAAACGTGCTAAAACTATACTACGACACGCATACGCATCACTGCTTCAGCCCAAAAAGTAGTTGGTAGCTTAGAATCAGCTAACATTGTTCTAGCACCCTCAATTAGTGTCCTATTTCTCTTCTCAGCAACACCATTTTGTTGAGGAGTTCTAGCTACAATATAATGTCTCATAATACCCTTCACCTCACAAAACTGATTCATATCCCTATTCTTGAATTCAGTTTCATTGTTAAATCTTATCACCTTAACCTTATGATTAACTAGGTTTTCTATCCTGATAATGAAAGACTTAAGGATTCCATTGGTTTCATCCTTAGTTACTAAAAAGAAAACCCAAGTAAACCTGCTAAAATCATTAGTGACAACTAGGCAATACATCTTTTTCATCAAACTTTTTACAAAGGTTGGTCCAAATAAATCCATGTGCAACATATGTAAAGGCTGACTTATAGAGTTCACTGTTTTGGTCTTACAAGAGGCTCTATGTTGCTTTCCCTTCTAACAAGCAATACAAATTTAATCAATTTCAAAAAAATTTGAAGTTAAACCTCTTACAAGATTTCCCTTAACCAATTTATTCACTGTTTTAAAATTTAAGTGTCCAAGCCTTCTATGCCAAAGCTTAGATTCATCAGATGTAGCCTTTGCAAAGAGGCAAGTCAAACCTCCTTTGGGAACCATGTTCTCTAAATTAACACTGTATATATTGTCTTTTCTAGGAACCTTAAGCAAAACATGACTTTCATCAGTTAACTTAAAGTCAAGAGACAAGACAAAACATTCAGTGTTAAGCAAAACATGACTTTCATCAGTTAACTTAAGCTCTTTTACAAAGTACACATTCTCAAAATCTAATTTACCAGTTTTGATTGTACCTTTGCCTGTGATTTTCCCTCCTTTAGGGTTACTTCCAAAGGCAACATATCCTCCATCAATTGGCTCAAAATCTATAAGATAGGACATGTTTCCAGTCATGTGCCTTGAGCATCAACTGTCAATAAGTGCTTGATCTTGTAACTCCACCTGTGGATTGCCCTGCACAAAAAATAAGAAAATCAGTTTCTCTTGGGGACCCAAGCCATTACTGACTTGGATCTGCCTTGTGCATCAATATAATCAAATTTCTTTAGGACAATTGATGCACTGTTATGTTTAGAAACATGGTCTAAAACTTTTATTTTTGGTTTCCAAACCCAACACGCTGAGGCCTTAACAGCATAAAAATTATCTCCACAAATAGTATTAGTTACTACTTTTGGCTAAGCAGTAGTAACTACTACTTTTGCCTTAGCAGCACTAAATGCTGTATTTCTTTGAATGGGTCTTGTTACAGATGAATGTGCCATTTTTGAAAACTTTAACCTTGATTTAGCACCATTCACTGTTCTCTTAGTGGGAGCAATATCAACTTGTCTAGCAGTATTAGCTAATACTGCTGTTTTAGAAATATTTTGCTTGGCAATATTAACTGATACATACCCAGATTTCATTAACACTGCTCTTGGAACTATATTTCTCTTAGCATTTGGGTGAGTATTTTTAGAAAAACTTTGGTGATTTACCCTCCTAGCATAGTTCCAAACAGGTTTTTGATAGTTATGACAATCTTGTTGCAAGTGTTCAAAACTACCACAATAATAACAAGCTTTATTGAACATTTGCCAATCACTTCCTAGTCTTTGAGATATCATGTTATTCCAATTCCTCTGATTCCCTCTAGGATAGTGTGTGATATTCCTAGGTTGCTCAACTTGATCAGCAATTTTCTTAGTTAACTTACTACCGAAGTCTGGTTTGACAAACTTTATCATTTCTACACTAGGCTTAACTGTTTTTCTTTCAACCTTAGGTATAGACTCAACCTTATCCTCATCATCTAACTCCCAATCTTCAATAATTGGTGCATCAGAATACTTCCTATCAACTGTAGACTTTTCCTCATTAGACTTAGCATTACTACTCTTACCTACAGACTGATTAGCAGACTCAATTAAACAAGACAATTCTTTCATAGGAGGCATAAATTTCCCTGTAATGGGAGGAGGAACTTCATTATAGCCTATGCCACTACCTTTTCTCATAAGTTGGCGCTCTATTATCTTGTTTACTCCTTCAGATGCATGTTCAATCCTATTTACTTTACATTGAAAGTTATCTTTTTCCTATTGAGCTATATCTTTTTCTTTCTGAGCTACATCAATCCTTCTTCTAAGTTTTGTGATAAGCTCATCTCTTACATAAATCTCACTCTTTAAAACATTAATCTTTTCTACTAACTCAGTTTCATTTGTTTAAAGAATTCTAGCTTTTCTCTATAGACTCTTGACCTACTTTATAACCTAAACAAAGCAACTCAGACTTTCTTAAATCATCAATTAGTTGATTATTTTTAGCTTTAAGTGACTCAACAGTATCTAAGCAAGATTTATAAGAACAACCAGATTCATTAGATACCTCAGAGTTAGAGCTTGAAGAGGAAGATGAATAAGCCATGAGTGCAAAGTTTTGTCCTTCTGCAGCTTGGTCACTCCAATCATATCCACCCAGGCTATCACAAGACACCAAAGCTGTGGAATTAGTTACTTCCACAGGCACAATTTTCCTTTAGCTTTCTCCATTCTTGTAGTCTTGACTCATTGGTGCCCTGCATTCCCTAGCAAAGTGTCCCTTTCTGTGATAGTTGTAGCATTCAACCTTGGACTTATCAAACCCCATGTTGTCTTTCCCATTGACCTTGAGCTGTCTTTCAGTATTCTTCAAGAATCTCCTTGCCTTCATTGTTAACATAGCCATCTGCCACTTTAGATATATCTTTTCAAGATCATCTGGATGAATCTATTCTAAGTCTTCATGTACAATCTGAGAATTATTAGATTGACTAGACAAAAATGCATAGATAACAGCATCACTCAAGTTCTCAATGTTTGTAGAACTAGTAGCATTAACCTGAGTGCTAGTAGTAGTAACCCCATGTGAAGTAGTAACTGCTTCATTGGTACTGCTGGAGTTGTTTGAGGAGGACACAAAAGCCATGTTTTGTGAATTAGTACTTTAGCTAGTCCCTTTGACATCTGGTTCATAAACTTTGAGGTTGTTGTAAAGATCATCCAAGCTCATTTTGTCTAATTCATCCTTGTTTCTCCACACAACAACATGTGTGCTCCATTCGGAGGACAGGCTTGTCAAAAACTTTTGATTCATATCTTCCTGTGAGATCACTTCTCGCAACATCTCTAATTGACTTATAAGTTTTTGAAGTCGATCAAAGGTTTGATCTAGCATCTCAGAACCTTGAGCTGAAAAGTTTTCATATTGCTGTTTCAAAAGATTTTTCTTTGTCTTCTTAGTAGCACCATTACCTCCAAACCTCTTTTCAATAGCTTCCATTAGAGACTTAGCATCTTTAATGGAGTTGAACTTCAACCAATGCTCATTAGGAATGGCCATCATCAACATACTTCTTGCCTTAACTTCAAGTCTTCTTTAAGCTTTTTCCTCAGCAGTTTAAGAGGCACAACTGTAGTAACACCTTCTGCAGATACAATTGTTTGTGGTTTTTCGTTTCCATTCTCAATGATATCCCAAAGTTGGAAATCAATCATCTGATTGTACTGCTCAATTCTCATTCTCCAGATCTCATACTCATTAGCCTTGAGCATTGGAACTTTTGACACAGTAACCATATGTGCAGAGTCTGAATCCATGTCTTCAGTAAGATCTAAACAATCTCAAGCTTAAATAAGTTCTTATTGATCACAGCTTCTAGATCACAAGCTCTAATACCACTTGTTGATCCTAGTTATATACTTGATCAAATTCCCTTAGCTTGTAAAGGTTTAGTTATGCTAGGTAAACTAACACAACTAGTATAGAAACTGTATTGAATTTACTAAGGTTTATGCAGAATCTAAACAATAGTATTAAGAAGAACAGTAACACAAGAATAAGCAAACCAACAGCTTCAATATTATTAATATGAATACTCTCTTAGTATTAGGGTTTATAACCTTGAAGCTATGAATAATACGTGAATAACAATATATCTAACTCAATGCCCTAGGACCTCCTTTTATAGACTAAGGAGTCCTAGTCAGCTTACAATTACTTTCTATACAATTTAAATCTTTAAAGAATCTTTTCAATATTTATCTAAACATTTTAATACTCCAACATTACTAATAAACACTTAGCAGTACTAACTCTGTACTCTGGCAGCATTAAGTCTTCAGCAGTTGTAATTTTGTACTAGCAGCACTAAGTTTTCTTCTAGCATCATTAACTACTTAGTGTATATTTCCTTGAAGTTCTCAACAGTTATAATATACATTAGCAGTCTTAACCTTCATTAGCAGCAGTAACTCTATAACCAGCAGCAGTAATAACTTAGAGCATTTTTCTTGTATACCTGAGCAGTCTTAATCACATAAGCAGCATTAACACCTTGGAAGCTTTAATTCCCATCAAGCTTAGTAATCAAATAAGTTTGGAATGCTTTGAGAACTTTGTAGTAATGCCTTACAGGTTTCACTTTCTGATGGTATCACATCCTTTTGAATTTTGATCTCAGATTTGTTTGTCATTCGTTTAGATGCCTTTTTGTTCATTCAGAGAATTCGGATATGTATGAATCCGAATGTGTTCGACACATTCTGTGGTTTCTCTTCCTATTGCTAAGCATATTAAGGTCCCCTCTACACTATTAGAATTTACTATACCTAGTTCCATCTCTATGTGAAAACTTGTGGTTATTCGCCACGAGTATCAGAATTGTCTGGTACATTTTGAAGATATTTGAAGATAAGTTTCGTTCTGCTAATCTGTTTCCTTTGGGAATGTTTGACTCGATATTATTCTGGATATGGATTTGTTGATTGAGCATCGAGATGCTAACAACGGTCATATTAGATTTGTCATATTTGGCGATTTCAGAAACTCAAAATTCTGTACCATGGTTCCCAACTGGTAAACAATTATGATCACCTTTGCTTTGAAAACTCGTACGTTAATTCCTCGTAATTGTAAAGATACTTCATTTGGAAAAACTCTCCTCGAAAGTTATTCGGTTGTTAGAAATGTTCGTGATGTATTCCTTAATGAACTATCATGATTTCCATCTGAGTGTGAATTTGTTTTGATCTGGTGATGAGAATTTGTTTAGTCACGACTCGAGGTAGAATGTGATTGCAATAAAGGCATGTGTATATGATGTAAGTATTATGACGCATGGCCAATGTGATAATAGGTACATCATATAACTGAACTTATTGGGATCATAGGATGCCTTGAGAAGTACCTGAGAACAGTAAGTTGGTTGATTTAGAACTCTATCCGTATAAGACCGACTATTCGCCTAATTCTGAAACTCCGTATTGAACGACTTTAGTTGAAGGGAAAGAATTGAAGGACCAACTTCTAAGAAGTGGTTTATTCGTCTAAGTGTGTCTCCATGTTATACTTGTGAACAAGAATGATGATGGCATGAGGTTGTGTGTTGATTTTCAGAAGCTGAATTGTATTACAGTTCGAACCATTATCTGTTGCCTCGAATCGATGATTTGTTTAATCAAATTTAGGTGTGAAGTTTTCTCTATGGTTGATTTAAGATCTGATTATCTTTAGTTACGTGCAAGAGGTTCCTAGAATTTCTTTTCATATTCGTTGTGGTCCTTATGAGTATTAATGATGCCGATTGTAATGGTTACTGCTCTGACTGATTCTATGGAATTAATGAATCATGAATACTTGGACAAATTGTCATAGTATGACATTTTGGTGTATTCAGAGACGAAGGAGAAACACGACGATCATCTTCATATTTGAGTTGTGATGAGTGGCCTTTTACTAATCACTAGCTCATATCCCGTGTTCAACACGGGCAGTAAAAAAACAATTAATTTTAAGGAATTTCATCCGAGAATGATTGCATATTTTGGAAAATCAGTACATATCAATGTTTATAAGGGTTGATGAAACTATCATTACAATGAAAAGAAGGTTTGAATTCACTCAAATAGAGTTTATGCTAAAAAAGCTTCCCTTCGCTGCAATATATAAACAAATCAATGGGAAAAAGGCAAATCATTTTCAATACGGGGTACAAAAATTCTTAGATAATTGAAAAGGAATAAAAATGAAAGGAAACATATGAATTTAAACTATAATTGTATCGACCAAGGTCACTTGTATCATAGTGTACTACTAAAACCCACACCAAATGTTAGTCTCAAGTGCCTTCAATGCATCCAAACAACCATATTCGTGTCTTTCCCATAAGCACACCAACCTGTAACATGTAACAACATAATGTAATTCAAATGTACCTTATATTATAATGGTCCATATCCTTTTACACAATAATTGAACCAAGCAGATATGAAATATCCTTTTCAAATTTCCTCTAGGCTAATTAAGTTTTGCATTTCATTTAAACAAATTGGGCCCAAACCTTCTTTGTTCCTTATAACCTACTGTATTGGTTTCACACACCCACTTCCTTGATTGAGCACCAATAATAGAACTATAATTGCTACATCAAGATCAGCTCATGGAAATGATCATACTTATCTTACATAACATCAAGAGTAATAAGTAATTTCTAAATCCAAAAAAATATATGTGGTTTTAGAGAAATGGAGTTGTGAAATAAACAAAAGTTGCATGACACTAACATAAACAATTCAATCTCAAACTTCCATTCTAATAATTTGGAAGAATAGTTACTCTGGCAATCTTATGGGGTGCTTGGAAGAGATCCATTTTACTTTACCATAGCTTTGACTTTAAAACAAACACAAAAATTATATCATCAACCAAGGAAATGCAACTAAATTACTTTGTGATACTCAAGATTAGTATATGCCATTATGCAAAACTATCCAACCATAAAAACATGGTAAAATGTTAATCAAGATTAGGGTATCTTTGAATGCTACTCATCATATATTAACATTGAAAGTCACTCTTAACTTGAAACCTCATCTTAAAAGTTTCAAACTCGACAAAACAGCCATACTATCTTAGTTTTTACAAAACCAAAATGTAAAACTCCAATCAATATAAAACATTGAAAGTCGTCTTGAATCCGGTGATATTGTTGAAAACCTTTAAAAACTCAAATTGTATATGTTTATTATGCACATTACGTGAGGCAAAGAAGCTACTCGACGATTCAAGGCCTTTCATCAAAATCAAATATAAGAAACAACTAAGATTATTGATCAATTTACCCTCAATGGGAAACAAACTAACATATGGCAGCATAAGGATTGAAGGTACCTCTTTTTTTTATATCAATATATTGAACCCGCTGATGAAGCTCCATAGCATGGAGAGTACGTTCACAGTCGCCATCTTTCTTTTTCGCTACAGCACAATTTCTTCGGTTGACTCTCTCATAGAAGAACACAGATAATCAAGTTATCCCTACAAAGCAATAATTTAATAAATACTTAAAAATTCTATCCGCAATTCAACTATATATGGCAAAAAAATAAATAAAAAAAAAAAAAAAAATCTAAATTTTAAAAAGTTAGTTAAATCAGGCAGTAAACAATAGAAAAGAGAAGTCTTGAGAAAGTACTTTCAAATATGTTGTTGATGTTCTATGTGACATTTCATCGAGCACCTGGTGTATAGACAACAAACTCCAATCCAGCATATGGTCTGCTGAAATAAGAATCAAAATGAACTTATGATCAAACAAAAAGCAAATTAAATCTTACTTAACAAAAAAAAAAAAAAAAAAATCCATTCCTTTAAAAAAAAAAAAATCCATTTCTTTAAAAAAAAAAAAAAAAAAAACTAATGTAAAAGCAACCAGATCTATAAAACCTATGAACAATAGCATCGAAACAGAACATACTTTGTGACCGAATCGATTTATCATCAATATTAGTAAAACTTGTATCCTTTTAGAAATAGAAAACCTGGTTCAAAGACATGAAAAGTCTCTTCCGTAATTACTTTTGGAGCGGCAACATGAACTAATATAGGAATAATCGCAACTAAAATCATAACTGTAAACAGTAATCAAAAAATAAACACTAAATAGCGAATAGAAAAGGGTATGGATCAGTTATAGAAATAGTTTGAACCTTCAAGATACCATCAGTAGTGCTATTTAAGAGCATACGAAGACGAACATGAAGAATGCAAACAAAGAGTAGCACGCATATACTCCGTATAAATTTGATCCTTGAAGAGAAGATGCAAAATGAAATTTTGAAATTTAAATTCTTGGTTAGAGAGTTATGTTATTTCAAAGGAAAATGGGTCGAAAGAATCAGTTGAAGTGTCTGTGACTTTCCAATATTACAAACTCCAAGACATAGAAATTTAAGTTTTATAATAAATAGAAAAGTAATATTTAAAACCAATTATTACATCACCAATTGAAATTGAGATGGCAATTGATCATCTAATTGAATGACACATATGCTTCATGACATCAGCCAAAACTGCTGTTTAATAGTATGTATAGATTTTATACCCGAAAAACCCCACAAAAATGACAAAAACACCCAAATGGACCATATAATGCTACAAATATCCTTGGATTGTGTTTTATGTGTTTCAGGTACAAAAGGATTGAAAACGGGGCAAATATGGACAAAACCGAGCGTGATATGGAAAAGAGTCGAAAACCGAAGCCGGAAAAGACATTTTTTATTCGAAATTAAATTTAAGCTCGGAAAATCCCAAATGGCCCTTGGATTATTATTACTTGGCAAAATTGGACCCTAGAAGAACTTTGCAAATATGGCAAGAATGGTCCTTGAAGTTTCCTAAATTACAACTTTGGTCCTTGTGTTTAAATCCCATTTATCCTAAAAACTAACAACCGGATCAAAATTATCCCCTTTATCCCACAATCCTAACCCATTAAACCCCATACCCCATCAAAAGCCCATTTCATCTCATAAGCCCAACCCCAAAACCTTAAACCCGTTTTATACTAAAACACCGGGTCAAAACACAAAGGGATAGTCAAAATCCCTAATCAAATACACTCCCTAAGCACTATTTCACCTCCCCTAACCTCCATCTTTTCCCGCCTTAACCACCATTAACCTAACCAGTCACCATCACCCCTCACTACCAGCCAAGAACACTCACATGGGTTTGTTTCCCCCTCCTCCTTGCCACGATGGCAATCCAAAAGGACAAAAGTATCATCTACGGCTGAAGTTAAGAGATTGGGGACCAAGTTAAAATCCAAGGGCTATCAAAGAAGCACAAAGGGACAAATGGGAACTCTCTCACAGAACAAGCACAAAGGACTCTCAAGAAACCCTAGTTATTTGAGTATAAATAGTTTAGGTAACTCAGTAGTTTTCTCGGGTTTATTTTAGCTTAAAATTTAGGTATTTTTTCTTTTTTCTTTTATCGTTATTTATCTTGTTTTTTTTAATTTCCAGTAATGTAATTTCAATTCAGTTAATGAAAATTTTATTGTTTTTATTCTTTTGGTCAACAAAACTCAATTTACTGTTCATTTGCTTATTTTTCTGCCTATTTACCTTCTTTTGCTTACTTGATCTAGTTTGATGCCCTTTGATGTGAGTTTGATAGATTTTGGTTTGCTTAGCTCAGTTTTGGCATAAAAGTTGAAAACAGCCCACAACAGTCAATAAGCTCTCAGCTTATTTGACTGCTTATTCCCCTTAGAATTAGGTTCAATTAAGTCTCATTTAGTTAGTAAATTAGTTATGAAAAGGAATCTTAGCTTAATTTGCTTATTTCAGTTTAAAAATTCAATAGCAGCCCATTAAGGGAGTGTTTGGTTCTATGGGTCAAAATGGATAAAAATTGGTTATCCCTGTTCATGTGCAGTAGAGCTAGTTTTCTTTTAGATAATGTAGCTTATTCCAAGTTAAACTTTAGCTTTTAAAAGCTTATCAGCTTCCTAGTTAGTAACTTTTTAGTTAGAATGCTTATTTGCTTTTTCCTTTTTTAGCCTTGTAACCCACTGATCTGCCCTCAAAAAGCTGTTTCTGAGCTTATTTGTGAAATTTAAAAAGTATTTCAGTTTTACATATTGCTTATTATCACTTGTTGGTTGAGTTTTAAAAAGAAAATCACAAAAAAAATTAAATAAATAAAAAAGTGGCATAACCTGGGACTCGAACCCAGGTCTGCCATCTCACAGCACCAACACCTTACCATTGCACCCTTGGGATTTCTTCATTAAACCCTTGCACAATTTAATTTATAACCCCTTTTCCTCTTTAAGCTTATCCGATTAAATTAGCTTTTCCCCAGCTTATTGAAATAAGTTGGGACCTTTTTTATATTTTTCCTAGCTTCTGTTTATCTTAAAGTATTCCAAGTAAATTTTTCAGAATTTTCTCTTTTCATTTAGTATTTTTCATCATTTATTTTATTTTAAATAGTATTTAATTCGTATTTAATTATTTAAAAGTCAAAAAATATAATTCTTTTTTTCAAAATTTTATTTTGTCATTTAGGACTTAGGAAAATTATTTTGGTACCCGTAGGTTTATTTTTCATAAAATGTTACGTTTATGCTCGTTATTAGTTTCCGGTTTACGTTATTTGATTTTCGTGTTATTAGATATTAGTAACCAAAATTGACCCTCGTTATTTCAAGCATTTTAATTCCAAACCGAAAATGATATCCTCAATTTCACGCCTCGTTGGGAATACGACCCGGGTATTCGCTTATCCGGTTTATTACAATCGATTGTTGCGTTGAACTCATCGCGAGTTGACTTTTCTTCGTGAGAGGTTTTGGCTTGTGACGTGCTTGACTACAGTCAACATTTGGCGCCGCTGCTGGGGAGGTGTGTTGCGACAATATCGTTACGGTTTGACGATTAGTGACTTGGAGATCCTTCCTCGTGAAGTTACGTTTTTATCTTGTGAATATTTTTTTTATTAAAAATCCAAAAAAAAAAATAATAATAAAATAAAAAAAACCTTGAAAACCCAAAAAGATTTTCTTCTCCAAATTATTTTTCCTTTTTCTTTTGTGATTTTCCCTCTATCTGTTTAATTCTTCTTCTCTATGTCTTCATCTTACCATTATGGTTGTCAATGGTGTGGAGGTCCTCCAAATGGTGGAAATTGCCCCGGTTGTAGCATGGTGGAATCGGGAAACGGGTTTGTCTATGACCAAAATCCTTATTCCTACCATGAAACAACCAACTTTTTCAACCAGCCCCTACAACACCAGATGGAGACATACTCTTGTGAGTCTTGTGGAGGTAGTCCTCACCCGGGTTTTAATTGTCAAGCAGGGAACCCGCTTGTCTATGAGCAAGTTCCATGTAATAATCAAAACTTTGGTTATGACTATTATCCATATAATTCACCGAATCAGTCACAGCAAACGTATTGTTGTGAGTACTGTGGAGGTCCTCACTATAGATCCGATTGTCAAACAAGGAACCCGCTTTTCTATGAGCATGTCCCTTGTAACAATTATGACTATTCTTATCTTGACCAACCTCCACAGTACCAAATGATTCAACCACAACCTCAGCCAATTCCTCAAGAACTTCTCATTGATCTTCTAGATTTAATTAAAGATCTTAAGGATTTGACTAATAAACCTCCCCAAGAAGATCCTCATGAAAAATCTATTGCAGAATTACTAGCCAGAGAACGAGGAGTGCAAAGGCGTTCCATATTTCTCAAGGCTGCCCTTCTCGATGACGATGATGAGGACACTATTCAAATTGGGGAGTTTTACAAAAATTCATCACCTGCAATACCCGTCCAGAAAAATCAGGAAAACAAGTCTATTGCAGAATTGCTAGCAGAAGAGCAAATGGAACGTATAAAAGATGTTTATGCTAGCAACAATGATGAGAAAGACGACGAGGAGGGTGCTATTCCTTTAAATGATACCATCTCTCAACCCTCTCAGTCTAGATCCGAGGACTCTCTCATTATGGGGGATGAGCATCTTAGCACTATTCCTGAAAAGGAATCGGACGAATTCATAAAGTCTAGTGCTGAGAACCTTGTCCCAATCCCAAGTGAGTCTGAGGAAATATTCGACAGAGAATGTGATTCTCCAATTTTTGGAGAATCTCTTGACATCTCTGAGGTTACTTCCGGGATTTTCTCTAACACTCTTTTTGAATTTGATAACGATTGCTTTTCTAGCAACGTAAATCTTCTTTTTGTTGAAGTGTTAGAGAACGATGAGGTCAAAGACTCTAATGTTTTTGATAATATGACCTCAATTGTTAATCCCGATATTCAAAAGGCTATTATTTCTCCGACATATATGATAGTTCCTAGTGAGGGTCACCCTTATATTGACTTCACATATGTCGTTCGAGTTTTTCTACCTTTCTTCTCCTATAAGGTAGATTGTCCTTTCAGTCACTCGTTCGGGAGTGAGGACAAAATATTTGACCCCGGCATCTCTCATCCTTTTGAGCCGGGTGTATCTCATCGGTGTGGAACTTTCAAGCACTTCAATGTTTATCCAAACATCTTAAATGAAAGTCCGATGGAGATCTTCTCTTCCACATGCTCCCCCAAGAACAAATGAATTCGGGGCGAGTCTAAGCTATACGACTCGATAAAAAACAAGCGCTTCGTGGGTGGCAACCCATGCCTATCTTCTATCTTCTTTCTATTTTCTAACACTAAGTGTGGGGGAATTCCTCTACTTGTTGCTTTGTTGTTGTGTGTTTGCCTTTGTTTTCAGGATTCCCGTAGATCATGATGATTGATGCGCCTGTTTTCAATCCAGCCGCCCAATATCCGATCTTTATGTTTATGTTTATCCAGGGATATCTTATTAATCCTTTTTGTGAAAAAGATTTCGTTTCCACACTTAGCTAGTAGTCTTACCCTTTTACGTTCTATAGTGTCGGCATAATAACCGGTACTTTGAATATTGAGGGCAATATTCAATTCTAAGTGTGGGGGGGGGGGAATTCTCATTTGACCAAATTTTAAAAAATTTCACATTTTGTACCTACTAGTCCCCTAGCACCCCCGTTTTGACCAAAAATTTTAAAATTTTTTATCGTATTTTTTGTCTAAAAGAAGTGCTTGGCACAATAAAAATAATTTGCTATACATTAATGCTTCGGTATTAGTGGAAGTTTAGACTTGATTAGGCTAGAACAAGGGGAATCCCGACTCTGCTAGAGTGTTGATCTAGCTGCTACCCTTAACGTTTAGGCTAAGTTTTTACGAATTGTGCAAATGAAAATGGTAAGCGTGGAGTAGTTGGTTCTCTTTAGAGTTTATATAAGTAATCTATGGCTTTTCCTCCCAGAAGTTCCTAACCTGACTAAATTAGTGCTATTTTCAAACTTTTGAACGCAAAAACCGTTTTTGTTAAGCAAATAAATTTTTATACAATCTTGATTTTGAATACTAGTTCAAAGTTTTATTTAAATTTCGGAACAAGCATACTTTCGTAAACATAATAAGAATGCAAAATGAAAGTGAGTCGTTGCTTGAAAGTTGCAAAAATGAAAGTTTTGAGTATGAATAAATAAGTCCTAACCTTCGGTTCGAGATCGGTCCTTGGATCCTTATTACCAAAAGGCGTTTACGTCTTGGCTACCCTTTTGCACCGGCCCTTGGACCCTTAATTCTGAAAGGCGTTAAGGTCTTGGAACTCTCCGTTGTAACGGCCCTTGGATCCTTTATTCCGAAAGGTGTAAGGTCTTGGAATTTCCCCGTGAAGCTCCGTAGTTTATGGTACAAGAATGTGTTAACCAAAAAAAAAAAAAAAAAGAAAAAATGAAAAAGATGTTTATGTTTGTTGCTTATGAATAAATGTGAGAAACTTGCTTCTTCTTAAATTTAAATCGAAAGTTGAACTAGTGTTCGTCAAAATTGTCTAAAAGTTGGACGGTGATTTAGAAATTGTTGACTTCAAAGATCCCGTGAGCTCCGATACTATTCTCGAGGGTGTAAAAACCTAGCCTCCTAAGTTTACTAAGGACAAGCTGAGAAGAAAGTCGCTACATGGAGTGATCTCACCTTTGAATCTCTAATTTCTAAATCATTGTCGGTTTTTTAACCCTAATAAATGTCGATTTTTACGGTCAAAACTTTGAAAACAAGCACACACACACCTAACTTATGAATAATTGTGGGAGTGAAAAGTTAAGTCTCGACTTACACAGATTACTAATATAAGTAGTGTTAGCATTTTACAAAAACGTTTGCACAAGGGTTTTAGACTTAGTTGGGGAGTATAAAATGAGGATGACGATTACAATTCCCCGGAGTCACCCATTTTGTGTGATTCCCGTTCCATGATGCCGTTTTTGAAAATCAAGCATTATATTTACGTTGTTCTCGTTTAATTTACTTGCATTTTATAATAAAGTAAAAACGGGGTGATATTTTTGGTAACCTTGGTATTCTTTGATCCTTTCATTACTTCATATGATCGGATTGCTAGGGACTAGCAATTGCTTAGTGTGGGGGATTGATGAGTGGCCTTTTACTCATAATTTTATACCCGAAAAACCCCACAAAAATGACAAAAGACACCCAAATGGACCATATAATGTTACAAATATCCTTGGATTGTGTTTTATGTGTTTCAGGTACAAAAGGATTGAAAACGGGGCAAATATGGACAAAACCGAGCGTGATATGGAAAAGAGCCGAAAACCGAAGCCGGAAAAGACATTTTTTATTCGGAATTAAATTCAAGCTCGGAAAATCCCAAATGGCCCTTGGATTATTATTACTTGGCAAAATTGGACCCTAGAAGAACTTTGCAAATATGGCAAGAATGGTCCTTGAAGTTTCCTAAATTACAACTTTGGTCCTTGTGTTTAAATCCCATTTATCCTAAAAACTAACAACCGGATCAAAATTATCCCCTTTATCCCACAATCCTAACCCATTAAACCCCATACCCCATCAAAAGCCCATTTCATCTCATAAGCCCAACCCCAAAACCTTAAACCCGTTTTATACTAAAACACCGGGTCAAAACACAAAGGGATAGTCAAAATCCTTAATCAAATACACTCCCTAAGCACTATTTCACCTCCCCTAACCTCCATCTTTTCCCGCCTTAACCACCATTAACCCAACCAGTCACCATCACCCCTCACTACCAGCCAAGAACACTCACATGGGTTTGTTTCCCCCTCCTCCTTGCCACGATGGCAATCCCAAAGGACAAAAGTATCATCTACGGCTGAACTTAAGAGATTGGGGACCAAGTTAAAATCCAAGGGCTATCAAAGAAGCACAAAGGGACAAATGGGAACTCTCTCACAGAACAAGCACAAAGGACTCTCAAGAAACCCTAGTTATGTAGTATAAATAGTTTAGTATGCAGCATTAGCTTAACATTAGCTTACTGAGCTACCTAAACTATTTATACTCAAATAACTAGGGTTTCTTGAGAGTCCTTTGTGCTTTTTCTGTGAGAGAGTTCCCATTTATCCCTTTGTGCTTCTTTGATAGCCCTTGGATTTTAACTTGGTCCCCAATCTCTTAACTTCAGCCGTAGATGATACTTTTGTCCTTTGGGATTGCCATCGTGGCAAGGAGGAGGGGGAAACAAACCCATGTGAGTGTTCTTGGCTGGTAGTGAGGGGTGATGGTGACTGGTTGGGTTAATGGTGCTTAAGGCGGGAAAAGATGGAGGTTAGGGGAGGTGAAATAGTGCTTAGGGAGTGTATTTGATTAGGGATTTTGACTATCCCTTTGTGTTTTGACCCGGTGTTTTAGTATAAAACGGGTTTAAGGTTTTGGGGT
The DNA here is from genome assembly GCA_021014915.2 of Artemisia tridentata subsp. tridentata. Classification (NCBI taxonomy): domain Eukaryota; kingdom Viridiplantae; phylum Streptophyta; class Magnoliopsida; order Asterales; family Asteraceae; genus Artemisia; species Artemisia tridentata. The sequence goes on along the minus strand of CP139501.1, from coordinate 65,422,728 downwards.
TGGGCTTATGAGATGAAATGGGCTTTTGATGGGGTATGGGGTTTAATGGGTTAGGATTGTGGGATAAAGGGGATAATTTTGATCCGGTTGTTAGTTTTTAGGATAAATGGGATTTAAACACAAGGACCAAAGTTGTAATTTAGGAAACTTCAAGGACCATTCTTGCCATATTTTCAAAGTTCTTTTAGGGTCCAATTTTGCCAAGTAATAATAATCCAAGGGCCATTTGGGATTTTCCGAGCTTGAATTTAATTCCGAATAAAAAATGTCTTTTCCGGCTTCGATTTTCGGCTCTTTTCCATATCACGCTCGGTTTTGTCCATATTTGCCCCGTTTTCAATCCTTTTGTACCTGAAACACATAAAACACAATCCAAGGATATTTGTAACATTATATGGTCCATTTGGGTGTTTTTTGTCATTTTTGTGGGGTTTTTCGGGTATAAAATGAAGTTGAAATTTCTACGTTTGAAGAAGCTCAATGTAATATTCTCGAAGAGTAAATTTTGGTTGGGATGAAGAATGAGAGGAGAATTTTGAAAAGCTGAAAAGAGATTTGTTTCTACTCAAGAAGGAGACTTAGCTATGTCCTTATGCAACACGAAAAGATTGTTGGTTATGCATCAATACAGCCAAAATCATAGGAAGTGGGCTATCCGGCGCATGACTTGGAGTGATTTGTGACGAACATAAAGAAGCTCAGGAGCAAGAAGGTGGAATATAATCTAGAAGACTTAAAGGAAGCGGTTTTGATTAAAACACACAGTTCTATTTGCTCTATCCATCTTAGTTGTACTATTATGCATAGAGACATGAAGCAAAATTTTGATGGAATGGTATGAAGACGATTGTGACTACCTTGGTAGCGAAGTGTTTAGCGTGTCAACAGGTTAAGATTCAGCATCAACGTACAAGTGGTTTTCCTTAGTTTTGGATATTCGTATGTGGAAGTGGGATTAAACTTTCAGGAACTTTGTAACTGGATTTCCGCGCACATTTAGGAAGGACAACACGAATTGAGTTGTAGTGGATCGTTTGACTAGGTCGGCTCACTTGGAAGATTGGCAGAGATTTCCTTTGGCAGAAGATTATTCAAGCTACATGGCGCACCTGCCGTGATCGTGTCAGAGAATCGCGTTGTGCTACACACTTCCAGAAGAGATACAGAAGACTATGGGGATTGGACTCCGGATTTTAGTACGACTTCTCATCTTCAAACGGATGGACAGACAGAACAACTATTCAAATTTGGAAGATGTGTTGAGCGGAAAATTTGACAAGTGCTGGGTCTGGTTGTGTTTCCTCATTAAGATTGATGGCATGCAAGTGACAAGGGTTTTCCTTTCGGAGTTTTGTATGAACGGAGATGTGGAGCACCTTTTGGTTGATTTAAGTCAAAGAGTTACTTATTGAAGGTCCGAAGTTGATTACAGTGACTAGTGGATTAGTTATCATTGTGGAAGAGAAATTTAGAAACTTTAGACCGGGTATTTGTGTGTTCCGTACGACATTTCCATACAGAAGAGTTAGACGTTTTGGCATATAAGGAATATTTAGTTCACGATACGTTAGACCTTAGATTCGTTCTTATCCGTTCGATTTTCCACCTATTCCGTTATGCTTTCAGATACGTTTTGATACTCTGATATGTGCTTAGTTGATCGTCATTATGAATAGGTTAACAATCTCTTTATGAAACTATTGATGCGTTTGATGATCCGATATGTGCTTCTCTGATTATTAGCAAGTTCCTTAGTTCGTTCAGAATCTGGATAGATTTGATGTAGTTTTCTTTCCGTTTAGCACTACCTCCGTACTTTACCTTATGTGTATATGTGTTTCATGTATCTCTTTGTGAGATTACCATCGTCATCTGCTACATATTTGTTTCGTATTCGTTATATCAGATTTGTTAGATTTGTGTTCTGTGAAGAGCTTGGGGCTATCCTAGTTTGTCGGGATTGAGTCATGAGAAATAAAACTATTTCGTTTGTGAAATTTCATTTGGAAGAACCTCTCCGAGCGGGAGGCTATTTATTTTCATTTCTTTTAGTGAATTGGTATTTCTCTGTCTAACTATTCTGACTTCAATTTCTAGGATGAAATTTTTCTTTTTAGAGGGGAAGAATTATAACTCCCTAAAAATTTCGTCAACATTTTATTTATTATTTTGACTATACCACGAGTTTTAAAATAATAGCAATCTATCATGGACTTACTATGAGTTATGTTCGTATATTATAAGAGTGAATTCTTGTCTATTTGAAACAAAACAAAAAAATTATGACACCAAATTTATTTTGTAAACGTAGATGGGAAGCAAAATTCAAAGTCCAAATACATTCATTTTGGTATTATGCCAATAAGTAAAACCAATCTATCCTAATAATATATGACCTGGTCTTGTGGGATAATTAGTCAAGCATGTCTCCTTGAAATCCTGACATTGATGATGATTCAGTTACGAGTTACCAAATATAAATATGCACATCACACGTTCTTCCTATATGATCTGAATTCTTTGCCCCCATTTGCTCCACATGATTTCAAAGATAAGACCATATCACATTACACATTTTAAATCTCTTCCTCAAATATATGTATTCTAGCTCCATAATATAACCTATCCCATACTCCCTAAACAATAATACATCCTCCCATATTCGTTTAAAATCTGTTATGTATCTCTCAAAACATAATCATGTAACTATTCCATACTCCCTCATTTCACTTGCTCTGGTTCGAGTTCGGTTTCGGGTTGGTGTCCACATCTAGATTTGGTTTCTGTTCGTGGGTGGGTAACGTTGGGTTTGAGTTCAGTTTATCGCATTGAAGCTTGGTTTTCGAGTAGTCCGTTTGATCTCATTCGCCGGTGCGTTATAGCTCGCGGTGGGCTGATTCTTTTGGCTCATCTATTCGTGTACGCGGGAATTCGAGTTTCGGTAGTGTTCAAGTTTGGTTAGGTGCTATGCTCGTGTTCATTCCAGATCGCGATCGGTTTTCAGTCGACTAGGAGGTACAATCTATATCACATCCATATTTTAGTTACTCATCATAACCCACTTCACGTGGTATATCAGTCACTCATGGCTCGAAGTGTACATGTATGTCGTTGGTTGGATAACTAAATAAACTTATCGTAATGAAGCTTATATACATATATACGGAAATTTTGTTCGAGTCACTAAACGAATCGGGTTTCGGATGTTTAATCGGGTCATGTGGTATAAGAGCTCTATATAACGAGAATGACTAGTACTATTGATACATAAACTTACTTTACTTTATAAAACAAATACATGAGTTTACTATATGCATGGATTTCATCCCATGCATGAAAAAGCTTATTTTATTTTCTTGCTATGAACGGGACAAGCACGAGATCTGTTCTAAAAATACTTTCTTATGTTTATCAAAATGGTTCTTTGGTCTTTGATGGAAACGCATGATGGTGCATGCTAGTGTTTTATTTTAAAATTTAGTCCCTATATTTTAATGTTGTTTTCAAGAAACCAAACTTATGTATGTTATCACATTCGACCCTGCCATATAAAACCTTTTTGAAACTAGTCCAAGTTATAGTTTTATGACATATTTATAAGCAATGTTATACTAGACCAAAAACTATTGTAAATATTGGTTTCATAACACGTGCAGATTATTCGAAGGAGCAATAACTATGATATTGGTCATAATAAGCCTTTAGCTTTACTTAATTATCATTTGTAATCCTAAAACTTACTAATTCGAGAAACTTACTAAATATGAAAAGTTACTAAATTTGGAAAGTTGCTATAAATAGCAGGAAAACCTAAATATGTTATTCTGAACAACAATACGTACTGAATCAGTAATAACTTATTAAATGGTTCTTAAATAATAAGACGATCATTAATTTGTGTAGATTCGCTGAAGAATCAGTAACTTCTGATTCTTATGTTTTCTGGTGTAATTTACATTGCTGTTTGAGGTACAGATATTCTACCCTTTCTCAGTAAGGGTTTTGTTCTCATGACTTTCCGATCCTTGACTTTGATTCGTTTTCTTTGTTATGATTCTGTTGATATGAGCCTTTTCTATGATTCCCTTGATATGATCCTAGGCTTGACATTCGTTTTACTATTCATTGATATGATATTCGTTTGCTATCCATTTGATATAATATGATTCCGTTCAGTTTGATATGCTTTGATTAGATATGATATGATGACTTGATATGATATGTTCTGTTCTATTCTGTTGCCCGAGCTATTTGTTTACTAGTCATGGAGCTACCATGACCATGTCATTGAAGCACCAATGGCATGACACTTTCCATGGAGGTGTGATGGATCCACGACATTCCCTTTATGTTCTGTTATGTTCTGTTATGATATGATATATGAAGATTGTGCACATGGCCATTATGTATATGTATGTACAGTCTAGTACTGGCATATATATTTTATTTTGTAGGGAGCGTATGGATGCATCCTAGGTATATGTTTGGATATGATTATGATATGATTTGGTGACTGGTTTGTGCGTGCCATGCACCCCATCACATTTCTGGTACTTGAAAGGTCTCCCCTCTTTGTACACTTATGCTATGACAGGATTATGTGACTAAGCATGTGGCATGCTTTCTGAGCTCGTGGGCATTTCTGTTATGTTATATGATTATTATTCTCTGTTTGATTCCTTTGACTTCATTATGATCTCCTTATGTTTCGCTATGATTTGCTTCTTATGATATGTGACATGTTGTTCAGTTGATCCTTGATCTCGTATTCGGTTCGCAGATGATATTCGTTCAGCAGGAACTTATATTTCCTTTTTCCCTATACTTATATATGTTGATTATTCGTTGGTTATATCTATTCACTGGGCTTTTTAAGCTCAGTCGTATTTCTTTTCCTGCGGCAGGTTTTAGATTAGGAGCTGGGATTTAGTGAAGAGTGCATAGGAACTCTTAGTGGACTACCCTGATGATAGATGCCTTTCTCTTCTGGATTAGACTTTAGACTTATTTTAAGTTAGTTTTAGTTTGGATTTGTCTTTTAGTTTTGAGAACTCACTATAATTTAGAATTATATTTCCCTTAGTTTCATTCTGAACTTATGTAACCTTATTATTTATAAAACTCTTCCGCTTACGTTTGTTCTGTTGACACCATAATGTGGCATTTTGACCTTTGTCGGGTTGGGGTGTTATAGTTGGCTTGTGGTGCGCCAAGTCTATGGTTAGAGTTTTGTTGATCCTTGCATTTTTTGCATTTATAGGCTTTGTGTCCAGATTTTCTACAAACATAGAAAGAAATTGTTCCTTTCTAAATTGTTCCATCCATGTGTCTTGGAACAAATTTCTTTTTGTGTTCTCCATTTTTTGGGTTTATGTCTTTCCTGTTGGAGGTGCCACCAGATTCTACCAAGTTAGCTTTTATAGAACTAAAAGAGTGAGAGATTTGCTTATCTTTGAGACGGTTTACTTCCTCGGTTCTCATGTGGCTAATGATTTCTTGGAGTGAGAGATCACGTTTCTTGTGTTTGAGTTGATTGCGATAGTCATTCCATAAGGTGGAACTTTTCCAGCAACACATTTGCTTGCAGAATTTCACACATCTTCATACATTCATTAAGAACATCATTCACCAAATTCTCATACACAGGAACTTGCTCCATTATTAGTTTATCATCTACCACCTGAAACCATAACCAATTCCCTGCAACGTACTTCTTTTTACCAACATCATCAGCCCTATATTTTTTCTCTAAATTTTCCCAAATAGCCTTGGCCGATTTTTGAGTAATGAAAAGATAAAAAAGAGAATTTATCATATGGTTTAAAAGATGACCTCTAGCAGTCCTATTATTCTTTTCATACTTATTTTTTGCTTCTTCTCTCTCTTTTGTTTCTTGTTCAGTTAAAGGAGTGGCAACCACAGGTTCAGTAAAATCTTGAAACAAGATATAATCAATCTCTAGTTGTTCAAAGAAAATCAAAAGTTTTTGTAACCAACGCTTATAGTTCATTCCATCAAGTGGTTCCAATGTTCATAAGTCGGGTAAAATTTTGTTAATTGACACAACCATTAAAAGAAGATAATGATTTCGCTTTCAAATTGAAGAAAATAATTGTGTCAGCTAACAATAATTATAGAGAATGAAAAACGAAAATAATAATAACAAGTTAAAGTATATTAAAGGATGAACTTATCGAGACCCAAGTTGTGCCGTGGAAAACCACTGCCTTGAAAGAAAAATTTCGACACGACCTTGGTTGATGTGTTATTTTAGGTCTATGTTTTTTTTAATACAAATAATGTCAAAAACGTCATTTGCATTATTCGGTCTCTATACGTTTTGTTAATCACAAAATATAAAAATACGATACGTAAAACTACATTTGATAAGTTTTTAACCGAGGAAAATCGTTTCGACAACGTACCAACTAAAACATCCCTTCAGGTATAAACAAACACAATACCGACATTAGTAAAGTGACCAAAGATTTTATTTTCTCAAAACTTCACATTTTTATGTGACAAAACATTTTTACAAAAGTATTTTTGTAATTAAAAAGAAATGTTTTATTAAAGAAAATAAATTTGAATTTCAAATCTCCCAACAGCTAGTTTTCCCGCTCAAATCAGATAAGTGTTTCACCAGAAAAACTTTCACCACATCAGGACAAAATAGGTGCGTGTTTCGGGATGGTCCCTTATATATACGGGACCGTCCAACTTTAAGGGACCGTCCCCCGCTCCTTCTGGTGCCTATAAATACTGCACTGTTTTCTCAGAAAAATCAACCCTCTTTGCACAAAAAATTTATGGTCTTTCTTCTTCTCTTCTTTGATCACTATAACGTGTTGATATGTGTTTATAAGTGATCCTGTTATCATCTATATCAAAGTTCAAGAGAAGAACGCTCGTATTCGTCAAGAAACGAAGTGTTAGAGTCATCACACACAAACGTAACTTTTGTTACGATTCTCTTCTTCCCCCAAGCTCTCTCATTGTATATATTGTAAATTTGTATATCCGACTTGTGTGTGAGTCGTGATTAGGCGTGTTAGGATAAATACAGACAAAGTGTAAGTCCGTGAAGTGGTCTATCTAGATTAGGACTTTGTGTAAGTTGGTGTGTAGGTGTGTGAAGACTTGGACTTGGTGTGAGTCCTTGAAGTGAAGAATTGGACCGAGTGAAGGTTCGTGAATACTTGGATCGGGTGAAGATTCAAGTGGACAGGGTGATCGTCCGTGTGAAGATTTAGACGGGGTGATCATCCGTGTGAAGACTTGGATTATGTGTATTTCCAAGTGGACAAGATTGCTTGTTCGTGTAGCCACGTGGGCTTTGTGTAGATTGGTTCTAGCTAGGATTAGGGCCCGACATTCCGCTTAGTGTCGTTAAACTTGTTGTAAGCTTTGGTGTACGGTTTCTCCGCCAGAAGGGAGTGTGTTGGCATAGTGATTGTGAACTCTCGAGTGTGGTATTTGGGGAGTGGAGTAGGGCGAAGAGTGAGCTTCATGCCGAACCACTATAAATCTCTGCGTCTCGTTTTGGTTGTGTTCTTCCTTTATCTCTTGTTTTTACTTTACTTACATTACGCATTATTATTGTGTTTATAGATATCACATAACTATTGAGTCTAACGGCTTTTCAAAAGAACTTAAAAAAACCAAAAGTTTTTAAAACGTAATTCCAAACGGTGAAATTATTCAACCCCCCTTCTAGTTTCTACAGTTGGTATCAGAGCGGGTCACTCAAAAGCTTTAAAGTGTATTGTACTTTAAAACTTGAATCGATCTATGGGGTCTGAAAGATATCTAGAAGGGCGTTCTTTGAAAGAACCACCATTTTTTGAAAACAATAATTTTATTGAATAGAAAAATAGATTTGAAAGTTATGTGAAATCAATAGATCAAAATCTTTGGCATGTCATTTGAATTGGTGATTTTCAACCAACGGAAATAAATTTTGAAAATCAAAGTGATTATTTCAAAAGAAATTTTTGTAAAAATATTGAAGCCAAAATAATGATTTATAAAACTTTGCCGAGAATTGAATATGAAAGAATATTTTTTTGTCAAACGGAAAATGACATTTGGAAATATCTTTTAAACTTTCATCAAAAGAATAGTCAAGCCAAAGATAACTAAATTGATCTTGAACATACACATAAACAATTCGTCACTTCTGAAGACGACTCAGTAGATAGATATTTAGATAGATTAAATACAAATGCTACTAGTTCAAGTGTTTTCAATGAAGGTAATGTCGTGAAGAACTATATGAGTAATTTATGAAGAGAACTCATTGAAGAATCTTGGAGTGATACGAATGAAGAAGACAACGCGTACTCTGAATACGAAATATGTCAAAAGGTTGAAACTTCAAGTGAGGTACTGATGCGCGTGATGTGTCATTGCGGTTTAGCAGTATTAATGCCTACTCAAGTTTTAAATTTATATTTAGCCGACTTATCAATAACACACACACTTAACGAGCAGTGTACCCGGTCAGTATGAATATAATGGTAAGTAGAGTGTCAATCACTAAGAGTGGAACGTATTATCTAGTTATTCTAATCAGTATTTTAATATCCTAAGTTAGCTATACAACCTAATCTAACGCAAGGGGGGTTCAGCCTGAGAGACTGGCACTGTTTGGTTATGATTAAATAGTAAACTAAACTAATGAGCACGAATCAGTGATTAGCACACACGTACACAGATAGATACTTGAGACAATAAGAAGACCTGTCCTGATAATTAAGTAGCTTGTCACTTGTTTTATTGCTAGTTTTATATGAAGTGTATATAATTAACCCTTTCTCGTTGGCTCTAATCTTATCGGCGAGTAAACCCTTAATGATCACTTATGTCTATCCTACTATCCTAGAAATGATAGAATAAATAGGAGAGGAAGGGGCATGGCGACCCAAGCAATGCTCAGCTAGACACAGATGTTATCAATGCACTAATAAAAGTCACCAAAGACATCAACATATAAACTTTAATTAATGGGAAAGCAATTTTAAGGGGTGCGCATGATATTCCGTAGTCACATGACATCAGCCCATCAATCCTGATGAATTAAAGTGTACTAATACAATAAAACAAAACTACTTAATGAATTGAATACATGCAGGACCTTCTTACAGCTCTTGTATCTTCGTTCAGGGTGCGTCTTGTGCTGCTAATACGTCTGAATTCGTCTCTGGTTTGGTACTCGTACGTATGGTATCTTGCACACAAAATTCGTCTGACTTTGGGGTATTTATAGTTTCTGTCTGAGGGTTAGATGCGGCGCATAGGATAAGTAGATGCGGCGCATTGACTTAACTTCGCGTGGGGTCCAAGATTAATATATTCAGGAATATTCGTACACCGCCTTAAGATGCGACGTAACTCCATTTCTCTATGCGGCGCATGTCCTTTGCTGTCTTGGATTGTAACTTGTGAAATCTTGATAGTGATACGCCGTATGTAAGAAGTATGTTGCGGCGTATCTGGAGAAGAATGATCTTGATCTTGTACATTTCAGTAGACTCTTAACATCTTGCTTGTTTTGCTCCATAATTAGTCCAAAATCGCCAAGTTTCACATAATACTTGTTTTTATCTGAGAATTACAAAAGTAAACATTAACGTATCAATTCTCATATATAATATAATAAAACAAGTCAAATAAATAGGATAAATGATGATAATAAAATGTACTTATTTGAGTTCATCAAATATCCCCCCACTTGAACTTTACTTGTCCCCAAGTAAACCTTAGAATAAATTTTATGAAAATGTATCCTAAAAGATATTAGGATTTATTTTTATATTTAAGCATGTATTCGTTTTGTCATAATTGCACAACCAAACACTTAACGAATTAGAAATAAAATAAAATATTTCGAAAAAAGCAAATCTAATCGTTTAACTGTCCAGTCGTGACGAATATTCTATCATAAGCTTGGCAAGTATACGCATCTCCTACACTAAAGCCAAGGAATAACAAGTCTAAAGCGGTAAAAAGGGTTTGTTGGTTAAGGGTTGATCATCCTTTTTAATCTCTATCGATCTCATATTCCAGAAAAGGCGACAAAATCACAAATACATGATCGAATCCACGACCACGATACTTGCAATTGCTCAAATCCTTAACTCGAATAGGCTAAAGATAGGACCAAGTAATCTTTACCAATAATATTATATCAAAAAGGGCGACAAAATCATAAATACATAGCCGAATCCACGACTACGATACTTAAGATTGCTCAAATCCCTAATCTCAATAAATCAAAGGTTTGGATAAAGAATGATATAGGGTATGGATAATATTTGGGATACAATTTGGTGTAAAATGAAAAATAAATAAAACAGATAAATTAAAATCCTAAGTGTGGTAAATTACTTTCCCAACCATCCCATGAATAAGACTCATATCATTGAATAACTCACGCTTTACACTTGAAACACACGCTTTAGGTAGACACGAATTATACTCAACAAGATCTCAATCAAAGAATAACCTTAGTTGGCGTTCCCATAACGGCCAACTCCCATTCAATCCATAAATATAATATACAACAAATAGTGGTTATATCTCCCACTTAATACAAAACTTTACATAAGTTGGTTATAACAAACTTCCAACCTTTCCTTTTTCTTTTTCCTTTTTTTTTTTTCTCTCTTTTTTTTTTTTTTTTTGACATCAACATATATGTGTAAAATTTCACAACTTTTCTATCACTAATTTTCCGGATAATTTTTCCATACTCTTCATACTTTCAGAAATAACTGTAATAGTGAAAGTAGTAAACACACGAAAAATAAACTCAAAGTTATACAATATTTACTTTCATACCAATTGCATTGTGCAATTTCCTGACCTAACCAAAGATAATGAATTACGCACGCGAACACAGGTAATGTAAGGAAACACACTTTGCATAAAGCAATTAACCACGGATTTTAATCTACAGGGTAGGCTAAGGTGTAAGGGTGTATCGAAACATTATAACAAAGGTGTAAGAAACGAAAGGAATGGCTCTGAGGGTTTTTCTAGGGGTATCTTACTCTAAAAGTGAGAGTAACAAAGGGTTTATATGGGGGTTAACTAACCAGTTTAGTTAGTTAATATCACATAACATAAAAAGGCTATTTGGGTGTAATCCTAGAAATTTACCAATTTAGACAAGTCATTCCAATTATATAGATAATACTTATTATGGTGGTCTCGAATAGTATATAAGCCAAGTTCTAAAGTTTACAAGTAACCGGCACACTCATAGATTTGTGAATTTTGATAAGTTCACAATTTTTGGAAATAATGTTATGTGTGCATCTATGTAATTTAGACTTTAAACAAAAACATGCTATAAAAATGTTAAAATTTAAGCATATTAAGTATATTTTAAGCATATTTTGAAAAAGTTTAGGACAAGTAAGTGTTCTAATTCTCCATCCCCCCACTTAAGTTAAAAAACGTCCTTGTTGTTTGTGTCAAAGGTTAAAAACTGGAAAATAAAAGAATTAGAACAGAATTAACTCCCCTGAGATTTGCTCGGTATGATCCTCCATTATTCGTATAAGAAGCAAAAATCAACTTTCTTGTGGATGAGAACGTTTAAGCTTCAAAAATGATGTATCCACAAGAATGCAGGAATCTATAATACCATTCAGACTTTAACACACCTGAGTTAAGAAGGTTCAAACTTGCATAATACATTAGTAGTTAGTAAAAATAAAAGCAAAAGAATTAAACTGTAAATCATCAGGTCAGTCGATACGCCGTATCTTATGGAAGAAGATACGCCGTATCGAGCCTGGAATAAATACGAATTAGAATAAAAGATGCGTCGCATCCTTAACCAGGGATGCGCCGCATTAAATAAACTGACAGAAAGTTTTTAAGTTAAAAATAAAAATGCAGAAAATTAAATAAGATATGACCAGTGCAAGCGATGCGTCACATCTTAGTATTGAGATGCGCCGTATCTTCTGCAGGTCTGACAGACTCGACACAGAACAGATTGTAAAAATTCTCCGGGTTGTCTCCCGGTCAGCACTTGTCTTTATTCCAGAGTCTTCAAGTTAGACTCACGTTCAGCTCCTTATTTTGTTCTATTGATCCCCACATGTCCGTGCACGATGTAGTTGCGAATTACTTCGTCACGAACATATTCCGGCCCCAATTCAAGTACACCTTTGTAGAATCCATTCATCTTTTGGTACGGATACTCGATCCCTTTCTCAGCGTCATTTTCATCTACAAAAAGAAATGGTGTAAATTTGTAACAAAATTTGTTAGGGGCATGTTTAAACCTTGGGTGAGCACGAGGCATCATGTAAGTGATGACGTTGCTTCCACTTTTAAAGGTGATCTTTCCTTCAAATCTTTTAGCGTTAATTTTGACCTCCTTACAAAATGGTTTCCCAACGATCACGTCACCCATCTCAACATCACGATAAGCATCCATGTTTTCCACCACGGTGAAATCTGTAACAATAGTTAAATTCCCGACAAAAATAGGTACATTCATGAATATTCCAACTACATTTTTCCCTCTATACTCAATTTTGTTTTTCATTATAGAATTATAGAAATCTTTTGACATTACATTAATTGGTAAAATAGGGAAAAAGTTGGCACTAACCTGCTTAAATCCTATCATGCAAGGAAATTGTAAATTATAAGCACAATCTACATGGATCTTTCTACCATAATCACAGAAACTAGGATATCCTTCAAATTCATCATAATTCTTAGTGTTGATCATATTGATTCTAGGTATATCCATAATTTCTCCTTCTTCAATTTCGGGTTCAAAATCCTCCATAAATTGATCATTGATTCCTATTGGTAAATTAAGATCATTTAATTCAATGTAGTCTCCACTATAGGTCTCAAGTGATTCATTATTTACCAAGGTTTCTCCCATAAACCTAGCTTCTAGATTGAGTTCCATACGTTCTCGTAATCCTAGCACATAGACGCCTCTAATTATGCTCTTAGCAGGATTTTGGCACTTATAGACTAGTTTATTATTCCCTACCTTTAATGAGATTTTTCTTTTAAACACATTAATCTTAGCATGGGCGGTAGACAAGAAAGGTCTTCCAAGGATTAAAGGAATCTTAACATCCTCAGGCATATCTAATATAACAAAGTCTACGGGGAAAACAAACTTCTCAATCTTAACTAGCACATTTTCAGCAATCCCTTCAGGTTGTTTTACCGTTTTATCAGACAATTCAATAAGCAGCTTAGTTGGTGCTAATTTTCCTAGTCCTAGGGTAGTGAATGTCTTAAGGGGCATAACACTAACGCTAGCTCCTAAGTCAGGTAATACATTATTGAAAAATAATTCATTAATTGAACAAGGTAAAGTAAAACTTCCTGGGTCTTTTTCTTTATGAGGCAAGGCACGTAAGTCAGTTGCAGAGCTCTCTTCTTTCATTGTAGCCTTGATCTCCTCTTTAATCTTTCCCTTCTCTTTGAGTAACCTTCTTAAACTGATTGAAGAATTAAAGAAAAATTTGGGCTTTGCAGCATCATTACCATTCATCAATCTTCTAGGAAAAGGTATGTTAGGCGTGACTTCTTCAGTAGTGCATATGGCCTTGACATGATCTCTTGGGTTAGTTTCAGTTGAGCTAGGTAAACTTCCGTATCCCCTTTCTTGAAGAACTTTGCTCATTTGTCCGATTTGTTGTTCCAATGCTTTGATCGAAGCTCCTTGATTTCTTGTTATAGTATCCGTTGAGGCTCGGATTTCTTTGATCATAGCTGTGTTCTCTTCATGTCTTTTAGCAGCATCGGCCATAATTTGCTTTAGAGTGTCATCCAAAGTCTGCCTCCTTTCTTGATAAGTGGGATTGTAATTGTTCTTTTGATAGTATCCCGGAGCAGCTTCCCTAAATCTTCCTGAAGGTCGGAATGGTTGTCCAAATTGTGTGTAGTATGCTTCTTCAAAAGTCTCACTTTCATTCTTATTAGGGCAATCTTTGGTGTAGTGAGGTCCTTCGCATTTTTCACATCCAACTTGGGCAGCATAAACTTTCTCATCACGCTTCTTCATCTCTCTACTCATTTTATCCAATTGAGCTTGAATAGCAGCAAACCCGTCAAAATTAGTGCTGCTCTTAGATCTAGTAGAGGTTCCGTCTTGCCATTTTTGAGAGTGATCAGCAGCTTCTTGGATAGCTTTTCTAGCATTGGCTGCACTCATTTGAGGCACAGCTCCCTTAGCGTCCAAGATTTGTCTAGTAGGCACGTCCAATCCTTGATAGAACAATATTATCTCCTGCATTGGGGTTAGATAATGTTGAGGACACTTTACCAATAAGTCTTTAAATCGTTCCCAAGCTTGATAAAGAGTTTCATCAGGCTCTTGCTTGAAACTGTTGATAGCCTCCATCTTTTTAGCAGTTTTAGCAGGTGGACAATATCTTTTCAGGAATTTGCTCTTCAAATCTTCCCATGTTGCGATTGAACTAGCAGGTTCATTCCTTAGCCACTTATTAGCAGCTCCTTTAAGCGAAATTGGAAAGATTCTTAGCATAAGTTGATCGTCAGAGACTCCTTCTGTAGTAAACAAATCTGCAATCTCGAGGACCTTTTCAACATGTTCATTAGCATCTTCATGTTCTGTTCCACTGAAAGCATTTTCTCTTAGCTCCTTGAGAAACTGACCCTTCAACTCAAACTTTGACTTTTCATCAAACTTCGATCTAGCAACTCCTGAACTGTAATCAGCACGGGTTTTGTTCATGTATTCCTCCATAGTAGTGTTTTCCGTCATTGTTTCTGTTTTTTCTTCCTCTTTCTCTTCAGAAAAGTAATCAAGCTCGAACGAACTTGAAATTTCAAAGCTTTTTGTGTTGAAAAGCCTTTTAAGCGAATGTAGGGCTCGTTCAGGATCTTCGAAAGGTTTAATCAAGTTCTTAGTTGAACTCCTGGTCATGCACTTCCTGAAACCATCACAAAAACATCAGTAGGGTATGTTCAAGAAAGTAAGATATCAGAAAATTAACAACGAAAACGGAATACGAAAAATAAAAGTTGCTGATATCTGCAAGCGATGCCCCGTATCCAAAAAGTTGGATACGCCGTATCTTATAATCGTTAAAATTTAATCAGACTTTTATTCAGAAAGCAGATACGCCGCTTATGAATTAGAATGCGCCGTATCAGTTTTAAATTATCAAAAATCGTTTATATTTATTAAGATTAAATGCGTCGTATTAACAGAAGCTAATGCGCCGTATTTTCGTTACGTTTCAAAATACAAGATTTTTGATTCAGAAGATGCGCCGTATCGACAGGGATCGATGCGTCGTATCTGTTTAATAATTCAAAAACTGTTTTTAATTTAAATAATAAATACGCCGTATCTGCAAAAACAGATGCGTCGTATGGCGTTATCGTTTATGAAAAATTTCTTATTAAAAACAGAATACGCCGTATCTTGGGGAAAGATGCGTCGTACTCGAATTTATTAAACGCGTTGTATTTTATAAAAATTAAACGCAATACGCCGTATCTGTGAAAACAGATGCGCCGTATCGTTTGTATTAGCATAGTACAACGATAGCAGAATGCAGAAAAAAATAAAAAAGAGAAAAACAAAAATAAAAACAAACAAAAAGAAACAAAAATTAAAGAAAAACACACAAAAACAGAAAATATGCAAACTATACAATGAATGCAATCTATCTAATATATAACAGGGTTAGTGGTTAGAATCTAAAAAAAAAACCTAATTAAAATACTAATCAAATTAACAGATAATAACAATTCACTCCCCGGCAGCGGCGCCAAAAACTTGATGCGCGTGATATGTCGTTGCGGTTTAGCAGTATTAATGCCTACTCAAGTTTTAAATTTATATTTAGCCGACTTATCAATAACACACACACTTAACGAGCAGTGTACCCGGTCAGTATGAATATAATGGTAAGTAGAGTGTCGATCACTAAGAGTGGAACGTATTATCTAGTTATTCTAATCAGTATTTTAATATCCTAAGTTAGCTATACAACCTAATCTAACGCAAGGGGGGTTCAGCCTGAGAGACTGGCACGGTTTGGTTATGATTAAATAGTAAACTAAACTAATGAGCACGAATCAGCGATTAGCACACACGTACACAGATAGATACTTGAGACAATAAGAAGACCTGTCCTGATAATTAAGTAGCTTATCACTTGTTTTATTGCTAGTTTTATATGAAGTGTATATAATTAACCCTTTCTCGTTGGCTCTAATCTTATCGGCGAGTAAACCCTTAATGATCACTTATGTCTATCCTACTATCCTAGAAACGATAGAATAAATAGGCGAGGAAGGGGCATGGCGACCCAAGCAATGCTCAGCTAGACACAGAGGTTATCAATGCACTAATAAAAGTCACCAAAGACATCAACATATAAACTTTAATTAATGGGAAAGCAATTTTAAGGGGTGCGCATGATATTCCGTAGTCACATGACATCAGCCCATCAATCCTGATGAATTAAAGTGTACTAATACAATAAAAAAAAACTACTTAATGAATTGAATACATGCAGGACCTTCTTACAGCTCTTGTATCTTCGTTCAGGGTGTGTCTTGTGCTGCTAATACGTCTGAATTCGTCTCTGGTTTGGTACTCGTACGTATGGTATCTTGCACATAAAATTCGTCTGACTTTGGGGTATTTATAGTTTCTGTCTGAGGGTTAGATGCGGCGCATAGGATAAGTAGATGCGGCGCATTGACTTAACTTTGCGTGGGGTCCAAGATTAATATATTCAGGAATATTCGTACACCGCCTTAAGATGCAGCGTAACTCCATTTCTCTATGCGGCGCATGTCCTTTGCTGTCTTGGATTGTAACTTGTGAAATCTTGATAGTGATACGCCGTATGTAAGAAGTATGTTGCGGCGTATCTGGAGCAGAATGATCTTGATCTTGTACATTTCAGTAGACTCTTAACATCTTGCTTGTTTTGCTCCATAATTAGTCCAAAATCGCCAAGTTTCACATAATACTTGTTTTTACCTGAGAATTACAAAAGTAAACATTAACGTATCAATTCTCATATATAATATAATAAAACAAGTCAAATAAATAGGATAAATGATGATAATAAAAGGTACTTATTTGAGTTCATCAAGTACACTCTGAAATCGAACACTTTTGTTTTGATCCATTTATTCTAGAATTTTCAAAATTAGAAAATGAGTTTAAACATCTATGCAACATAAGTCTAAAAACATTTTCCGAAAATGAATCTTTTAAATCTTTTGAAAGTAATTTTGAAAAAGAAATCATTTTGGAAGATAAAATGTCTAGACATGAAAGTGGTATAGAAATTGATCTAGAATGTAAAATGTATAAAGATTACAAAAGTGAAATTAAAAAGGTTAATGAAAGGGCTAATATACTCGCTAAATTTGAAAAGAGTTCTAAATCTCTTGAAGTTTTACTAAATAGTCAAAAGGCATTCAAAGATAAAACGGGCTTAGTTTTTAATTCATGTGAGTCATCAACGAGCAAGGCAAAACAAATTAAATTTGTGAAACCTTTTAGACAAATCTAAACTAGTTGTTTAGAAAACTGAGTTTCTTTAAAATATTGGTCATCACTAATGAAAGTTAAGAAAAACATCTCTAATTAAAATTGTCTATAAGTTGGAATAAAATTTAAAGGGATACTTTTGCTCTTTGGCAACATCCTCATCATGTGCATGTAAATGCAATGGATGTCTTTGACTAACCATCTCGGACCCATGAGAAACTGGGTACCAAGTTTTCTTGCAAGTTATGTCTTTAGATGCACGAGGGAAGCAAACAATAGATATGAATGTATATTCATATTCTCGTCATACGTGTAAAGACTCATCAATAATCAAATCTTGCATCACGCACAACATCTCTCACGGTAATGTATCCTTAGGAATAGCTAGCGGCAAAGGTACGCTTTCTTAAAACCATGAATGTCTTGATTGCTATATGCCTGTCTGCTATGTGCTTTTTGTTATGTATTTTCTTGCTATATGCTTATGTGCTACATGATGATTAAGTGATAATAGGTGTGATATATAACTTTTAGAATTAGACTATATGTCTAAATGCTTATCCTCTTTTGGATCCAAGCAAATCTTTGGAGATAATGGTTTTACCACAACCATTATCAATAGTCGTCTATGCACGTCTATCAATCACTATGGATGATGCACACTTTTAACGTCCTCGAAATCTCTTCTCTTCTCTATTTCTCGTCTACGACTTCTATTCGTGTCTCTACTCGCCATAGACATGATTGACTTCTAAACTACCCGAGTCGTATTTGAATCTCGTCTCATCCACATTTCTTCTATTTCTTCTGTCTCGACTCTGTTCCTATTCAATATTCAGCATGTCATCAACCTCCTTACTTAAAACGAGTCTCTCCTACTTCTTATGTCTCGATTCTCCTCAATACAGATTCCTCTAGACTACTCGTGCGTATTGTGTCACCTCCGCGTCTAGAACTTCATATTATCTAAATTCTTGTTCCTAAAGAGTCTTCAACAAAATACTTCTTCAAAAACAAAAAAATAAAAAAATAAAAACCAGTCACAAAATTTTCTCTTTCATAAGACCATCTACTGGCGACGGTCCGTTAAATCCTGACGGTCCTCGAGGCGGTCCCTTATCTTTAAAGGACTGTTTGAGTTTTTCATGTAATACCCCGTTTTTCTTTCTCATTTGCAGAAAACAAAACCCAAACTACCCTACATTGTAGCAGCAGTGACGAAACCAAGTTTAATACACACAAATCTTTAATTACTACACTAAAACTAAAATCAAAGGGTTTAAATTCAAAGATCATCAATCACCCTTACACCTAAATCATCAATTGTATGTCAATTTTGTCTATTTCATCTTTAATTCGAATCTAGAGTTTATAAGAACATGAAATCAAAATTGGGGATCTTAAATTTTTCATATAATTGTTAACAATGTACAAGTTTTATAACTCACCTACATGTAGGAATTGTCGAATTAAGTAAATTTTGAAAAGTGTCAAAACATTTGATAATTTTTAATTCAATTTGATGTAGTTAATCATGTTTAATAACGTAACAAAAACGTAATCATACATTGTTAATATATATCAAAAACGTTTTCACCACCATGCAACGGCATAAGTCGAATTTTTCAAAATAAATTGAGGTCTTTAGAAAAGTGTTTGGCTTGACACATAAGAATAATCAGAATAATCATGAACATTTAAAATTGTAATTTTACACTTGATACTCACCTTAATGTTTCTCTTTAGGTTATCATGCCAAAACTGGGTTTTCATATGTTTGACTATGATCACGAATTTACTGAAGAATATATCCCTAAGATTTCACTAGAGTCAAGTGCTTCCTCAATTCAAATTAGAATCCGTAATCTTGAGTCTCGCTACTTTCACGAAGGGCGAGTAGTTAAACCTTCTTTCTCGTGTCATGATCACATTCTTACAATGTTCAAATCTACAGGATTCGATTGCTTGCTCAACATTAATGAACAAATTTATCCTCAATTCATTCTAGAGTTCTATAGTCGAGTCAAACTTGTATATAACAAAGATCAAACTTTTTTCATCAACTTCTCCATTCGTAACAACGACTTGTCCCTCTCTCTTGAGCTATTTGCTCAAATTCTTAGTATTCCGAGTCATGGGCAATGTGCCTACACCGAAGGGTGGTCACTTAAATCTCTTAGAGGTCACCCAGAAATGTCAGGTCCGTATCACACGTTCATACCTGGTCCCTCAGAAATCAAAGAGCGCATTCGTCTTTCTCAAAAATTCCATGGGTTTCTTAATGAGAATGGTAAAATTGAGTTTCGTAAGTCTCATGACTATGACCTAGAGCCACTCAAAATTTGTGTAGATGAATTACATCCATATCTATGTAGGTAAATAGAAGTCATACGTGAAAATGTCTTTTGTAGCAAGTTTCGGCATGCTGTGCTTACATGCTTTATTGTCTCATCACCGAGCAACCCTACAATCTCGCTTATTTTATGGTCAAGCTAATTGCAAATGTTAGAGGAAGAACGGACAAGGTTCTTCCATATGGCATGTTGCTAACCCGTCTCTATCGTCATGTCCTCAATCTGTCTCTATGTCCTCAATACTCTCTTCTCAACCCCGTTATGTTTCCCTTGTGTCATGACAATTATAGATGTCTATATTGGGTACTGATGAGTGTGTAAATACTCATCATTTTATACCTATATAAGACACAAAAATGACAAAAAACAACCAAATAGATCAAATATTGTTGCAAATATTCTTGGTTTGTGTTTTTATGTGTTTCAGGTACAAAAGGATTGAAAACAGGGCAAAAGCAGACAAAACCGAGCACAAGATTGGAAAATCGTGAAAAGCCGAGGACGGGGAAGAAATTTACGAGTTTGGACCGGGAAATTGCTCAAGTGTCAAAAGTCAACCTTCATGAAAGTCAAAATGTCAAAAATGGTCCTTGGAAGTATTTTTCAGAATTGACATCAATGGTCCTTGGATTTTTAGAACTTGGCAAATTTGGTCCCCATACTTAAACCTAATCTAATATTAACCCTAAACCATTAACTAAACCTTATCCCAATTAAACCTTTTATCCTAATCCACTAAACCCAGCCCAAATTAAACACCACAAGCCCAACTCTATCCCTGGCCCAATCAAAAAAAATAAACCACCCTCGTTTTGACTTTTTAGTTAAAAACCATGGTCAGTCACTCAGACCTTCTTCAATACCACTTTACCGCCAATCTCAAAACCACCACCAATTCCCCAAAAACCGAACAATCATGTCCCCCATGTCCCCCCATGCTTTATCTTACACACGCCTCCCCTCTCCTATAGCTTAGTCCAAGTACATCAGTCACGAGATACCAAATCCCACTATCACCAATTTTCCCGCCAAAACCAATTCTAGGGCTAGGATTAATTTGAGCCCAATCCAATGGTGGGGATTTGATGAAGTAGACTCAAGGAAGCTTTTGGATGCTATAAAACACCTCTTCAGCACTCAGAAGAAGGAGTTGGATTTTAGTTAGTTAATTAGTAGTTAATTTAGATAGGAGTAGTGTAATTGAGTTGTAGTATAGTGAAGCCTTAGTGTAATCGTAGTTTAATGCTTAATTTCAATGTAATTTCATTCTCAGTTTTCATAAATTGTAATCAATTCGAGTTTTAATATAAGAATCTTAAAAGTCAAGGTTAGTCAAACAGCTTATTTGCTTAATTTCTGTGCTTCATATTCAGTTGTTATTGCTTAATTAATCTCATTAAAGCTTTTAATTCATCTGTCTTTAGATAACTTTGCTTAATTTGGTCTTGCTTAGTTCCATGAGCAAAACAGTCAAGTAGGGACTGTTTGGTTTTGTGGTCAAAAAGGGTCAAAAGTTACATCCACTGTTCATGTGCTAGTTAGGGAACTTTGATTTGCCTTGAATTGACTTAAATTAGCTGTTGGAAGTCTTTGTTAAGCTATTTTTAGTGATTATTAGGTTCTAGTGTATTGTGTTATATTCTAGGGATTTCACTGTTAAGATTTAGCTTATAATTAAGCTCAGTAGATTTTACCCCTTTTGTTGCTTCTTTAATGTTCAAACTCAGTGAGAATAGGATAGTCAAGTGTTGGTTTGATCACATGAAGATTTAAATAGTTTTGCTCTTATAAATCCAAGTCTGCATACTATCTGTTCTGTTCTCATTTTCCATATCTGATAGAGTGCTTAATTGTGATTGAATGTGCTTAATCTCCTGAGTTTTTGGTAGCTTGTTAATTGTTCTGTGCCTATTCTGAATTTTACAACTTCAGTATAGCTTGTTAGAGCTTAAAAGAAGCTCAAAAGTTACCCACTCACACAAATATACACTGAGTAATCAGTGTACATCTGTGTTGAATGGCTAACTTCTTAGCTTATTTTTAAGCAGCAAACAAGTCCCTTTTGGCCTGAATTGTAGATTGCTAGTTCTCAGGTATGTGAACTACTTATTTCTTCAGTCTTGTAGCTTTTACTCATATCCTTATTGCTTAAAATTAAGCTGCAAATCACTTCAGCAGCCCATAATTAGGACTGCACATCAGCAGACCACAGCTGTCCTTTGGCTTAATTTAGGAGATCTCGGTGCTTATTTAGTGGATTTTGTGGCTTATTAGGTTTTATTGTAGCTTATTAATAGTTCTTTAGCTTATCTTAGTTTGGCTTTAGATTATTCCTAGCTTTTTCAGCCTTCTAGACACAAGCCTTAGCTTATTTGTTTTTCTTGTTTCTGATCAGATTTTAGTGGCTTAATTTCTAGCTTATTTTTAAGTTTTCAAAAATAGTTTCAGTTGTAAAAATTGCTTATTAGTTTGTGCTTATTCAGTTGGTCAAAAGAAAAAAAAATAGTTTTCAAAAAGTGAGGTCCAGGGGTCGAACCTGAGACCTCACCCTCACACACCCAACACACAACCACATGCCCTAGGGACTTTTTCAGTTAGACTTTGCATTAGTTTTTATTTAACCAAGCCTTTTTTCCCTTTTGCTTATTTCATTGTTTGCTTATTAACTGCTTATTTCTATAAGCAGTTGGCTTGTTCTTATTTTTCCTAGGATTAGAATTCCAATTGGGACTTTTCTGTATTTTTTTCATAATTTTCCCATTTCATTTAGTATTTTTAATTCATTTTTCTTTTTAATTCAGTTTTTAATTCGTATTTAATTAAATATTAATCAGAAAAATATAATTCTTTTTTCTAAAATTTTCTTTTGTTAATTAGAAGTTAGGAAAATTATTTTGGCATTTCTAGGATTAGTATTTCATTGTTTTGACGTTTAATCGCGCGTTTTCTTTACATTTTTAATTACGCGTTCCTTAGATTATCGTTTTCCTTATTTCTTAAGTCGTTTTTTATTTTACGTTCACTTATCTTAGCATAGAAACCCAAAATCCCATTATTTTCCCTATTCAGACACGTTTCACGAATCGAGATCACGAATTCTATTCAATCCTTCGTTGGAGTAATTATGCATTGATTTTCGCGAATCAGGTACATTCACCTTTTCTAAGTCGACGAGATTCAAAGGAGACTTCATACCATGAGTCATCATCTGGCGAGTATGACTCTGAGCCTTCATGTTATGATGTATCTTCAAATGAAGATGATTTATCTTAAGACTTCGCGTTAGTATGCGCTTGCTGATTTTATATATTGTTAAAACTTATATGTTGTGAATTTATCTTTGAACATAGATATGTTATGATCTTGAAACTTGATTAATCTTGTTAACATTATGTATTGATCGTATGAACATGTCTTATATTTGATTGAAATATATCTCGTATGAGTAGCTTTAAATATGTTTCTACATATGCATGAACAGTTCGGCAGTATTTCTAATTGGAGGTTGCTGATATGATAAACTGAGCAAAAACCTGGCAAACTACTGCCGTCGGTCCCTTAAATACGTAATGGTCCCAGAACTTTAAAGGACCGTCCCCCTATTTACGGGACTGTCTAACGTAGGTCACGGGTTTCTGGACTATTTCTTCCATCCCGCAATCCTTGACCCTATTGCATGCTTATCACCACCATTTCCAGGTTTAGTTAAACAAATATTAGTGCTATAAACTTCCTAATGCATGCTTTGCCTAAACTATAATCATCTTTGATTATTTAAACTCCTCTTTTCTACTTCTTCATCACCATCTTTCTTCTTCTCTTCATCTTCTTCATTCTCCACAATGGGCTCTTCCTCAACCTCATTGTGTCTCCCAAACAAAAAGCCTAAAATCACTACCATACCACCAAAAACTAACTTCATTAACCTCACTCAAGAAGACACTACTCCCTCTCCAAAATCTCTACCATCATCTCCTCAAGCTCCTAGTGCACCTCTATAAACACCATCAATGCGTGCGATGTCTCGTTGCGGTTTAGCAGTATTAATGCCTACTCAAGTTTTAAATTTATATTTAGCCGACTTATCAATAACACACACACACTTAACGAGCAGTGTACCCGGTCAGTATGAATATAATGGTAAGTAGAGTGTCGATCACTAAGAGTGGAACGTATTATCTAGTTATTCTAATCAGTATTTTAATATATTAAGTTAGCTATACAACCTAATCTAACGCAAGGGAGTTCAGCCTGAGAGACTGGCACGATTTGGTTGCAATTAAATAATAAACCAAACCAATAGGCACGAATCAGCGAATAGCACACACGTACACAGATAAATACTCGAGACAATAAGAGGGTTGTCCTTATGATAAGTAGTTTGTCACTTGTTTTATTGCTAGTATTATATGAAGTGTATAGTTTGATGCAACGCACCGAGATTAAGTCCTTTCTCGTTGGTTCTAATCTTATCGGCGAGTAAACCCTTAATGATTACTTATGACTATCCTATTTATCTTTCTCCTACTTTTCTACAGACCATAGAATGCATAGGCGATCTAATAAATAGGCGAGGGCAGAGGCATGGCGACCCGATCAACGCTCAGCTAGACACAGAGGTTATCAATGCACTAATAAAAGTCACAAAGACATCAACATATAAACTTTAATTAATGAGAAAGCAGTTTTAAGGGAGTGCAATCTTTCCGTTGTCACATTACACAAGCCACCAATCTTGATGAATTAAAGTTTACTAACACAATAAAACAAAACTACTTAATGAATTAAACACATGCAGCACCTTCTTACAGCTCTTGTATCTTTGATTTAAGTGTGTCTTGTGCTCGCTATTCGACTGAATTCGTCCTTGGTTTCTGTACTTCGGTCTTCGTATATATTATATGTCCCACGAAATTCGTCTGGTCTTGGGGTATTTATAGTTTCTGTCTGAGGGTAAGATGCGGCGCATCTAGTAAGTAGATGCGGCGTATTTACTTAACTTTGCGTGGGGTCCAAGATTATAATATTCAGGAATATTCGTACACCGCCAGAAGATGCGGCGTAACTCCATTTATAGATGCGGCGCATGTCCTCTTGTATCTTGGATCGTATCTGGTGAAATATTGATAGTGATGCGCCGTATGTGATAAGCAAGATGCGGCGCATCTGGAGCAGATTAGTCTTGATCTTGTACATTTCAGTAGACTCTTAACTTCTTGCATGTTTTGCTCCATAATTAGTCCAAAATCGCCAAGTTTCACCAAATGCTTGTTTTCAACTGAGAATTACAAAAGTAAACGATTAAGTATCAATCCTCATACATAATATAATAAAACAAGTCAAATTAATAGGATAAATGATAGTAATAAAATGTACTTATTTGAGTTCATCAAATATCTCCCCACTTGAACTTTACTTGTCCCTAAGTAAACCTTAGAATTAATCTTATGAAAATGTACCCTAAAAGATATTAGGTTTTATTTTTATATTTAAGCATGTATTCATTTTTGTCATAATCACACAACTAAACACTTAACGAGTTAGAAGTAAAATAAAATAATTTGATTAAAGCAAATCTAATCGTTTAACTGTCCAGTCGTGACGAATATTCTATCATAAGCTTGGCAAGTATACACATCTCCCCCACTAAAGCCAAGGAATAACAAGTCTAAAGCGGTAAAAAGGGTTTTGAGGTTTAAGGGTTAATTATTCTTAATCTCTATCGATCTCAAATTCCAGAAAAGGCGACAAAATCACAAATACATGATCGAATCCACGAACACGATACTTGCAATTGCTCAAATCCTTAACTCGAATAGGCTAAAGACAGGTCCAAACTTCACCAATAATAATATATCAAAAAGGGCGACAAAATCATAAATACATAGCCGAATCCACGACTACGATACTTAAGATTGCTCAAATCCCTAATCTCAATAAATCAAAGGTTTGGTTGGATAAAGAATAATATAGGGTATGGATAATATTTGGGATATAAACTGGTGTAAAATGAAAAATAAACAAAACAAATAAATTAAAATCCTAAGTGTGGTTAATCACTATCCCAACCATCCCATGAATAAGACTCATATCATTGAATAACTCACGCTTTAACACTTGAAACACACGCTTTAGGTAGACACGAATTATACTCAACAAGATCTCAATCAAAGAATAAACCTTAGTTGACGTTCCCATAACTGTCAACTCCCATTCAATCCATAGATATAATACAACAATTAGTGGTGATATCGACCACTTAATACAACTTTACATAAGTTGGTTAAAACAAACATCCAACTTCTTCTTCTTTTTTTTTTCTTTTTCTTTTTCTTTTCGATTTTTTTTTTTTTTTTTTTTTTTTTTTTTTTTTTCTTTATAAACTTTAACAAAGATGTGTAAAATTTCACCACATCACTATAATGATAATTCTGGATAATTTTTCCATACTTTTCCATAACTTCAGAAATAACGGTAATAGTGAAAGTAGTAAACACACGAAAAATAAGCTCAAAGATATACAATATTTACTTTCACTCCAATTGCATTGTGCAATTTCCCGACCTAACCATAGATAATGAATTACGCACGCGAACACAGGTAATTTAAGGAAACACACTTTGCCTATAGCAATTAACCAACCACGGATTCTAATCTACAGGGTAGGCTAAGGTGTAAGGGTGTAACGAAACATTTTAACAAAGGTGTAAGAAACGAAAGGAATGGCTCTGAGGGTTTTTCTAGGGGTATCTTACTCTAAAAATGAGAGTAACAAAAGGGTTTATACGGGGGTTAACTAACCAGTGTAGTTAGCTAATAACACATAACATATAAAGGCTATTTGGGTTTAATCCTAGAAATTTACCAATTTAGACAAGTCATTCCAATTATATAAATAATACTTATTATGGTGGTCTCGAATAGTATACAAGCCAAGTTCTAAAGTTTACAAGTCACCGGCATACTCATAGATTTGTGAATTTTGAAAAATCACAATTTTTGAAAATAACGTCATGTGTGCAGCTATGCAACTTAGAATTTAAACAAAAACATGCTAAAAATTTTAAATTTTGATATATTAAGCACATTTTAAGCATATTTTGAAAAGTTTAGGACAAGCAAATGTTAAGTGTTCTAATTCTCCAATCCCCCCACTTAAGTTAAACAACGTCCTCGTTGTTTGTATAAAAGGTTAAAAACTGGAAAATAAAAGAATTAGAACAGAAAAACTCCCCTGAGATTTGCTCGGTATGATCCTCCATTAGTATTAGAGAAAAAATCATCTTTCTTGTGGATTAGAACGTTTAAGCTTCATATTCGATGTATCCACAGGAAATGCAGTAATCTATAATACCACCAAGGCTTCAAAACACACCTAAGGTAAGAAAGGTTCAAACTTGCATAATACATTAGTAGTTAGGAAAAATAAAACTAAAAAATAAAAATGAAAATCATCAGGTCAGTCGATGCGCCGTATCTTATGGAAGAAGATACGCCGTATCGAGCCTGTAATAAATACGGATCAGAATAAAAGATGCGCCGCATCCTTAACCAGGGATGCGCCGCATTAAAATAAACTGATAAAAAGTTTTAAAGTCGAAAATATAAATATGCGGAAAAATAAAGATATGACCATTGCAGGAGATGCGTCGCATCTCAGGATGGAGATGCGCCGTATCCTCTGCGGCCTGACTGACTCGACACAAAAACAGAAAATTAAAAGATAAATCCGGGTTGTCTCCCGGTAAGCACTTGTCTTTATTCCAGAGTCTTCAAGTTAGACTCACGTTCAGCTCTTCATTTAGTCCTTGTTACGGTACATCCTTCTTCCTTCATCCGAAAGATGTTCCCGTATAGTTTTGCGACGTTTTCTTCCGTTCGGCTTAATCTTCTATAACTCTTGGTCTTCGTCGCAACATATTCTTCATCAGGTCCCAAAGAATATTTGATGATTTTAAATTTTTCGGAAACAATCATGGGTGGCTCATTATAAGGAATCCCAAGTAGTTGACACTTTCTTTTGGTGAACTCTTCCTCGTCTTTATCAATAAACTTAAAATAAGGATCCTTAATCAAATAATCATCTAGTTCTTCAATTAATGACTTATTGTCTTGAATCGCCTCCCACTCTCTTTCCAAATCCCATTGTAACCGTCGACTAAGTTTCGTGAAATCATCAAATTGTTCATGCACCCATTACCAGAAAGTAGTATCCGATGTTCCCTTAAGTCCTTTCAAGTATTCAATTCTACCCTTTTCTCGCAAAGCTTCCGTTTTTTGTGGGCAGTCTTCAACATTATCGTACCACTCATAATCTTCAAAGGTTACATCGTTTCCAACCCGTTTCATCCCAATTATACTTCCCCCATTACAGGTTCCGTCACTTTTATAATCACAGGTCGGCCAAACACTACTCCCGTCCTTGAAAACGAAGGGTGTACAGGTGTGATTAATGTGCTCAAATTCCCGTGGTTTATCCCAAACCCATGGTACTTGGTCATTCCATTCGTAGTACCAGGTGTTTTTAAAATCATCATAAGTTTTAAATCCTGGTAGATCTCCAGTTAGCACATCATCGTCGACTCGAAGAAGGTAATTAAATTCCTTGAATTGCTTGCATAAGGGTGTCTCATAATCGAACACGTCAATATCTATTCTGAATAATTCTTCAATGCCCTCATTGACTGTTGAATCATGAAGTGACGACCCATAGTCGCTTTCTACTTCTTCGTCTTCTCCTCTCATCCAATATACCCATAATGCATCCTTAGTAGCTCGATCCATACTCTTATGGTTATTAAACTTACTAGCCAACCATTCTGAAAAATCAACATCGTTAGGATCATGGTCAACGTCAAAGCAAGTTTTTCCAATCATATTCCTCCTTATTTCCATGAACTCGTTAAATTGCTCCCTAAAACTCCGTGTCAACCATGAAGTCGTAATCCACTTGACTTCATTCGCAGGGGCAAATTTTGGACTACCATATTTAAGTTCAAGCCAATCATTGAGGGAGAGGTCCATCAATCTTACCAACTTGCCATGAAATAGTAATTCCGCCACAGCATAAATCCTTTCATCGTCCAGATAGTTCTCGTTCAATCCCCAGTGCTGTTCGGAATAAGGCATGTAAGAGATTTGGGTATTGCCTCCACCACAGCTATTGTTGCTTGAGTCCATGTATGCAAGGTAGAATTTCCCATCATCTTCTTCGATAGTAGTCTAGTTCAATCTTTTGGATTCAATGATAGGCCATAAGAGCGACAATTCATCTCTAGTGTACCTCACAAATACATCATAAGAGAATACCCCTTTGTCAATGTTGCATAAACGCATGAATTCCTTAAAAGCAGCTTCAAGAGGGGTCTCCCAAGAGAATAAATCTGCATCGATCATGAGCACATTAAATGAATCCGAAAGCATGAATTCCTTAGCAAGATATCCGTTAACTGACATGTCTTCCATAGCAAAATCTGTCATCAAAGGTAAAATCATCAGTAGGATTTGTTCGCTAGAAGAGAAATTAATGAATATAGAAACGGATATAAGAATACAAATAGCTGATATATGCAGACGATGCGCCGTATCCAAAAAGTTGGATACGCCGTATCTTATAATCTTTAAAATTAAATCAGACTTTATTCAGAAAATAGATACGCCGCTTATAAATTAGAATGCGCCGTATCAATTTTAATTATCAAAAATCGATATTTATTTAAAATTAAATGCGTCGTATTAACAAAAGTTAATGCGCCGTATTTTCGTTACGTTTCAAAATATAAGATTTTTGATTCAGAAGATACGCCGTATCGATAAAAATCGATACGCCGTATCTGTTTAATAATTCGAAAACTGTTTTTAATTAAAATAATAAATACGCCGTATCTACTGAAGCAGATGCGTCGTATGGCGTTAACGTTTAGGAAATTTTTTTTATCAAAAACAGATACGCCGTATCTTGGGGAAAAGATGCGTCGTATCGAATTAATTAAACGCGTTGTATTTTATAAAAATTGAACGCAATACGCCGTATCTGAGAGATCAGATGCGCCGTATCGTTCGATTTAGCTCAGTACAACGATAGCAGTACACAAAAAATACGAAAAATAAAAACAAATAAAAACACACGAAAATAAACACAAATAAAAGCAAACAAATAACACACAAAAACAGAAAATATGCAAAATAGTACAATGAATGCAAATTAATCTAATACACAACAAAATTAGCGGTTAGATAAAAAAAAATTAAAACCTAATTAAAATACTAATCAAATTAACAGATAATAACAATTCACTCCCCGGCAACGGCGCCAAAAACTTGATGCGTGCGATGTGTCGTTGCGGTTTAGCAGTATTAATGCCTACTCAAGTTTTAAATTTATATTTAGCCGACTTATCAATAACACACACACTTAACGAGCAGTGTACCCGGTCAGTATGAATATAATGTTAAGTAGAGTGTCGATCACTAAGAGTGGAACGTATTATCTAGTTATTCTAATCAGTATTTTAATATATTAAGTTAGCTATACAACCTAATCTAACGCAAGGGGGTTCAGCCTGAGAGACTGGCATGATTTGGTTGCAATTAAATAATAAACCAAACCAATAGGCACGAATCAGCGAATAGCACACACGTACACAGATAAATACTCGAGACAATAAGAGGGCTATCCTTA
Source organism: Artemisia tridentata subsp. tridentata (assembly GCA_021014915.2). Taxonomy (NCBI): domain Eukaryota; kingdom Viridiplantae; phylum Streptophyta; class Magnoliopsida; order Asterales; family Asteraceae; genus Artemisia; species Artemisia tridentata. The sequence goes on along the minus strand of CP139501.1, from coordinate 65,392,151 downwards.
TGATAAGTAGTTTGTCACTTGTTTTATTGCTAGTGTTATATGAAGTGTATAGTTCGATGCAACGCACCGAGATTAAGTCCTTTCTCGTTGGTTCTAATCTTATCGGCGAGTAAACCCTTAATGATTACTTATGACTATCCTATTAATCTTTCTCCTACTTTTCTACAGACCATAGAATGCATAGGCGATCTAATAAATAGGCGAGGGCAGAGGCATGGCGACCCGATCAACGCTCAGCTAGACACAGAGGTTATCAATGCACTAATAAAAGTCACCAAAGACATCAACATATAAACTTTAATTAATGAGAAAGCAGTTTTAAGGGAGTGCAATCTTTCCGTTGTCACATTACACAAGCCACCAATCTTGATGAATTAAAGTTTACTAACACAATAAAACAAAACTACTTAATGAATTAAACACATGCAGCACCTTCTTACAGCTCTTGTATCTTTGATTTGAGTGTGTCTTGTGCTCGCTATTCGACTGAATTCGTCCTTGGTTTCTGTACTTCGGTCTTCGTATATATTATATGTCCCACGAAATTCGTCTGGTCTTGGGGTATTTATAGTTTCTGTCTGAGGGTAAGATGCGGCGCATCTAGTAAGTAGATGCGGCGCATTTACTTAACTTTGCGTGGGGTCCAAGATTATAATATTCAGGAATATTCGTACACCGCCAGAAGATGCGGCGTAACTCCATTTATAGATGCGGCGCATGTCCTCTTGTATCTTGGATCGTATCTGGTGAAATATTGATAGTGATGCGCCGTATGTGATAAGCAAGATGCGGCGCATCTGGAGCAGATTAGTCTTGATCTTGTACATTTCAGTAGACTCTTAACTTCTTGCATGTTTTGCTCCATAATTAGTCCAAAATCGCCAAGTTTCACCAAATGCTTGTTTTCAACTGAGAATTACAAAAGTAAACGATTAAGTATCAATCCTCATACATAATATAATAAAACAAGTCAAATTAATAGGATAAATGATAGTAATAAAATGTACTTATTTGAGTTCATCAACCATCAACCAAAGGCACATCTTCACCTTCTTCAAGGCCTAGTTCATCTCCGTTTTCATCATTCATCGAAAATTTATCACCCTTGCTCACTCACTCTAGCTCGGCCGCATACACACCATTTGTGAGTAACTTATTACCATCTCTCACCATCCCTAACTCTCCAATTTTTCCTAATACTTCTGTGTCTCTATCACCAAATGGGCCTTTGAACTATACTCCTTCTACTCCACCACCATCTCCAATCATGGGGTATCCTCTTCTTTACAAATTTGTGAACAACCACACCATGGGTTGTGCATGTTGTTTTCATAACTTCAACCTCATTTCTTCCCTAAGAGGTGAACTCCACTACATGTTTGGCCACATTGAGTACCTTCTTTCTCAATCCAATGTGCAACCAACTCCTCTTGCAACCATGCCACCTTATGCTCCACCATCTTAATCTCCACCTTCTAACTGAACATCTCTACATGTTTAGTTAAATAATCAAATGATTATCTTTTGGGCCAAGCATGTTCTAGGAAGTTAGGTTATTCTAGAAATAGCTTGTAGTTTGATTGTGTGATGTATGAATCCTTATGTGATGTATGCTTTCTATTATGTATGCTTGTTATGAATGAATGAATTATGAAATCTATGCTATTATGTTATGATATTGATGATGGTTGTCTTTAAAATGTGTGATATTAACCAACCTTAAAATGGGGAAATACTAAAATCACAACATTTCATCTAAAACACGTGCCACTTGCGGCGGTCCCTTATACAGGGACGGTCCCCAATATTTGAGGGACTGTCGGTGTATATTAAGGACCGTCCCAGGTCATCCTTAAAAATCTAATTTCTCTTCTCTGCATTATCTGTTTCATGCTTAATCTATATGATTTCACGTTTCTCTCTTCTTTTCTATCTCCTTCTATCCATCTTATTCTTTTCTCAACCCCTCTAATTCTCATATATATATGTGTACGTGCATTGTATGCTAACTTGTTTTTGTAGCACAACACCATAGCTCGATTCCCCGGTGCCCTCTTCTAGGGGGAGCACTAAGCTAGGGGGAGCATTAGAACCGTCTATTTCTTTCCTCTCTATACATTGAAGAAGCCTTTTTGATTCTATAAAAAGGGGGAGAAGTCAACGAAAACGTCAAAAAGGGGGAGACTGTTAATACAAATAATGTCAAAAACTCATTAAAAAGGGGGAGAATGTTAATACGAAAACTCATTAAAAACTTATTAACATATAAATTTTACCTAAAATGAGTTTATATTTTGTAATCATCAAAAATGGGGAGACTCTTAATACAAATAATGTCAAAAACGTCATTTGCATTATTCGGTCTCTATACGTTTTGATAATCACAAAATATAAAAACACGATACGTAAAACTACATTTGATAAGTTTCTAACCGAGGAAAATCGTTTCGACAACGTACCGACTACAACATCACTTCAGGTATGAACAAACACAATACCGACGTTAGTAAAGTGATCAAAGATTTTATTTTCTCAAAACTTCACATTTTTATGTGACAAAACATTTTTACAAAAGTATTTTTGTAATTAAATAGAAATGTATTATTAAAGAAAATAAATTTGAATTTCAAATCTCCCAACATCTAGTTTTCCGCTCAAATCAGATAAGTTTTTCACCAGATAAACTTTCACCACATCAGGACAAAAATAGGAGCATATGTCGGGACGGTCCCGTAAACATGGCGACGGTCCCTTATATATACGGTACCGTCCCCCGCTCTTCCTGATGCTTATAAATACTACACTGTTTTCATAGAAAAATCTACCCTCTTTGCACAAAAACTTTCTTGTCTTTCTTCCTCTCTTCTTTGATCACTATAACGTGTCGATATGTGTTTATAAGTGATCCCGTTAACCTTTATATCAAAGTGCAAGAGAAAAACGCTCGTATTCGTCAATAAACGAAGTGTTAGAGTCATCACACACAAACGTAACTTGTGTTACGATTCTACTCTTCCCCGAAACTCTCTCATTGTATATATTGTAAATTTGTATATCCGACTTGCGTGTGAGTCGTGATTAGGTGTGTTAGGATAAATACGGACAAAGTGTAAGTCTGTGAAGTGGTGTATCTAGATTAGGACTTAGTGTAAGTTGGTGTGTCGGTGTGTGAAGACTTGGACTTGGTGAGAGTCCTTGAAGTGATGACTTGGACCAAGTCAAGGTCCGTGAAGACTTGGATCTTCAAGTGGACGAGGTGATCGTCCGTGTGAAGATTTGGACGGGTTGATCATCCGTGTGAAGACTTGGATTGTGTGTAAATCCAACTGGACAAGAATGCTTGTTCATGTAGCCACTTGGGCTTTGTGTAGATTGGTTCTAGCTGGGATTAGGACCCAACATTCCGCTTAGTGTCGTTAAACTTGGTGCAAGCTTTAGTGTACGGTTTGCTCCACCAGAAGGGAGTGTGTTGACATAGTGATTGTGAACTCTCGAGTGTGGTACTCGAGAAGTGGGGTAGGGCGAAGAGTGAGGTTCGTGCCGAACCACTATAAATCTCTGAATCTCGGTTTGGTTGTGTTCTTCCTTTATCTCTTGTTTTTACTTTACTTACATTACGCATTATTATTGTGTTTATAGATATCACGTAACTATTGAATCTAACGGCTTTTCAAAAGAACTTAAAAGAACCAAAAGTTTTTAAAAAGTAATTCTAAACGGTGAAACTATTCAACCCCCCCCCCCTCTAGTTTCTACATTATTACTAAGTTTTAAATTTATTTATTGCCGAACTAACCAATAGACTCTAAACACTAACGAGCAGTGTACCCGATCAATGTAGATAGTTTCTAGGTAAGCTAGGGTCGTTCACTAGGAGCGAAGCTAAAGTGATTTAAAGGTATTTATACTAATCTAAACTAACTAAACTATGCTACCCTAGAAATAAATTAAAGATTAATGGGGGTTTAGCCTGAGAGACTAGCACGAGTTTATGTGTTTTCTAATTAACCTAATTACGAGAAAATAAATATTAAACTAATTAGACTGAAACAAAGTAAAATGGATCGATATCAATAAGGAAGAACGGGTTAGCCAAGTTTAATCCATCTATTAATTATATATGTGCTCATGTCTACTTTTTTTACTTCATTCAAAAGTTTAGTCGTCAATCCGATTATCAATCCTGTCACAATTAAATAACCTACCATGGTGGCTTGAAAGCGGACATGATCATAGTGACCCATCTAGCATCAATACTAACTTATCGCATAATCATCATCTAACCTAGTTCGGCATTACGCGCCCCTAGTCCTGTCGGATGAATAAAACAATTACCGTTGTGTCAATGCAATTAACCCAAACAAGGACAGATTAACACACATATGATTCAATTAAAGTAACCACAATTACATTAAGTAAATTACAGCAATTAAATCATAAGGATTATAGTCTTAGCTACATAGACTTCTACTAACAATAAGTGATAAACGAGTTGTTAACGATAAGCACCCAATCCAATAACAAAGTAAATCAAATCGACACAATCATATAAACTAATAAAACATCATAAACTTGGCCAACACCAAGGGGTGTTAGCCCATGATTTCAGCAAAAGATAGAGTATACATTGCAAATAAACATAAAGAATTCATAGACAAAATACTTATGCTAACCGAATGATACACGACGTTAAATCTTGAGATGTTCTTCATCGATCTTCGAGGATGGAAGGAGGAGGTGTTAGGGACGATTTGGTGCTGTCCCCAACTGATAAAAGTGATGCCAAAGTCGTTCTAGGGCTTTGGTATTTATAGGATTAAGCAAGAGTAGCCTCCAAGGTTTACCAAAAATAACCTGCTGCAGTTCCGACCCCGATATGGTGTATCCACAAACCTAATATGCCGTATGGGCTTTAGGAGCAGATAGGTATCCTTTTTCTCTTCGCGTAGCTTCTTGAATCAACTAAAACGGAGTCCGGATGAAGATTGTATGGCCAAAACAGTGAAGCATCCTCTAAATTTGTTACGTAAATGTTATTTCTTCATGTGGCTTTGATTCTTTACATGGTTTCTCGGTTAAGGCTCATATACGGCGTATCTCAGGGATTGGATACACCGTATTCAATGTAATCCTGTCTTGGTCTTCAAATAGCTAGGGCTTCTATACGGCGTATCCATAGAATCCGATATGTCGTATTCTTCAAATATCTCATGTTCTTCAAATCGACCAAGTTTCATATACGGCGTATTCCAAAAGATAGATAATGTATTCATCAAAGTCCGACAAGGTCTTGAAATCTTCTAAGTATATGGATACGGCGTATCTAATTAGCATTGATACGCCGTATTGAGTGTCTGATAAGTAGGCATTCTTCAATATCTTCGTTTTTGCTCCAAAACACGTCTTTTTCCATAACTTTCTCCAATTGCTTGATAATAACTGAGATTTACAAAAGTAAACGATTAAGTATCAAATCTCATAAAAAGTAATATAAAACAAGCAATAAACATAGGATAAATGATGCTAATAATATGTCGTTATTTGATGTCATCAAATATCTCCCACTTGAACTTTACTTGTCCTCAAATAAACTTTAGATTAAACTTATGAAAATGTATCCTAAACATTCGTCTGGGATTTTTCTAAATAAACATTTATTCGTTTAATCTCAATTGCACAACCAAACACCTCACAAAATAGGAAAATGAAATCACTCAAATCACTCAATTGCTTGGTCGTGACAAGTGTTCTATCATAAGCTTGGCAATGATACACATCTCTAACACTAAAGCTAAGGAGTAACAAGTCTAAAGCGGTAAATTGGGTTAAATATGATTAGGCTTAAGGGTTGTACCTAGCTTATGTTCAAACATCTCCTACACAAACACAATAGATCGCTGGCGTGAATCCTTGATTTCCTCAAACAACGGATGGTCACTAGAGTGTATCTCGGATCTCAGGTGCGCTATTTGCATAACGAATGGTCACCAAAATACACACCAGATCGTTGGCGCAGCATTTGATTAGTCAAAAACTCGGATGGTCACTACAATATTCATGCACTTGACATTCTTACAAAGCCATTACAATATCCGGATGCTCGAAAGCTAATAATGAATAAAGTAACTTGGTAAGGGTAAGGATAAGATTTGAGAAATATAAAATTGGTGCAAAAATAAAACAAACAAACAAATAGATTAAGTCCATACAAATGTGGTTAATTACTTACCGACCTTCCCTTGAAAAAGACACAAATCATAGACTAAATCATGCTTTAACACGGAAACTCATGCTTTGATAGGTAGACACGAATTAGACTCAATGATGACTTAATCATCATCTCAAAACAAACCTTAGTTGGCATTCCAATAACGGCCAACTCCCTTGCAATACATAAATATAATACAACGAATAGTGGCGATATCTCCACTAATACATAAATTTACATCGTTGGTTTATAACACGTACCAACGAATAACCGATTAGCTCAAAATATAAAGTCAGTTAAGTTTAAATAAACCGATTATCTCACAATCTCACTTTTCTTTTCTCTTTTTAGTTTTATTTTTTTTATCTTTTTTATTTTTTTAAAGTAAATGACTAATGGTGTAAAATTTCACCACTTTACCATAACAAATTAATCTGCATAGTTTTTCTATACCTTTCAATACTTCAGATATAAAAGTAATAGTGAAAGTAGTAAAAACACGAAAAATAAAAATGCAATTTCTAGTTTCACTTCCCATTGCATTGTGCAATTCCCGACCTAACTATTGATTATAGTTATGCACACGAACACAGGAAATGTTGGGAATACACACTTTACCAAAAGCAACTAACCACGGACTTAAATCTACAGGCTAGGCTAAGGTGTAAGGGTGTAACAAAACAATATAACATTGGCGTAAGAAATGAAAGGAATGGCTCTGAGGGTTTTTCTAGGTGTATCTTACCCTAAAAATTATAGTAACAAATGGGTTTATACGGGGGTTAACTAACTAGTGTAGTTAGTTAATATCACATAACATGAATAAGCTATTTGGGTGTAATCCTAGAAATTTACCAAGTTAGACAAGTCACTCCAATTATATCAATAATACTCATTATGGTGGTCTCAAATAGTATACCAAGCCAAGTTCTAAAGTTTACTACATGTCACCGGCACACTCATATATTTTTGGAATTTAGGTAAAGTAGTTGAAATGGAATAAGGCTTAATTCTCACAATATGGAAATAAGGTTTATGTGTGCGGTTATGCAACTTATGATTTCACAAAAACATGCTAAATTTTTTTAAATTTGAGCATATATTAGGCATATTTTTTGTAAAATTAAGGACAAATAGCGTTCTAATTCTCCACCCCCCCCCACTTAAGATATACAACGTCCTCGTTGTATAAATTGAAAATTAAATACAGGAAATATAAAGAATTAGAATGAAAACTCCCCTGAGATTTGCTCGGTATGATCCTCCAATGTAAGTTTGCGAGCAAATGAAAAGAGGCAGTCCATCAATGTAACACCCCAACCCGGCAAGGGTAGAAGTGTCACATAAATGGTGACATATCAAAGGCAAGCATAAACATACGACTTAAATAATACAATAGAATTTCAAAGGTTACAATTGAAATACTGAAACTACAAGGTTACAATGAGAATAAAATAAAATACTAAGTCCAAAATGTATGTCTCTTCTAGTCATCACTAAGTCTAGGACAGCAATCTAAACCCAAAGCACTCCACTCTTAACCCAGCTTCCAACTAAAACCTGCCGCAGGAAAAGAAATGCGGCTGAGCTTAAAAAGCCCAGTGAACAGATATATAATAAACGGAAATGAAGGTAAACGGAAATGAACATAATTAGCATAATGAATAAGATATAAGTAAAGGTACAAGAGTAAAGGTTTAGGACAGTCATCCACCACGAGCCCGAACAAATCAAATATCATATCATACCATATCATATCAAATCTTCATAATCATATAGAGGGGAGACCTCTCAGATAATCAGATAATATGAGGGGTGTCCTCATTCTTCAAATGGAGTAGCTAGCTCCCAGGGGTGTGAAAGGAGTGGATTGCACCCAGCCCCAGTCACCATATCATATCAAAACGAACAGTCCACGAACACGAACTCGAACCTAGGATGCATCCATTCGCCCCTCGAACAAAATCATATAGGCCATAATAAATCATATAGTGTGCATGCATATCATAATCAAAATGGGGACGGTGTAACCAAATCACTAGGGCTACACGCTAGTCATGCCAGTGGTGCATCACAGACACGGCCATGTTACCTTCATGGCTAGGAAACGAACTTGGCTCGGGTATCAAACTGGGGTCAAATGTCAAAGTCCAGATCAAAGCAAAGGTCCATGTAGTCATAGTCCAAATATCAAAGTCCAAATCACAGGGTTCATATCAAAAGGTTCATATGCCAAAGGTTCATATCAAAGTGTAGGGAACATAGCAATGGCTTAGGAAACCCTAATACGAATCAAAATAGGAGAACGAAGGCTCCTCATTCAAAGAGCAGAATATCTGTACCTTATTCAGATTGACAAACGGATAAAAGGCGGATCACACAGAACGAAAGGTCACTCCTTCTTCACCGAACCTATACGATTTAATAATCACATATTATTTATACGCTCACTTTAAATAAGATTTCATTATTGGGTTTTATTTTTATTTTTAGAAACTTCTATTTCTGGCAACCTGTCATACTTAGTAGTTTTTCCCGATTAGTACTTTAAATTTCTAGGTTTATAATTGACAATTTATAATGTCTACGGGTTAAAATGACAATTACAATAGTTTAGAGTTACTTATGCCGATTTAACAGAGTCCATGGTCAAAACGTAATTTATCGAAGTTAAATATTAAAATGTCAAATAAAATTATTTCAAAGCTTATGATAACTTTAGACCCTAACGTTCATAATTTATTAACGTAGTCTTGACATTAATCTTAATTCGCGACTACCAAAATATGTTATTATCACATGCATATACACCCGACTCATCTTTTCCTTTCTAACCCTAATCACCTTGACTCAAGTCCTTTTTATTAGTTTGCCCATGACACACGACGCAACACAACATAAAAATCACCCCCTTTTTACCACTATATCTCTCAAATACTTATCTCCCCCTTCGCCACCAATTGACACACATAAAATAACACACGATACACAAATAACAAATCCTCAAACTCTTCTCCCTATTCAATCCACATGCAACTGTTAGCATACTTCTTCTTTATTTCTTATTATTAAACTCCACATCATTGCTATAACATATTCTTGTTCCACATTTATTTCAGATTCTTTTCTGATTCCATGCGAGTGACACAGGTTTAATATATAATTTAAATCGTGCATGACACCATGCATACAGAATCGACACACAAACATTAATCCCACCCCTTAACAGCTTCTAACGAACCAACACCAAAGCCCTTGTCGAAATAAGACCACACAGCTCGACACACACAAACACAACGACACCACCATTCTCGTCCCTTTTTAATAATGAGTCCCGTTTATCTCAGATTCACACACACACTCACACGTTCATTTCACACAAGACAAAAACCTCTCATGAAAAGTTGTAATACTCTACTACGCTACACACATACATACACCATTTTCAGATTTTTTTTTTAAAACCCCATCCAACCCATGTACAGATAGGTTTTATATCTCACATGGATGTTTTTAACTTGTCTAGTTCTTAAATTAATAACTCGTTAACATGCTTAACTCAAAACTCCTCTCGGTATACTTTTACCGAAACACACGCGAGACAAAAATCAAGTTGTAGTGAGGCTAGAATTAACCCACAAACCCTCGCGAGACCAAAACGAGCTGAACGAGACGCAATATGCAAGACCAAAAACAAAGGGTGCGAGTGAATTTGGTGAGGCAGCCAACGAAGCACAACAAAACTCCACTCTATCTTATATAGCAACATGTTTAAACCAGGTTTAGACTTCCACATCGACACACAATTACAAGCCTAGACTCCTTCAAAGACCCTCGTTAATTTAGTATCTAGGTTTTCAGTTTTAGTACCATATTAAATGCTTAATTACTGACTTCATGTAGGTTTTCAATGACATAGATTAGGGCTGGAAATCGACATACACATTTAACAGGTTTTGTATGATGTTATCTTATATATATATACATACGTTTTAGTTATTGGAACAGAAACCAATCAACGAGAATGACATGATCTGATTAGTTTATTAGGTTGTATATAATAGGGTCCGTGTACCTTAATGTGGCAGCAAGGGATGAGGACAAGAGGTCACAACACCAAATCGGTTTAAGCAAGCTGGAAACCCTTAACGCTATAACGATCACCACCACAACGCAGTAGCACAACTCTTGATCACCACTAATGGAATACCACAGCCACAAGGTTAACGAGCAGCAACACTTTGGAATAAAAGATAGGCGCCTAGGTCTGAGAGAGGAGAAAAAAAAATGGCCAGAACCTCCTTGTATGCTATTGTTTTGGATCGGTGAAGGAGAAAAAAAAAGATAGGTATAAGTTATAGGGAGGAAACCGTGTATAGCAATTATGGAAGGTCTTGATTGCCTCTTAATTGTGTTTGATTGGTTCGGTTATGATATTGATATAAGGGCTAAAATTATGGGATTAGTATCTCATTTAAATGTGCCATACTATAGGAAACGTGTGCTATTTATAGTGATTAGGAAGCTTTTATTTTTGTGTGTTCAAGATTTAATTAAGTAGAAACTTAGGTTAGTTACCAAGTAATTTAATCGTAATACATAATATATAGTTTGGGGTCTAATTAATTCATTACAAAGTTTAGGGTAAAATTCATAATTAGACGAAAATTTGGTATCCGAACTTTAGGGTTTTACAACTCTTCCCTTCTTAAAAAGAAATTTTCGTCCTCGAAAATTGAAGTGAACGAAACAGAACCACAAAGGACTAGTGAACAGAAATGTGAAAAACTTGTTTCTCATGACTCTATCTTGTTGATCAGAGCTTCGGTTTCCTCAGAAAAGACAAATCATACTGAATCCAGATCAAAGGAATGATATACCAACGTAACAGATGATAATCGTATTCTCTCAGAAGAACGCAGGAAGTACATAGGATTTTGACGGATATGTCGTCCACAGAATTTGATTAGAGAAATCAGATGAGAACGTACAGAAAATAGATTGTCGATAACATCGATTGGCAGAAAGTTCTACAACCGATCCTAAGACTCTTATCAGAAACACAGAGGTCAGCAAAAGCATGTTGAGAATCCAACGTATCAAATCGTATAACGGTGAAAGCAGATTACGCGTATAGGTAGAATGAACTTAAGGTCTCACTAACGCAGATGATCTCAAACAGATATCATAAATTTAAGGTTCTAAGGCACTCCTCGAAATATCCTATGCCCACAACAAGTGCACGTTATATGATGTAAGTATTATCACGCTGGCCAGACGTCATAATACTGGCATCATATAAATATGCCCTCACGATGGTCATACTTTATCTCAAGTCGTGAGCAACACAACTTATCTAAATCCACCTAGTCCACCTACAGTCTCAAAGGTCACCAAAATCAAACATCATAACTAAGAGGACGAAATTACTCGAAGAGTAATGGAAATCCGAAAACATCCATCAGAATTCAGCTACGTCGTTAATAGCGCCAATACTTCATAAGTGGTTACTTCAACATCCGTCTATTCATACATATCAAAATTCCTTCCATAGCTCGTCAAAATTCTCATACAACTCGTTTTACAACAAACGCAGAATGAACATAGAACGGAATTACTAACAGGGAATCAAATCATTCGAAGAACCTCATTATCAGGTAACGGAATTTAAGTAGATTGAGAGGAAACGAATACGTCGTCGATAGCTTCATCCACCACAGAATCATCTCGCCTAAACACAAATATCCGCTTCAACACTCGTCCATTCACATACAAAATTTTAAAATTTCTTCCAAGTTGGAGTAGTTTGACGCTTGTCCATCTTATCTCATGGCGAAAAGGAATTTACAAACTTGAGTCTGGTTCCTCAAGCCTTCGACAACTCTTCTTGGTATTATGGCGTCGTAATGGCAGTCTCTGACACGATCACTGTGCATCCCTCCATCCGCAAGCCTGCTTCTGCTATCAATTCATCTTAGTACAACTAAAATGAATAGAGACACAGGATTGCGTTTCTTCGACAGGTCTTCTAACACAGCTCCAGGTTATGTGTTGAACGATTCATCCCTTATGATCTGGTTGTCTTGATGTCCGAGCTGAAATCTTCACATGTTGCATGATGTGTAGTCGAGTACTATCCCAGTTCCTCTCTTCTTCTTAGATGCTTCTTCTAAGATAACATTTTTCGCAACCATCTTCTACTATTCTTCCACCAGGTTTCTAATGCGGATAATCGTCTTCGATCTCGGTTCTTCCTGTGGAAAACTAGGTCTTCACAATATACAGGGTAGTTTCGTCTACAATGGTTTCTGAATGTCAATCAAATTTCTCTTCCAGAACAAGTGGTCGTCTCATCAATAATCTCTATGTTCTTCTTTCGTTTTTGAACACAACACAATGTCATACTATGACAATTTGTCCAAAACACGCGAAGACATGATCATCCTAGCCAATACCATTGGCATCATTCAAACTCATAAGGTTATAACGAGTGCAAGACCGTCTCTGAAATCATTTAGGGAAAACTTTCACATACACTTCATGTCTCCTTCCTTCTTTTTCAAAAATAAAACTGAACTACTTCACAGAGATTACTCTCGGTTAGTTAACCCCCTTCTTAGAAGTTCTTGTGGTTGCTTCTTCATCCCTTCAAATCTAAAACGATGCAATCAGATATGATGTTTCAAAAGAAAGACCAAATCAATTATTGATACTCGAAAACGGATAATGATTACTGATAGTGGTACGGTTAAGTTTACAATAGTCGATACGTCGTTACATATTTCTTTCTTTCTTCTTCATAAATCAACAAGAGCATCCAAAGAGGATCACTGAGGTGAACAAAAATCATATTACATCAGTTCCTTCAATCTATCAGCTTCTATGGCACCATGGTTTCGTCAACTGTGATCAGTTCAATGCCCACTCTACTTCCTAAGCAGAAAGGAGTACCAAAAGATTCATCAGAGAATACTGGAAAATCTTCATGCAACGAAACAATTCCAATGGTAGAACTTTCCAAGGGTGGATAGTAATGGTTGTCAGGAAAACTTGATAATCATATGAGTTCAGGGTTGGTGCTTCCATAGCGGCAGAAATTTTAGCAGATTCAGGTGTAGAGATTCATCATAACGAAATAGGGTGAAGCAGATTGTTAAGATCACATTTCAGATATGGTAGTCTATGGCAGCTTTGCAAATGGTCATCCAATCCATAACCAAAAGACCATACAATAAGACATACAAGATCAAAAGATTCATAGAACGAATACAGTCATCAAATCAGACGGATAGTTCATATATCAGAGTCCAGTACATGTTTCAATAAAAGCGTTGAGATGGATAAACGATCAGTTCAAAGTGTGGGAATTTGTCCAGCTTCTTAGCATAAGCAGTAAGTAGGGTGTGTATTATCAGTAATACGAACATTGTATAATTGTCAAAAGTGAGATGTACAGAATATCAGTTATCAGCATCATCATGCTCAGTTAACAAACCCATACATATATAGTATAACATCATATCCTTCCAAAGGAAATGGTTGGCAGAACAAGGTTCGTCATTCAAAGGAAAGAAACATAACTTCCTATATCCATGGCTAATAATTACCAGAATTCTCATAGGAGTAGTAATGGATTTATGCAAAGTTAAGTAGTATCGGATGATACATTTACATTCAGCATAAGCAATGAATTCACAAAATGTATCGAACACATTATGGTTGAATGACCTACGATATGGTGGGAAAGGTGTCACTCCGCTTGTCAAACAAATCGGAGGTGGAGGTCAAAATCTGAAAATGAAACTTAAATGGTGTAAGGTATCCAGATAGGTTTTCCGAGATATTCCAAACTTACTTGGTTTCGAAGCTTAAGTTGCAAAACTTCTAACTCCTGAATGTTCTGATGAGGCTTAACTAAGGGCAGAGGCACGAATCAGAGTGATGCAGAAGCAAATGATACTCACATACATGTCTTAGTCTACCCATTCCTCACTGGTAACAACTTAGGTTCCTATGGGAATTCCTAAAGTAATATCTCAAAGATCGTCGTACGAGTGCCTACATGGAAACTTAGTGGTCCTAACTTACACAGGCCAAGGATAGATGTAATACAAGTCGCAAACCTGGCTTTGATACCACTTTGTAACACCCCAACCCGGCAAGGGTAGAAGTGTCATATAAATGGTGACATATCAAAGGCAAGCATAAACATACGACTTAAATAATACAATAGAATTTCAAAGGTTACAATTGAAATACTGAAACTACAAGGTTACAATGAGAATAAAATAAAATACTAAGTCCAAAATGTATGTCTCTTCTAGTCATCACTAAGTCTAGGACAGCAATCTAAACCCAAAGCACTCCACTCTTAACCCAGCTTCCAACTAAAACCTGCCGCAGGAAAAGAAATGCGGCTGAGCTTAAAAAGCCCAGTGAACAGATATATAATAAACGGAAACGAAGGTAAACGGAAATGAACATAATTAGCATAATGAATAAGATATAAGTAAAGGTACAAGAGTAAAGGTTTAGGACAGTCATCCACCACGAGCCCGAACAAATCAAATATCATATCATACCATATCATATCAAATCTTCATAATCATATAGAGGGAGACCTCTCAGATAATCAGATAATATGAGGGGTGTCCTCATTCTTCAAATGGAGTAGCTAGCTCCCAGGAGTGTGAAAGGAGTGGATTGCACCCAGCCCCAGTCACCATATCATATCAAAATGAACTGTCCACGAACACGGACTCGAACCTAGGATGCATCCATTCGCCCCCCGAACAAAATCATATAGGCCATAATAAATCATATAGTGTGCATGCATATCATAATCAAAATGGGGACGGTGTAACCAAATCACTAGGGCTACACGCTAGTCATGCCAGTGGTGCATCACAGACACGGCCATGTTACCTTCATGGCTAGGAAACGAACTTGGCTCGGGTATCAAACTGGGGTCAAATGTCAAAGTCCAGATCAAAGCAAAGGTCCATGTAGTCATACTCCAAATATCAAAGTCCAAATCACAGGGTTCATATCAAAAGGTTCATATGCCAAAGGTTCATATCAAAGTGTAGGGAACATAGCAATGGCTTAGGAAACCCTAATACGAATCAAAATAGGAGAACGAAGGCTCCTCATTCAAAGAGCAGAATATCTGTACCTTATTCAGATTGACAAACGGATAAAAGGCGGATCACACAGAACGAAAGGTCACTCCTTCTTCACCGAACCTATACGATTTAATAATCACATATTATTTATACGCTCACTTTAAATAAGATTTCATTATTGGGTTTTATTTTTATTTTTAGAAACTTCTATTTCTGGCAACCTGTCATACTTAGTAGTTTTTCCCGATTAGTACTTTAAATTTCTAGGTTTATAATTGACAATTTATAATGTCTACGGGTTAAAATGACAATTACAATAGTTTAGAGTTACTTATGCCGATTTAACAGAGTCCATGGTCAAAACGTAATTTATCGAAGTTAAATATTAAAATGTCAAATAAAATTATTTCAAAGCTTATGACAACTTTAGACCCTAACGTTCATAATTTATTAACGTAGTCTTGACATTAATCTTAATTCGCGACTACCAAAATATGTTATTATCACATGCATATACACCCAACTCATCTTTTCCTTTCTAACCCTAATCACCTTGACTCAAGTCCTTTTTATTAGTTTGCCCATGACACACGACGCAACACAACATAAAAATCACCCCCTTTTTACCACTATATCTCTCAAATACTTATCTCCCCCTTCGCCACCAATTGACACACATAAAATAACACACGATACACAAATAACAAATCCTCAAACTCTTCTCCCTATTCAATCCACATGCAACTGTTAGCATACTTCTTCTTTATTTCTTATTATTAAACTCCACATCATTGCTATAACATATTCTTGTTCCACATTTATTTCAGATTCTTTTCTGATTCCATGCGAGTGACACAGGTTTAATATATAATTTAAATCGTGCATGACACCATGCATACAGAATCGACACACAAACATTAATCCCACCCCTTAACAGCTTCTAACGAACCAACACCAAAGCCCTTGTCGAAATAAGACCACACAGCTCGACACACACAAACACAACGACACCACCATTCTCGTCCCTTTTTAATAATGAGTCCCGTTTAATCTCAGATTCACACACACACTCACACGTTCATTTCACACAAGACAAAAACCTCTCATGCAAAGTTGTAATACTCTACTACGCTACACACATACATACACCATTTTCAGATTTTTTTTTTTAAAACCCCATCCAACCCATGTACAGATAGGTTTTATATCTCACATGGATGTTTTTAACTTGTCTAGTTCTTAAATTAATAACTCGTTAACATGCTTAACTCAAAACTCTCTCGGTATACTTTTACCGGAACACACGCGAGACAAAAATCAAGTTGTAGTGAGGCTAGAATTAACCCACAAACCCTCGCGAGACCAAAACGAGCTGAACGAGACGCAATATGCAAGACCAAAAACAAAGGGTGCGAGTGAATTTGGTGAGGCAGCCAACGAAGCACAACAAAACTCCACTCTATCTTATATAGCAACATGTTTAAACCAGGTTTAGACTTCCACATCGACACACAATTACAAGCCTAGACTCCTTCAAAGACCCTCGTTAATTTAGTATCTAGGTTTTCAGTTTTAGTACCATATTAAATGCTTAATTACTGACTTCATGTAGGTTTTCAATGACATAGATTAGGGCTGGAAATCGACATACACATTTAACAGGTTTTGTATGATGTTATCTTATATATATATACATACGTTTTAGTTATTGGAACAGAAACCAATCAACGAGAATGACATGATCTGATTAGTTTATTAGGTTGTATATAATAGGGTCCGTGTACCTTAATGTGGCAGCAAGGGATGAGGAACAGAGGTCACAACACCAAATTGGTTTAAGCAAGCTGGAAACCCTTAACGCTATACGATCACCACCACAACGCAGTAGCACAACTCTTGATCACCACTAATGGAATACCACAGCCACAAGGTTAACGAGCAGCAACACTTTGGAATAAAAGATAGGCGCCTAGGTCTGAGAGAGGAGAAAAAAAATGGCCAGAACCTCCTTGTATGCTATTGTTTTGGATCGGTGAAGGAGAAAAAAAAAGATAGGTATAAGTTATAGGGAGGAAACCGTGTATAGCAATTATGGAAGGTCTTGATTGCCTCTTAATTGTGTTTGATTGGTTCGGTTATGATATTGATATAAGGGCTAAAATTATGGGATTAGTATCTCATTTAAATGTGCCATACTATAGGAAACGTGTGCTATTTATAGTGATTAGGAAGCTTTTATTTTGTGTGTTCAAGATTTAATTAAGTAGAAACTTAGGTTAGTTACCAAGTAATTTACTCGTAATACATAATATATAGTTTGGGGTCTAATAAATTCATTACAAAGTTTAGGGTAAAATTCATAATTAGACGAAAATTTGGTATCCGAACTTTAGGGTTTTACACCATCAATCTTTCAAACCTATCAAAATATAGAGGCCACAGAATAAGAAACTCGAGAAATCTAATTAATTCTCGGTTAGAAAATAAATATACAAAAAATTACAGGCCAGAGTGTCGATACGCCGTATCTATGGAATATTGGATACGTTGTATCAACTGCCTGTAGGAAATACTAAAGTGCATGTCAGAGGTTAATATGTCGTATCCACTAACAGCGAATACACCGTATTGACCAACTAACAGAAAGACTAAAATAAAAATATACTAAAAACAAAATAAAAGATAAGCATGGGTTGCCTCCCATGAAGCGCTTGTTTTTGTTCGAGTCACGAGCCTGACTCCACCCTTATTTACTATGTAATAGGGTGTTTGTCCCCCCACTTGAAATCAAGTACGGCGATAGTACCAATAAGCCTAAAAAGGGTGTAAATATACTACTAGAGATGGACAGAATATGTAAAGATCATACCTTGGCAATATATTTACTTCTTTCTTTACCTTACCCGGTTTGGTTGATAAATTGGATTGCTTGAACATTACATGTGAGAGAGTAGTATGTTGAGGATGGGTGAATGTCCTTTCTTCTTCGTTTGTTTCATTGGTAGTAAGGCGTCCCTTGACTTCCCTAAAAGATGAGAAAGGGTCTTTGGCGAGCAAAAGTTCGAGTTTCTCTATATCCTTCATAGGATTGAAATTATCATCCTCTTCCATCATGGTTATATCCAATAGCTCATCTTTAAATTCTTTCTCAAGTTCAACCAAAAATGGGTTGGTAACAAGTGCCTTATGTGCTTCAATAGGTAGTGTAATATATTCCACTTCATCATCCATTTGTTTTGCAACCTATTTAGAAATTCTAGCAAGACTATTAGTAACGTGATCAATAATATTTAATAAATTTGTACCACTTTGTGTTGTAAGTGACTCCAATTCATCTCGTAAGTCTCCATCTTCAACTAGTGGTCTTGCAATTTCATCCTCGTCCCGAATATCTGCCTTAAATAAGTCATCCCAAATTTCTTCAAAATCCCTTGTGGGGTAAAAACATATGACTCTTCTTCATCTTGTGCCATTTCAGGAGGAAAAACACCATCAATAACAATTGCCGGAATTGGTTTCATATTATACGACTCTTCCTCAACATCATCATTTGATATATACCAAGTGTGTCGAAATGGCAATGTAAAAAAAAAAATTGGGGTCACAGAAGATCGATACGCCATATCCAACAGACAATGGATACGCCGTATACGACACAAGTTAATACACCGTATTCAACAGATAATGGATACGCCGTATTAGCTTTCTGCAACAGATTTTTCAAACTATTTAATACTAAAAAGCACACAAACTAAAAAAAATAAAAATAAAATATATGTTGCAGAATATCGATACGCCGTATACAAATACCTGTATACGTCGTATCGAAATCAGACAGAGACCTAGTATTCACAGACAAAAATACGCCGTATAGCCTTCCCGAGACAAAATCACATAAACACTAAATCACATAAAAAGTAACGAAAACAAATAAAAACTAAAATACCAATAAATCAAATTAAAAAATATCACTCCTCGGCAGCGGCGCCAAAAACTTGATGTGTTATTTTAGGTCTATGTTTTATTACTAAGTTTTAAATTTATTTATTTCCGAACTAACCTTTAGCGTCTAAACAATAACGAGCAGTATACCCGATCAATGTACATAGTTTCTAGGTAAGCAAGGGTCGTTCACTAGGAGCGAAGCTAAAGTGATTAATGGGGGTTTAGCCTGAGAGACTAGCACGAGTTTATGTGTTTTCTAATTAACCTAATTACGAGAAAATAAATATTAAACTAATTAGACTGAAACATAGTAAAATGGATCGATATCAATAAGGAAGAATGGGTTAGCCAAGTTTAATCCATCTATTAATTATATATGTGCTCATGTCTACTTATTTTACTTCATTCAAAAGTTTAGTCGTCAATCCGATTATCAATCCTGTCACAATTAAATAACCTACCATGGTGGCTGGAAAGCGGACATGATCATAGTGACCTATCTAGCATCAATACTAACATATTGCATAATCATCATCTAACCTAGTTTGTCATTACGCGCCCCTAGTCTTGCCGGTTGTATAAAATAATTTTCGTTGTGTCAATGCAATTAACCCAAACAAGAACAGATTAACATACATATGATTCAATTAAAGTAACCACAATTACAGTAAGTAAATTACAGCAATTAAATCATAAGGATTATAATCTTAGCTACATAGACTTCTACTATCAATAAGCGATAAACGAGTTTTTAACGGTAAGCACCCAATCCGATAACAAATTAAATCAAATCGACACAATCATATAAACTAATAAAACATCATAAACTTGGCCAACACCAAGGGGTGTTAGCCCATGATTTCAGCAAAAGATAGAGTATACATTGCAAATAAACATAAAGAATTCATAGACAAAATACTTGTGCTAACCGAATGATACACGACGTTAAATCTTGAGATGTTCTTCATCGATCTTCAAGGATGGAAGGAGGAGGTGTTAGGGATGATTTGGGGCTATCCCCAACTGATAAAAGTGATGCCAAAGTCGTTCTAGGGCTTTGGTATTTATAGGATTAAGCAAGAGTAGCCTCTAAGGTTTACGAAAAATAACCCGCTGCTGTTCCGACCCCGATGCGGCATATCCACAAACCTAATACGCCGTATGGGCATCAGGAATAGATAGGTTTCCTTTTTCTCTTCGCGTGGCTGCTTGAATCAACTAAAACGGAGTCCGGATGAAGATTTTATGGCCAAAACAGTGAAGCATCCTCTAAAGTTGTTACGTAAACGTTATTTCTTCATTTGGCTTAGATTCTTCACTTGGTTTCTTGGTTAAGGCTCATATACGGCGTATCTCAGGGATTGGATACGCCGTATTCAATGTAATCCTGTCTTGGTCTTCAAATAGCTAGGGCTTCTATTCAGCGTATCCATAGAATCCGATACGCCGTATTCTTCAAATATCTCATGTTCTTCAAATTGACCAAGTTTCATATACAGCGTATTCCAAAAGATGCATACGCCGTATTCATCATAGTCGGGCAAGGTTTTGAAATCTTCTAAGTATATGGATACGGCGTATCTAATTAGCATTGATATGCCGTATTGAGTGTCTGATCAGTATGCATTCTTCAATATCTTCATTTTTGTTCCAAAACACGTCTTTTTCCATAACTTTCTCCAATTGCTTGATAATAACTAAGATTTACAAAAGTAAGCGATTAAGTATCAAATCTCTTAAAAAGTAATATAAAACAAGCAATAAACATAGGATGAATGATGCTAATAATATGTCGTTATTTGATGTCATCAGTGGTGCAATCCCAGAATGCCGATCGCTCCCCAAGGTTAACACAACTAGTCAACTAACATGTGCACTCATGGTAGTTGACTTGGAACTTGCATAAAACAATTTCTCCAAATGATTTGTTACGACATGAGTATGGAGAAGAACAATAATGAATTAAGATGAGCTTGGTTTTGAAAGAGTTAGATGATAATGTGTGTTGTTGGTGTATCTGAAAATTGAGTCTACAAAAATGGTTTTATATTCAAGTGTAGGCTCCTCTTTTTAATGGTGCAATAAGCCAATTTTAAGAGACCTTTAAAGATAATTAATATTCAAATGAAACATCCCATTTGGTCAATTAAAACTGACGAATGGTTTTAACACCATTGAATATTGAAATAACTGTCTACAAATTAAGTAGCATGTCATTAACTCAATGTTTGAATATTATTCCAACAACAAATAAAGTTAACAACGTGAGATTACAACTATTGTACAATTCCAAATTCAATGACAACAACCTTACTCGTTTTATAAGTTAGAACCATAGATCGACTTGGTTACACCCCTCTTGTAAAGCGTAACATTGTCATTAACATTTCGTGAAAAGAAAGTACATTTATAATAGTATGGTACGGATGGATCACATATCAAGTTGTTAGGGAGGTATAATAGCCAGTGGTGATAATCGTTTGTACCAAGTTAGAATGGACCATTATGATCATAAAGCTAGAAACTATGCAGCTAAACACATGCATTAACTTGAACATATCTCATTCAATTGTAAATGAACTTATGTGAGGGTTCATCCTCGAAGTATTAGGTTGAACATTGAAAGAAATTTATTATCAGAGTCTATACACTAACGTTTTCACAACTTTTTTACTTTGATGATCTTTTTACATAACACAAGTATATATTTCTGAACTGATATAATTAAAATTTTGGACTAAATTAGTAGTATGTCTCATTTTAGTGGGCTTAGCTATTGGGTTTTATAAACAATTTCTAATTTCCTATTGTTTCTATATTTGCCATCTTCTACATTCGCATGGAACACAAAAACTAAAAACATGAACCTGCAACTCTATTGAAAAAAAACCATGGGCGCCACTGTTTTTCATATTGGAAGTTGTATCTATAATAGTAATATTTTTGCTTTTCAAAAAAAAAAAAAAAAAAAAAAAAAAAAAAAAAAAAAAGTAAAGATTTAACAATAAACTAAGCTTGAGAGATAAATATAGAAATATATAAAAGTTATCAGATTTTGCGAGTTTGGCCATTTAAAGAAAAGAAATCTGCTTATTGATCCTATCAAGTTATATGAGTTTGACCATTGCCTAGTCATAATAGAACATGTCATTTTTATATCCAAAAAAAGGTCTAAAATAAATTCTTAAACATGCCAACATCTTAGTTTATAGTTCCATCCTATCAATCATCCTTGTCTTTTGATTTAATGTTTCTGATGAAATCTTGTTTTTCAAAGATTTTTCAAATACTCACCCACCAACTTGAATATAACTTGTGTATATTTGAAAAGTACCATGGGAAATATTGTCGTGTCGTTTTACATGTTAGAACCGTAGCTTGATCCGAAGTTAAATCTTTCTAGAGCCGAGCATAATATTGTCGTGTCGTGTCGAGCCCTATTAAAGTTCGACTTGGTTACACCCCGATAATGTAAAGTGTACCATTGAATACCAACTAAATCAATACTAGTATGGTAAGGATGGATCATGAAGTCGAAATGTAGACAAATAAGAAAAGGTCAATTTAACTGCAAAATTCAAAGGATGAAAATTTGATATACTGGAATCATTAGGGAGGTATCATAGCCAATGGTGATAATCATTTGCACCAAGGAAATTTTGTCATCTAAACACAATAAAGTACCCAATTTAAAATGGACCATGATGCTCATAAAGCTAGAACTGTGTAGTATGTTTAACAAAGTTAGAAAGCCAAAGTAAATTGAACATTAATCCAACCATCAATGATGCATCTTCTTAAGAATCTGTGACACACATAACTAACATGTGTTGTAATTACACAAGTACGGGGTTTTTGGTTCATAAATTTTGAAATCATAGAGTTTCAATTACTGATGAATTTAAATAGTGGAGAGTTAAAAAAACCACATTTTAAAAACTAGTTTCTTGTTTTGTTCACATGATTTTAGTCAAAGGATATATGTTGACATATTAGTAAATTACATTATCGCCCAAAAACCAAACTATATTGATTTACTAGACAATCATCTCCTCAAAAGCACCAAATCTTCAAAACTCAAGAACATCAAATAGATCCTCAATAACAAACAACAATTTACCAATAATTTTTTAAAAACAAATTCATAACAACAAATGTAAACAAAACAAGATTTTCATATGACGTAAACATAAAAACAATTTTTTCTAAACCTTAGATCGTGTTTTTGGGAACAAAATTTTTTTATGAAAATGCACAATTGCTTCTTTGAAATCAAAATCCGGATCTGTATAAACACAAAATCGTTGTCTATTAGTCGAAATTCCTAAAGATTGAAAGTGGAAAATGAATAACTTTATAGCAACAAGAACAACTTGAGATAAATAAATGAAGAAGAATATTTAAAAATTTATGGATGAAAACAAAGAAAAATGATGTTAAACTTCTTATCAATTTATGGTGACATGCAAAAATCTTATCAATGGAAACCCATTTGTGTTACTGTGTTAAAAGTGAGAGAGAGGATAAAAGAGAATAGAGAAGAAATAAGTGAGATTAGGTTTTATTTATTTTTGGGGTACACTTTTCCATTATTGTGAAATGTGTCCCCGGTTTTATAATCCTAGCATCAACTAGTGTGTTTACAACCCTTTGTTTTTGTGGTGTTTAAAATTTAAAAACTTCCTCTTTTTTCCTACCAAACACGTGCTCCACCAAATTTCAAATCTAAATACAACAAAAAACCGTAAAAGTAGGTAAACCAAGGAGCCCCTAAAATTAGGGCAAAGTCATTACAAACAATTTGATTAGCTAACTCAACACTAAAGGAAATCCCTATGATTTAATCTTTGAACCTAAACATGGATTTCCAAGGATTATACATCCCGAATATACCATTCAGGTTTGTATCGAATCCCCCTTGGTGGTCTTGCATGTGTACAACGGGCACTCGTCCACCAAGAAGGCCTTCTTTCCAACCAATTACAACCCTGCCAAGTCAGCCATCTGCTGTAAACCCCACCGAGAATAAGGCGGGCTAGTATTCAATGTGACATGAACTTGTCCATCCTTTTCGAGCAACTTTTTTGATGACTCAAAGTACTCAACCAATAACTTTTTATGAATTCTGCATCAAATACAAACCAGTTTATTTAACTACACCTATTATCTTCTACACCAAAAACATGCAGTAACTACGGTATAAATCTATTAGCATTTTTTAGATTATCCAAAATATAAAGAAAAAGGACTAACTTTGCTTCCATGGTGCAACACCATTAAAAACATCTATGGCAAACGGAAACATAAAGATGATCATGTTAAACAACTTTTGATGCTCGGGATCATACAACTGCTCACCCTTCCCATAATTATTGAGATATGGGGCCATAGTTCTCTCTAGTTTAGTGGCGTCAACATTAGAAACAAATTTCACTCCGAGCTCTTGGAATTCATGGATGCGGCCTTCTATAGATTGGAAAATTTGTTTCAACACGCCTGTTTTTATAACATGGGTCAGCCCAAGTAACAAAAATAACATACATATTTTGATAACGATACTCATTTCATAAAACAGTTATGAATGTAGGATATTAATATCACCTTCTGTCTCAAGAGTGGTTGTTGTGATGTGGTGATTGTCTTTTCCAAAGGCTTTTGCCATGAATGCGGCATATGATAAATCATCCTCATTGACTAGCAGTAGCTTTTGATTGCTGAGGTAATGCAACACTTTCTTGACCTCTGGTACTGCAAGTGTGACATATAAGTATATAAACTTAATAAATAAGTAAAAACTCTAATAACCAAACGCAAACACCCAAGTTACACCAAACCTCATCATAAATTTCTTTCAACGATCTTAGTACATTTAACAACAAAATCTAAACACCCCTTAAGCACATATACTACTGTCATAACCAAACACAAACACTTTTTTATGGATTAAGCACTTTTAAGAACTAAATCCAAACACCTACTAAGCACATAGACCAGTCGAAGAACAAGATTTAAATACCCCATAAGCAAATAACTACTCTAAGAACTAAATCTCCATTAAGCACATATACAACTGTCATAACCAAACTCAAATACTTGTTCAATGGATTTAGCATTTTTAAAAACCAAATCCAAACACCCCCTAAGAACATAAACCAGTTGAACAACCAGATTTAAACACCTCTTAAGCAGATAACTACTCTAATAACCAATTCTGAACACTCATTAAGCACATATACAACTGTCATAACGAAACTCAAAGACTTTTTTTTAATGGATTTAGCACTTTGAAGAACAAAATCCAAAAACACCTACTGAGCGCATAAACCATTTGAATAACCATGTTAAAACACCCCCTAAGCACAAAAATACTTTAATAACAAAATGCAAAGACCCTAAAGCACATAAATAACTGTAATTTTACCTTAAGATCTATGCGTAAAATATAATTTTTATGAGCACTTGAACATAGTTCTTAAGATCTATGCCCAAGGCAGAATGCTAAGGCAGGCACCATCACTTTGCTTCCTCATTGTTTCATCACTTTCCTCATAGTTCTTAAATGTAAACTTAACAAAATTGATTGTTGCTTTAATATAACACATCTATGTTTGAATAACGTAATGACTAGTCACTACCAATAAAACCCCATTCAGTTCTTATAATCTTCAAATAAAAAGTCATCATCTATTGCGTTTAGGCGGCTACAAATTTTTGTCACGTTTCACATATCCTCTAAGAAATCAATTTGGCAAATTTCAAAATTTGCAACCACAACATTATTATAAATAGGGACCCTTATAAATATTATTCTAACATCATACTATTTGCACTTATGTGTTTTGTGAAACAGGTGACGGATGACTGAAATAAAAACTGAAAATGAACAATAAATAATTTGCATCAAATAAATAATAGTATGTGACCAATTCTGATTATGGATATTGTCACAACTCATAATTTCAGGTCATTTTCCAAACCCCGACAATTTACTATTCATGAGTTACTATTCATAAATCACTATTTACTGATCACTATTCATCATTTCACTATTCATCATTTTTGAAGCCAGTTTGAGACTTTGAGAAGTCGTCAAAAATTTTACTATTCACATGACACTATTCATTCCTGGAGGGAAATCACTATTTATGGGCATCATTCATCATGTCGTAAACTAGGTTTACGAGTATCCAAATGCGCGTAACCAGTTAGGTTTAGCTGCGTATTCATGCATCATCAGTAAAGACACATCATACAGACTAGGGTAGTCTGCATATCATCAGTAATATCAGTACCATATCAGTTCATGCATGTGTTTGTGTGATTTTCATTAACGTATGCTTAATTGTTTAATTAACGTTACCACTCAGTCATTTCTACCAACAGTTAACCCCAAATACTCCAGAAAATGATCCTAATACATTTTCAAACTAATTATAATGATATAGAGATTATATTATTACTTTACCCGGTGTTTTTAAATCAATTGCTACATTTTCCATTAGGAGCTTATAACTCCGTCGGTTTACGAAATTTCAATCCGATTATCATTCTAACACCCGATTCTTGCAAGAAATATGATTTTACACATTTTACGACTTCGTCATATTTTATTTTTCATCGTCGCGATTTATTTCTAGTTAACTCGATACCCGGTAACACCCAATGTACACATAAACTACACTAACTCTTGCAATAGCTAGACAAGATCTTTAATAACCCATCCTTTCCCCATTTTTTCTCCATGTGCCGCCCCCCCCCCCCCCCTAGCCACCCTAAACCATCATCTTTTATGTTAGACAAGACCCCATTTAATGCTTGTGTTTCTCTGTCCTTTGATTTAATTCCTATAACACATATCCTACACAACTTCACTAGCAAAACAAAGATCAAAACTCTCTTCCTCTCCACTCCATACCCACAGCACAACCAAGAACACCACAAGAAATCCATCATTTTGTGAAGTTCAAGCATTAATCTTACTCCATTTGCTATCCTAGTTAAGGTTTTGTGATCAAAACCCTAAGTTATTGCACCTTTCTCATCAAATCACTCCAAGATTGTAAGTAAACTTCAAGAACATCATTTTGATCTTTTCATACTTTCATTTACTTCATATGATCATGTATTTTCAAGGTTATACTAGTTACTTTTGCAAGTTACTTACGTTTGATACCATTTTGTTTATAAACTATCACAAACACTAGATCTATAAGTTTCACTAATAATCACATGAGATCCACCAAGTTTGGTGATGTTTAGGACCCCATGACACCCTAAGAAGGTGTATGGTAGGATTTGCGAACTTGTGGAGTTGATTTGAGGTGGTATGATCAAGATTAGAACCATAGAAATGAGTTTTTAAAACATATATATACCTACTGTACAAAATCATGTAAACTGGAAAACTCAGTAATTTTTGGTATATTTTGGCCTTCATATTCAGAAATTTATTTCAAAAACGAAACCGTGGCCGCAAGTATCACTAAAAACCGACTTATAACGAAGGAGATATGATTTTTTCGAAGTTAGGCGACGAAAACTAATTTTCTGAAAATAAGCGTGCTGTTAGCCGAACTTTAAAGGACCAAACGAGGCGTTAGACGTGATCTAGGAGAGCCGAACTACTGAGATTATGTTAGTTCATGTTATGATGAATCCGTGGATATAAAGAACGTGGAAAACGAGCTTATAACGACCGAGATATACACGTTCAAAGCCGACGAACTCTATTCTATTTTGACAGCCCTATTAGAAAGTATTTTTCTAAGTATAAAAGTTAACATTTTTACAAGTCATCACATTGATAGCCGGTTTTCTATCTATTCAAGACGCGTATGATCAAAAGTCCAATAACACGACACGAAAACCTTGTAACAATGTTTTATTTTCAAGGACGTCAAATTCATTCACTAACACTTAACGTGCACTAATTCGCGACTAGTTTTGCGAGGCCGATTTGAATATATTTTCACAAGTTATGAAAAGTATTGTTTTGTGACGAAAACATTATATTTGCCAATAGAACACCAAACAAGGATCATGGAGTGTGGTTTTAACATATTTACGCGAAATGTGGTTTATAACTTAACAAGACGTCAAAATGTATTTTTCGACGATAAACATTGTTTTCAAAACTTTCGAGTGGTATCGATAATATACGTGTTTGCATGAGTAACATCATTTCATTTGCTTACCTTAGATCATATCATTCATGATAGGTCGCGGTTGGGAACCGAGCCTCATCTCATCATATCCATTGTTATCATTGTTGCTATCATAGCAGGTGAGTTTTCATAGCCCCGTTTTAAATTGTTTATTGATTTCTAAACTCTCGGGGGAGAATACATTGCACCATTTTTATATGCGGATCAAAGTATACAAACCCATTTACATTGCTTAAGTTACATCATTGCCAATTTAAAGTCCCCTTTTATTTATCATGGACCGTTAATTGTGAGCAAGCGAAGGTGAGTGGATAGATCTATTGAGGGTGACGCCTCCGTTCGGGTTGGTAGCACCAACTGGTCAAACGAACGCATTTCATTTCATACATTCAGAGTGTTTGGCAAAGCACTCCCTTTTGGGGCATTTATATCAGTCTAGCTTCGGGGTCATGAGCTTAGAGCTAATGTATCATATTTATGTGGCATGGATTTGTCATACATTTTATACTTGTGGTTTTCGTACAATATTTCATTTACATAAACCTATGATCTCACCAACATTTTTGTTGACCATTTTTAGCAATGTATTTTCAGGTAATTAAGGTGTCGCATGTTCGCTTGCATATGGACATCATGGAGTCGCGGAGTCGACGCGTCTCACTTTATATTTTATTCACTTATCCATCGTTTTAATTGTATGAACTTGTTTTCTGAAAACTTGTTTCACCTTTTGGGATCTAGCTTTATAACTCTGAATGTTTTTAAATAATCAAACGATGTATTTTCTAAACGACACTTTAGGTCGTTCAATATAACTGCAACTTTGGTGCTATGACCAGTCGTGCCCCTGAATGACTTATTCCGCTGCAAGTCACGAAATTTGGGGGTGTGACAGATTGGTACCAGAGCAAAGGTTATAGCGAACTAGGTTATTCATTATACCCTAGACTATAGCTGCACCATCATGGCATCTCATCATTGTGGCATAAGTGCATATTCATTATATCACATGTAGTGATTGCGATTTCATACATATATCATTTCATCATAACCCACATTGTGTAGATGTTTATTTACTTTTATTTCACATCTGTTGTTTCAGTGATGTCTTCGGATTCACACCCTATTGTTATCTCGTCTGAATCTGAGTCAGTGGACGATACTTCCTCACTACCCTCTATCATACTAGAGTCAGTTTTATCACCATCACTACCCACTATCATTTTATCATCAGTGGAGCCTACTCCACAGTCTTCACCAGTTATGTCAGAGGCCGAGACAGAACCCTTTGAGGAGGGGGAAGTCGTGCCTACACCACCAGTTTCACCTGTGATCCGTCGTGGTCCCAGAGTTATTCTAGTCATTCAGCCGGGGCAGCAGATACCCTATGGTCGAGTTTACCGTACATATCCAGGTGGGCCGCGCATGAAGCGCAGTACTGCTAAGCGGGTTCATCGCCTGACTGTGAGGTCACCAGCTGCATTTGTATCCCTACCACCACCATCATCACTTACTTCATCTCATCCACTCCGTCGCCGTTTGACAGCGAGGAGGAGTGTGATATTCAGTACACCACCACCATTATCACCCTTACCATCCTTATCATCATTGTCTCCACCATTGCCATCACTATCAGCACCACAGATGCCATCAGCACCAGTCCACATCAGAGATCCTACTCCTACATCAGACCTACCGCTCAAGAAGCGGGCTAGTCTTGATATCTCATCTCCAGATACTTCAGATGCCATAGAGACAGCACCACCCAGCAGATTTGAGATTGGTGAGAGCTCGAGGGCTGCTGCTGACAGATTGATTACTGTTGCTACATTTGACTCACGACTAGATCAGCTTCAGGCAGAGATTGAGAGGGCATTATCTCACCTAGACGAGACTCCAGTGAGCCGTATTGAGGCCATTGAGGAGGAGGTCGAGGGATTGATCCAGGGCAGGGTTGCCATTGATGTTTCACACCAGGGTTTAGAGGCTCGTCAGTTGGAGAGTTCAGAGCATATCGCACAGCTTAGGCAGGAGGTGCCGGGGTTAGTTGACAGAGCACAGAGGTTCCAGGATGAGCATCACGGCCTGGTCGATGAGTTATCTTCAGTTCAGGCTAGGTGTTATGCATCAGAGACTAGAGAAACTGACCTTCAGATTCGAGTTTAGCACCTAGAGGAGATCGTTGTTGCGATGTCTAGGGATATTCAGAGGATTTTCCGCAGGTTAGATGGATCACCCGGAGGAGGTGCCTAGTGTTAGACTGTTATCATATAGCTTGTACATTATTATCCTAGTCCCGGGGTGTGGGACATAGTTAGTACTTGTTGTCTTTTGCTTGTAGTACAAACAAATATATCAAGTGTGACTCTACTATGCAGGATTTTCGTTGTGCTATTTTATGATATCGGTCTGCGTAACCGAAATTTTCATGTATTATATTCATGTGCGCTGTGATTATACTTATGATGTTTCGTTGTGGTTTCATTGTATTTATACATGTTGTGGTTGTATTTATACGTATTGTGGATGTATATACATGTTGTGGTTGTGTATATTGTGTATGATGATCCTTTCCATTGTGAGTTCTCATTGTTGTATTCTTTTGTGATTGTGAAGAAATATGCCACCCAAAAGAGCTACTCCTGCTATGACACCCGCCCAGATCAAGAGACTTGTTGCCGACAGTATTGAGGCAGCATTGGTAACTGAAAGGGCTGCCGTAGCTGCAGCTGCTGCTGAAACCGCTTCGCGGGCAGAAACCGCGGAAGCCGCAGGAACAGATACTAATGGAAAAAATGGCCGTAAATGTACGTACAAAGATTTCAAGAGTGGTGATCCAGAAAAATTCAAAGGCACTGAAGGAGCCACTGCCATGATCCGATGGTTTGAAAAGACAGAATCAGTATTCCTTCTATGCAACTGTCCGAAAGATAGCAAGGTTAAGTTTGCTACTAGTACACTCGTTGGGGAAGCTATGTCATGGTGGAATTCGTATGCAAATCCCATGGGAATGGAGAATGCTCACAAGCTTACATGGGATGAATTCAAGAAGTTACTGACAAAGAAGTTTTGCCCACGAACAGAAGTGAAAAAGATGGAAACAGAGTTTTATGAGCTAGTGACAGCAGGTAATGATATTGAGGTATACATCAGGAGATTTCAGGAATTGGCAGTATTATGTCCGACAATGGTTCCGGATACTGAAAGGCTATTGGAGAATTTCATTGGAGGATTACCTCACAATATCCGTGGTGATGTGATTTCTTTTGACCCACAAACATTGGATGAGGCAATTAGAATGTCTCAGAAACTCATGGCTCAGATAGTGAAGAAAGGAACTGCTTCAGAAAACAACAACACCAACAGTAACCGTAACTACAACAACCGTAACTCCAACAACAACTACCGAAACAACAACTATAACAGCAACCGAAACAATTCCAATAACAACAAAAACAAGAGAAATCGGGACAACAACCAGAGCAACAATGTTACTCAACCACCACCCAAGAGACAGGAAACTGCAAAGGCTTATGTTGCAGGTCAAACTGAGAAAAGAGATTACAGTGGTACTTTACCTAAGTGCAACAAATGCCAAACCCATCATAATCCTGGAAATTGTCCGAATCCGTGTGGAAACTGTAAAAAGGTTGGTCATTCGACCAGGGATTGCAAAGCTCCGATTGTGATTGATAATCAGAAGCCCCCAGTAACATGCTTTGGATGTGGAGAAGTCGGACACTTCAAGAAGGAATGTCCGAAAGGAAAGAATCAGGGAAACAATAACCAAGGTGGAACAGCTAGGGGAAGAGCTTATGTCCTTGGAGGAGAAGATGTCAGGGAGGACCCGAGTGTCGTTACGGGTACGTTCCTTATTAATAATCGTTATGCATCCATACTATTTGATTCAGGAGCCGATAGAAGTTTTGTTTCTACTGCATTTGCACCATTACTCAACATTGAACCAACCGCATTAGACACTCCATATCACATTAAACTAGCTAATGGTAGTTTAGTTGGCACCGACACGATTATTCGTGGTTGCACTCTTAATTTTCTCAATCACCCATTCAATATAGACCTCATGCCAGTAGAACTTGGAAGTTTCGATATTGTCATCGGTATGGATTGGTTATCTCAACATCATGCCAGAATCATCTGTGATGAAAAAGTTGTTCATCTTCCTTATGATGGCGAAACATTGGTCATTCGCGGAGAACGCAGTGGGACTAGACTCAGCATCATTTCGTGCATTAAAACAGAGAAATACATAAAGAAGGGTTGTTATGCATTCTTGGCTCATATCACAGAAAAGAAGTCGGAAGAGAAGCGACTTGAGGATGTGCCAACAGTTAGAGACTTTCCAGAAGTTTTTCCAGAAGACTTACCAGGACTGCCACCTACTCGCCAAGTCGAATTTCAGATTGAATTAGTACCGGGAGCCGCACCAATTGCGCGAGCACCTTATCGACTTGCACCTTCAGAAATGCAAGAGTTGTCGAACCAATTGCAAGAGCTCTTGGATAAAGGATTCATTAGGCCAAGTTCATCGCCTTGGGGAGCACCAGTTTTGTTTGTAAAGAAAAAAGATGGATCTTTCAGAATGTGCATTGATTATCGAGAACTAAATAAATTAACAGTGAAGAATCGTTATCCACTTCCCAGGATCGACGATTTATTTGATCAGTTGCAAGGTTCCAGTTATTACTCCAAGATCGATTTGAGATCGGGTTACCATCAGCTTAAGGTTCGGGAGGAGGATATCCCGAAAACCGCATTCAGAACACGCTATGGTCATTATGAATTTCAGGTAATGCCGTTCGGATTAACCAACGCACCAGCTGTGTTCATGGATCTCATGAACAAGGTGTGCAAGCCATACCTAGACAAGTTTGTGATCGTATTCATTGATGATATCTTGATCTACTCAAGGAATGAAGAAGAGCACCGAGAACACCTCAGAACAATCTTAGAACTGCTCAAGAAAGAGAAACTGTATGCCAAATTTTCAAATTGTGATTTTTGGATCAGAAGAGTACAATTTCTTGATCAAGTCATTGATAGTCAAGGACTACAGGTTGATCCAGCAAAGATTGAGGCAGTTAAAGATTGGGCAACGCCAAAAACTCCCACAGAAATTCGTCAATTCTTAGGACTTGCCGGATATTACAGAAGGTTCATTGAAGGATTTTCCAAAATAGCTAAACCACTGACCAAGTTGACACAAAAGAACCAGAAGTACGATTGGGGAGAAAAGCAAGAGACCGCTTTTCAGTTGTTGAAACAGAAACTTTGTAGCACGCCAATTTTGTCATTGCCAGAAGGAATTGAAAACTTCGTGGTATATTGCGATGCTTCACACAAAGGACTTGGGGCAGTGTTAATGCAAAACGAGAAGGTGATAGCTTATGCATCTCGTCAGCATAAGAAGCATGAGAAGAACTACACTACTCACGATTAGAGTTGGGTGTCGTGGTTTTCGCACTCAAGATTTGGAGGCATTATCTTTATGGAACAAAGTGCGTAGTATTCACAGACCACAAAAGCTTACAGTACATTCTTGATCAGAAGGAACTTAACATGAGGCAACGTCACTGGTTGGAACTACTTAGTGATTACGACTGTGAAATCAGATATCACCCAGGAAAAGCCAACGTTGTGGCAGATGCACTCAGTCGGAAAGAGAGACTCAAGCCTTTGAGAGTCAGATCGTTGGGAATGAAAATTATTTCACTACTACCATCAAAGATCCTAGAGGCTCAGGTAGAAGCACTCAAGGAAGAAAACCTACCAAGTGAAACGCTCAAAGGAATGTAAGATAATGAAAAAGGTTTAGTAAGGAGATCAGATGGAACATTATGCTTCAAGGATAGAAGCTGGATACCTCTCTATGGTGGAATACGAGAGTTGATCATGCACGAATCACATAAGTCGAAGTACTCTATTCATCCAGGTTCTGATAAGATGTATCAGGATCTCAAGAAGCTTTATTGGTGGCCCAATATGAAAGCAGAGATAGCTACGTATGTCAGTAAATGCCTTCCCTGTCTAAGTGAAGCGATAAGAAAATCGGAGTACTCAGACAAACCATTCAGGATTACTTCAAGCAATCCAAAGATTCCCCAGTGAGTGGGAAGCATTCAATGGATTTTGTCACTAAACTTCCCAAAACATCAGGAGGTTTCGATGCTATTTGGTAATAGTTCCAATCAAAGAGACTTACACTATGGATCAGCTCGCCAGACTTTACGTCAAGGAAATTGTCTCAAGGCACGGTGCACCAATTTCCATCATTTCCGACAGAGATAGTCGCTTTACTTCAAATTTTTGGGAATCATTGCAAGACTCATTTGGATCGAAGTTAGACATGAGTACCGCCTATCATCCTCAGACCGATGGTCAGAGCGAGAGGACGATTCAGACATTGGAAGACATGCTCAGGGCATGTGTCATTGACTTTGGAAATGGTTGGGCTAACCATTTGCCATTGATCGAGTTCTCTTACAATAACAATTATCATACGAGCATAAAAGCTGCACCATTCGAGGCACTCTACGGTCGTAAGTGCAGGTCCCCAGTTTGTTGGGCCGAAGTTGGTGAGGTACAGCTAACAGGTCCAGAGTTGGTCAGAGAGACAACCGAAAAGATAATTCAGATTCGAGAAAGACTCCAAACAGCCAGAAGTCGACAGAAAAGTTACGCCGATGTTCGACGTAAACCATTAGAAATTCAAGTTGGAGACAAAGTCATGTTGAAGGTCTCGCCTTGGAAGGGCGTGATACGATTCGGGAAGCGCGGTAAGTTGAACCCGAGATACATAGGACCATTCGAGATTCTGGAAAAGGTTGGTCCAGTAGCATACAGGCTAGAGCTTCCGTCAGAGCTCAGCAATGTACATAGCACATTTCATGTCTCAAATCTCAAGAAATGTCTTTCAGACGAAACGCTCGTAATCCCATTGGAAGAAATTCAGATCGATGATAAGCTTAACTTTGTAGAAGAACTAGCAGAAATCATGGACCGAGAGGTCAAACAGTTGAAACAAAGTCAAATTCCAATCGTCAAAGTTCGCTGGAATTCTCGCAGAGGTCCTGAGTTTACTTGGGAACGGGAAGACCAGATGCGACTCAAATACCCTCATCTTTTCGCCAAGACCACTCCAGAGAACAACATCAGCTGAATTCAGGGACTGAATTCCTTTTAGGGTGGTCGACTGTCATAACTCGTAATTTCAGGTCATTTTCCAAACCCCGACAATTTACTATTCAAGAGATACTATTCATAAATCACTATTCACCGATCACTATTCATCATTTCACTATTCATCATTTTTGAAGCCAGTTTGAGACTTTGAGAAGTCATCAAAAAATTTACTATTCACATGACACTATTCATTCCCGGAGGGAAATCACTATTCATGGGCATCATTCATCATGTCGTAAACTAGGTTTACGAGTATCCAAATACGCGTAACCAGTTAGGTTTAGCTGCGTATTCATGCATCATCAGTAAAGACACATCATACAGACTAGGGTAGTCTGTATATCATCAGTAATATCAATACCATATTAGTTCATGCATGTGTTTGTGTGATTTTCATTAACGTATGCTTAATTGTTTAATTAACGTTACCACTCAGTCATTTCTACCAACAGTAAACCCCAAATACTCTAGACAATGATCATAATACATTTTCAAGCTAATTATAATGATATAGAGATTATATTATTACTTTACCCGGTGTTTTTAAATCAATTGCTACATTTTCCATTAGGAGCTTATAACTCCGTCGGTTTACGAAATTTCAATCCGATTATCATTCTAACACCCGATTCTTGCAAGAAATATGATTTTACACATTTTACGACTTCGTCATATTTTATTTTTCATCATCGCGATTTATTTCTAGTTAACTCGATACCCGGTAACACCCAATGTACACATAAACTACACTAACTCTTGCAATAGCTAGACAAGATCTTTAATAACCCATCCTTTCCCCATTTTTTCTCCATGTGCCGCCCCCCCCCCCCTAGCCACCCTAAACCATCATCTTTTATGTTAGACAAGACCCCATTTAATGCTTGTGTTTCTTTGTCCTTTGATTTAATTCCTATAACACATATCCTACACAAATTCACTAGCAAAACAAAGATCAAAACTCTCTTCCTCTCCACTCCATACCCACGGCACAACCAAGAACACCACAAGAAATCCATCATTTTGTGAAGTTCAAGCATTAATCTTACTCCATTTGCTATCCTAGTTAAGGTTTTGTGATCAAAACCCTAAGTTATTGCACCTTTCTCATCAAATCACTCCAAGATTGTAAGTAAACTTCAAGAACATCATTTTGATCTTTTCATACTTTCATTTACTTCATATGATCATGTATTTTCAAGGTTATACTAGTTACTTTTGCAAGTTACTTATGTTTTGATACCATTTTGTTTATAAACTATCACAAACACTAGATCTATAAGTTTCACTAATAATCACATGAGATCCACCAAGTTTGGTGATGTTTAGGACCCCATGACACCCTAAGAAGGTGTATGGTAGGATTTGCGAACTTGTGGAGTTGATTTGAGGTGGTATGATCAAGATTAGGACCATAGAAATGAGTTTTAAAACATACATATACCTACTGTCCAAAATCGTGTAAACTGGAAAACTCAGTTATTTTTGGTATATTTTGGCCTTCATATTCAGAAAGTTCTTTCAAAAACGAAACCGTGGCCGCAAGAATCACTAAAAACCGACTTATAACGAAGGAGATATGATTTTTTCAAAGTTAGGCGACGAAAACTAATTTTTCTGAAAATAAGCGTGCTGTTAGCCGAACTTTAAAGGACCAAACGAGGTTTTAGACGTGATCTAGGAGAGCTGAACTACTAACATTATGTTAGTTCATGTTATGACGAATCCGTGGATAGAAAGAACGTGGAAAACGAGCTTATAACGACCGAGATATACACGTTCAAAGCCGACGAACTCTATTCTATTTTGACAGCCCTATTAGAAAGTATTTTTCTAAGTATAAAAGTTAACATTTTTACAAGTCATCACATTGATAGCCGGTTTTCTATCTATTCAAGACGCGTATGATCGAAAGTCCAATAACACGACACGAAAACCTTGTAACAATGTTTTATTTTCAAGGACGTCAAATTCATTCACTAACACTTAACGTGCACTAATTCGCGACTAGTTTTGCGAGGCCGATTTGAATATATTTTCACAAGTTATGAAAAGTATTGTTTTGTGACGAAAACATTATATTTGCCAATAGAACACCAAACAAGGATCATGGAGTGTGGTTTTAACATATTTACGCGAAATGTGGTTTATAACTTAACAAGACGTCAAAATGTATTTTTCGACGATAAACATTGTTTTCAAAACTTTCGAGTGGTATCGATAACATACGTGTTTGCATGAGTAACATCATTTCATTTGCTTACTTTAGAGCATATCATTCATGATAGGTCGCGGTTGGGAATCGAGCCTCATCTCATCATATCCATTGTTATCATTGTTGCTATCATAGCAGGTGAGTTTTCATAGCCCCTTTTTAAATTGTTTATTGATTTCTAAACTCTCGGGGGAGAATACATTGCACCATTTTTATATGCGGATCAAAGTATACAAACCCATTTACATTGCTTAAGTTACATCATTGCCAATTTAAAGTCCCCTTTTATTTATCATGGACCGTTAATTGTGAGCAAGCGAGGGTGAGTGGATATATCTATTGAGGGTGATGCCTCCGTTCGGGTTGGTAGCACCAACTGGTCAAATGAACGCATTTCATTTCATACATTCAGAGTGTTTGGCAAAGCACTCCCTTTTGGGGCATTTATATCAGTCTAGCTTCGGGGTCATGAGCTTAGAGCTAATGTATCATTTTTATGTGGCATGGATTTGTCATACATTTTATACTTGTAGTTTCCATACAATATTTCATTTACATAAACCTATGATCTCACCAACATTTTTGTTGACCATTTTTAGCAATGTATTTTCAGGTAATTAAGGTATCGCATGTTGGCTTGCATATGGACATCATGGAGTCGCGGAGTCGACGCGTCTCACTTTATATTTTATGCACTTATCCATCGTTTGAATTGTATGAACTTGTTTTCTGAAAACTTGTTTCACCTTTTGGGACCTAGCTTTATAACTCTGAATGTTTTTAAATAATCAAATGATGTATTTTCTAAACGACACTTTAGGTCGTTCAATATAACTGCAACTTTGGTGCTATGACCAATCGTGCCCCTGAATGACTTATTCCGCTGCAAGTCACGAGATTTGGGGTGTGACAGATATGTATATCACTATATACTATTAGTATCATGATTTAGTTGTGAGTTGTGACTACAACAAGAGACCATAAAAAACAAATTTCATATTAATCAACGGTATATTTTTTATAATGTTAGTTTCTTAACAGATAATAACATATTTGTTTTTCCATCCATTCACTTTCATCAATTGACTAAAGCTGATTAACTTGGCCCAGTAACACCCCTTAGTGCTAGATATGAGCATGATATATTATAAAGTGGTTTAACAGACAAAAAGAGCATGTTCTACACAAAAACAAACCGGATAAGATTAGAGTTATAGGCACAAATCTAGTTGATACTGGTCGACTAGTTTCTAAGAGATAAGAACATTGTTTTGTACATGTATTCACTTTCATCAATTGACCGGACAAAATAACACTCCTAGTGCTGCCAATATAACAACATAGAAAAAGAAGCATTTTGTTAATACAAATAAACCTTAAAAATGTTTATTTATATTTTACGATCTTCTAATGTTTTGTCGATAACAAATGTAAAATCATTTTAACGAGATAAATAAAATACGTAATGCTTTGAGCCAAAAGTTTACTAACTTATTTCACTAAACAAATAAACCTTAAACATGTTTAATTAACAAGTTTACATAAAACCAAAACTATTTTATAAAAACACTTAAGTAACTTAGTTACTTACATTTTATAAAATACATGCAACTTGTAAAAATAAACTAAAAAAAACATGGACTATCCATGACCCAAAACCAAGTCCATAACCCATAACCCATGAAGCATGATCCATAACCCATGACCCATTGCATGACATCATGCATGACACCAAAATGGGTAAAACCCATGATCCATGACCCAAAGTCCATAACCCATAACCCAAAGTCAATAACCTATGAACCAAGATGTCTTTGACATCATGCATGACATCACATAACCCATGGATCATAACCCATAACCCAAAACCTGGAATTGTAAACCAAAGTCCGAATTGGGGATACCAGATACTTGGATCCCTGGCTTTACACAGGCCGGATCCTTTTAGGAAGGGATCCGCCGGATCCGGGTGAACAGTGCTCAGTTTGCCTATAAATAGTAAGCCATTTCTCTCTTGCTTCTCACACCTTTTAGACATATCTTCTCTCTATGTTCTAAACTCTCTAACCGCAGATCCAAGGATCTTTCTATGTAGTCTTTCTTTGTGATTCTCTAGGTTCCTCTTAAGGCGAGATCACGACCTCTCAAAGACTTGCAAGCTCGTCACATGAGTTGCTAAGATTCTTCTTCTTCACAAGATCACAAAACTGTATCTTGTCGTTCTTTTTTCTTCTCAAGGGTGTAGTAGATGTGTTGAGTCGTTAGGTGTAAAAAGGGACGTTGGTTCCTTAAGTTGTGTTGTGCTAGAAATGTTGATCGGGTAGTGGTTCCTCCTTTGTAATGGAACCCGGTATCTAGCCTTGTACCGGATAAAGTGTAGGCGATGAAGGTTTGGCTCTACCTCGTGGAAGAGCTCGGTATTTAGCTTTGTACCGGATAAAGTGTAAGAGACGTTGTGAAGGCTTCTCCGCCGGTGAAAGGAGTTTGTCTTGCCTAGTGTTTACGGAACTCTCGAGTTGGGTACTCGGGGAGTGGAGTAGGGCAAGGAATGTGTCATTGTAGCTGAACCACTAAAAATACTTGTGTTACAGTTGTGTCTCTCAATCTCTTTCTCGTAGTTTAATTTGATATGTCTTTCTACTATCAATATCTAACACGTCAAAACTAGATTGACATAAGTCGATCTAAAAGTTTTAAAACAAAGTTTTAATTGGTAAAGCTATTCAACCCCCCCCCCCCCTTTCTAGTTTTCTACAATTGGCATAAGAGCTTCGTTACTAAGTTTTTTAAAGTATATTGTACTTTAAAAACTTAAAACGATCCGTGTATGTTTGAAAACTACAAAGAAGGAAAAATCCTTTGTAAAAATTGAAATCTAACTCATTTTTACAAAAATGATAAAACTTTCTATATTTGGATATTGATAAAGTTGTTATAATACCTCTAACATTTTTTTAAGAAATCTTCATGTTAGGAAGCTCTTTAAAAGCTCATGAAGTATTGCTCATCTCGGAGTACATATACTCTCCAAGATAATGTGGCAAAGGTATGTCCCTCCATTTCTTTTTATCAGGAATTGGTGTTGACTTATATGATATACTTGTATCTACATGATTTGTTCTTCAAAACTCTTTCAAACATTTATTTTTTATATCAACACAAAAATCTCTTAATTCCAAATCACAAATCTCAAAATGTCTCTCTTGAATCATAAGGAATAGTATTCCATCTAACTCCTCTCTCTAAAAATTCATCCATTGCTCTATGAAATGGTCAAGTCAATGTAAGGATAGGTTTCTTACTTCTTAGTCATACTCGTGACATTCATCTACTCTCGTCTCAAAACTTCTTCACGATGAATAAATCTTCTTTCATGTGTTATCCATTCATACATCTTCATTGCCTGGAGCATCTAAGAAATTCCTCTCGACTAAAACCATATTTTTAAACACACAAGGTGTTCTTCAAATAAATTAGACTAATAATGGCGAAACTTGATTTATCGCAAACCATAAAACTTGAGGAATTTTATGTGACATTAAGGGGTTGGCCTTACATGCCGTAATGCGTTAAATGTATCCTCGCGTCGAGATTAGCAAAATCAATGGTGTGCTCATATATTTATAGACATCAAAACTTCTTCTACGTCTGCTGTAATCCCGGATCCCTTCAACTTAAGGGGTCGGATCCCTTCCTCAAAGGATGCGGTGGAACCGGCAGTACAGAAAAACAGATTACATCACAGACTGCTTCATTCCTCCTATCCACTCATCCAAAATGAACAAAAACACACTTTCCTCCTAGGATCCAATCATCTTTCATCTCAATCCTTCAATCATCTTTGTAAGTAATTATCCTCTTCAAAATCGAACTCTATAATGTCTTCTCACAAATTAATTCGATTAGGTATAGGTTAATCATTTCTAAAAATTCATGTTTTTACAATTAGACATTTGGTATGATGTTTACATTAGAACATCATACAAAGAAATCAAAAAGGGATTTAGCATTGTTAATACAAGTACGAAATTTAAAACTTTATACTAAAAATCATTAAAAATCTCATTTGATTGATTGTAATAAAATGGTACATTTAACTTAAAAATTTGCACTCACACATTTAGGCATTAATTTGATCCGTCATAATGTTTAATCAACTTGTATAGGTCTCAAGATGCCACACATTTATGATTTTGATCATCATCCAATGTAAAACCCTAAAATTTGGACCTGCATTTTATTTACCATTTTGAATTTTAACCTAAAATCTAATTAAATTATTAAGTATTAAATACTATACATTATATTATTATAAAATAAAAGTTAAGGCTAATTTTGTTATTTTCCAAACCCAAGCCCAACTAGAGTTTGATAAAAAAAAAAAAAAAAAAAAAAAAAAAAAAAAAAAAAAAAAGTAGAGATCGGTTCCCACCCCTCCCCATCATCGAAATAACAAAGAAAAAAAAAGGAAAGAGAAACCCTAGACATCACTTTTGCTCTCAAAAACACAAGGAACAAGAAGATTCAAGGTGTTTTTGGTTGTGTAGTTCTCGGGTGTTTAACTGTGGTGTTTTCTCGGTTCCTTTGTTCATTAATTTTGGCTTTTAAGGTATCATCTAATCCTTTATTTTCTGCCACAATTCGACTCTTATACGCATGTAATTAAACCTATAAACATATAGATAATAATTGGTTTAAAAAGGGATAAAGAAATTAGGGCTTATTGTGATTATGGTGATCGTGATCTTATGTGCTTCGTGTGGTTGTTATTGTTATTGGTCTTGAATGATTCGTATGAGGTGTTTGTAGATATGTTTTTGATGAATAAATTCTGTAAATATCATGTATATTGATCACAAAATTAATTGGATTAAAAGGAAAAAGGGAATTAGGGTTCATGTGTTGTTGTTAATTGGGACAGCAGTAATAGTCGAATTTGTATGCATCATGAAACGAGTTTAATTGAGGTTTAATTCTGGATTTTTGTTTTTAAACTCACTTTAGGGTCCTAGTAAAGTATTCCAATTAGTTTTAACAAATTTTAGTTTGATTTGGATGTTTTTCTGAATTTAATGCGATCATGTGTTAAAATGTGTTTGTTGAGTTGTATTTCAGTTGAGTTCCATGATTTTTCATTTCCAAACCATAGCATATTATAGGCCACAAATGAACAGAAATCGTATTTCATATGTGTACTACCTACTGGAATTTTTGTAGAATTTTCTGATGTCATATGGTTAGGTTTTTAGGTGCATACTTTTGAAGTGTATCTGAAGATCCAAATCTGAACATGTTAACTTAGACAATTTTAAAAAGGGGATTACACTTGGTAGTAAAATTGGAAAAATTCCAGTAGACTCTTAAGACATGTGGACTTCTGTGATAATTTTTTGGGTTTTTAGTTTGGGACTTTGATATGTTTTTAAAATTCGTTAAATGGGCTAAATTTTATGATAAAATCAGTTAATGTGTA
Organism: Artemisia tridentata subsp. tridentata; assembly: GCA_021014915.2. NCBI lineage: Eukaryota > Viridiplantae > Streptophyta > Magnoliopsida > Asterales > Asteraceae > Artemisia > Artemisia tridentata. The sequence goes on along the minus strand of CP139501.1, from coordinate 65,348,821 downwards.
TGCATGTATTGTTTATATGTTCAAGGTGTTCTTTTAATGCTTGATGCCCAATACTTGTTACTATTTTGTGTATAACTTGTTAATGACTTGTTGACTTGTGTGTGAGTATGTTAAACATAATTGATAATCCCGAACCCGAAAACCGAATTTAACTAAATTGGGGAGTCGTGTTAAAAGTTACAAAATAGGGAAAGTTACTAAATATGGAAACTTACTGAATATGGAAAGTTACTAAATATGGAAACTTGCTAAGTATGGAAAGTTACTAAATATGAAAACTTACTAAATATGAGAAGTTACTAAATATGGAAACTTACTAAATATGGAAACTTGCTAAATATGGAAAGTTACTAAAAATGGAAAGTTACTAATTATGGAAAGTTACTTAATCTGGAAGGTTACTAAAAATAGAAAGTTTCTGAAAATAGAAAGAAACCTAAATTACGAAATCTGATTAAATTACGAAATCTGCTTTTGGATTAGATTTTGATTTATCTTCAGTTAGATTTGAGCTTGGAGTTGTATTTCAGTTTTGGAAATTATGTATAGAGTAGCTATCATTAGTATACCTTTGTAACTATTATGTTTATAAGTCTTCCGCTTGCATTCGTACGTTCTGATTTGTCACCATAATGTAGCATATTAACCCTTGTCGGGTTGGGGTGTTACAATTATGGTATCAGAGCCCAGGCTGCGACTTGTAGTACATAAAACCTTGACCTGTGAAGTTTGGACCCTTAGGCTTCCACTGTAAGAGATTATAAGACAACCCTTGAAGTTTTTCCTTAGGTTTTCCCTGTAGAAACTTTATTTATGACCAGTGAGGATTGGGTAAATTATGCGATAAGACTTTGATTATTTATCCTTCTTCCGCGCCGCTCTGATTTATGCCTCTGCTTTCAGTTAGGCTCTCATAAGACCATTCGTTCCGGAGACTTAGGAAATTTAGCAAGATACGCAATATAAGTTTAGTGATCACATAAGTTTAGAATGCTTTGAGATTTTTGTAGTAATTCCTTACAGGTTTCACTCTCTGATGTGACCGCATTCTTTGAATTTCGATCTCCGATTCGTTTATGATTCGTTTGGATACCTTTTCATTCGTTCAGAGAATTTGTATATGTATGAATCCGATGTGTTTGACACATTCTGTAGTTTCCCTTGCTTTTGCTAAGCATATTAAGGTCCCCTCTGCACTATTAGAATCTGCTTTACTCATTTCTATTCCTATGAGAAAACTTGTGATTATCCATCACGAGTATCGGAATTATCCAGTATGTTTGAAGGTATAGGAAGATAAGTTCATTCTTCTAATCTGTTTCCTTTGGGAATGTTTAATTTGATGTTATTTTGAATATGGATTTGCTGACTAAGCATCGAGATGCTAAAAACAGTCATATTAGAGTTGTAATCTTTGGCGATTTGAGAAACTCGAACTCTGTACGATGGTTCCTAACCTGGTAAATAATTATGATCACATCTGTTTTAAAAAAAATCCGTACGTTAATCTGTCGCGGTTTTGAAGATATTTCGTTTGATGAAACTCAACTCGAGAGTTATTCGGTTGTTTGAAATTTTCGTAATGTATTCCTTAATGAATTATCATGATTTCCATCTGAGTGTGATCTTGTTTTGATCTGGTTATGAAGTTTGTTTAGTCACGACTCGAGGTAAACTGTGATTGCAATAAAGGCATGTGTATATGATGCAAGTATTATGATGCCTGGCCAACGTGATAATAGTTACATCATATAACTTGAACTTATTGGGATCATAGGATGTCTTGAGAAGTGCCTGACATCAGTAAGTTGGTTGATTCAGAAACTCTATCCGTATAAGAGCAACGTTTTGCCTCATTCTGAAACTCCTCGTTTTATGTCATTAGTGAATGGAAAGAATTGAAGGACAAGCTTTTAGAAAGTGGTTTATCCGTTTGAGTGTGTATCCGTGGTGTACTCAAGTTGTATTCATGAAGAAGGATGATGATAGCATGAAGTTGTGTAGTGATCTCGGAAGCTGAATAGTATTGTGATTAGAACCGTTATCCGTTACCTCGAACCGACGATTTGATTAATCAACTCCAGAGTGTAAAGTTTTCCCAATGATGAATTTTAGATCTGATTATTTTTCAGTTACGTTTAAAGGAGCAAGATGTTCCGAGAATTGCTTTCCTTATTCGTTCTGATCTCTATGAGTATTGTGATGCCAATCGTATTGGCTACTGCTCCGACTGTTCCTATGAACTTGATGAATCGTGTCTTTCATGAATACTTGGACAATTTGTCATAGTATGACATATTGGTATATTCAGAGACGAAAGAGAAACACGGAAATCATCTTCGTATTTTGTGTTGAGATTTCTACGTCAGAAGAAGCTATATGTTATATTCTCGAAGAGCAAATTTTTGTTGGGATGAAGAATGAGAGGAGAATTTTGAGAAGCTGAAAAGAGATTTGTTTCTACTCAAGAAGGAGACTTAGCTACGTCCTTATGCAACACGGGAAGATTGTTGGTTATGCATCAGTACAGCTAGAACCGTTGGAAATGAATTATCTGACGCATGATTTGGAAGTGATATGTAATGAACATGAAGGAGCTCAGGAGCAAGACGGTGGAATATGATCTAGGTTAGGAGACTTGAAGGGAACTGCTCTAATTGCTGTATTCTTCCTAGTTGTACTAATATGTATAGAGACTTGAAGTAGAAATTTGATGGTATGGTATAAAGACAGTGGTGACTACATTGGTGGCGATGTGTTTAGTATGTCGATTGGTTAAGACTCAACATCAGCGTACAAGTGATTTTCCTTAATTTTGAATGTTCTTAGGTGGAAGTGGGATTTAATCTTCATGGTCTTTGCAACGGGATTTCCGCGCACATATAGGAAGGACAACACGAATTGAGTCGTAGTGGATAGTTTGACTAGGTCGGCTCACTTGGAGGATTGGCAGAGATTTCTTCGGCAGAAGATTATTCAAGCTACATGGCGCACTTGCAGTGATCGTGTCAGAGATTCGCATTTCTACTTCCCATTCCTAGGAAGAGCTACTGAAGGCTTGAGGGACCAGACTCAAGTTTAGTAATGCTTTGCACCTCCAGACTGATGGATAAGCGGAACAACCATTCGAGCTTGGAAGATGTGTTGAGCAGGAAATTTGACAAGCATTAGTTCTGGTTGTGTTTGCTCACTAAGATAGATGGCATTCAAGTGACAAGAGTTTTCCCTTTCGGTGTTTTGTATGAACAGAGATGAAGAACCCCTTTTAGTTAAATTAGGTCGGGGAGCTGTTTATTGAAGGTCCGGAGTTGATTCAGTGGCTAATGGATTAGTTATCAATGTGGAAGAGAAATTTTGGAACCTTAGACCGGGAATGTGTGTGTTCCGTATGACGTTTCCATAGAGAAGAATTAGACGTTTTGGCATATAATGAAGAATTAGCTCATGACACGTTAGACCTTAGATTTATTCTGATCCATGTGATTATTCTACCTATTGCATTAGACTTCTAATACGTTTTGATATTCCGATATGTGCTTAGCTGATCGTCGATACAAATATGTTAACCACCCCTTTCTGAAGCTCTTGATACGTTTGATGATTTGGTATGTGCTTCTCTGATTATTAGTAAGTTCCTTAGTTCGTTCAGAATCTGGATAAAGTTGATGAAGTTTCATCGTTTAGCACTACCTCCGTATTTGCTTCATGTGTATATGTGCTTCATGTATCTCTTAGTGAGATTACAAATATCATCTGTCATGTATATGTTTCGTATTCGTTGGATCGAGATTTGTTATGATTTGTCTGTTATGGAAGAGCCTAAGGCTATTTTGGAGCGTCAGGATTGAGTCATGAGAAATAAAACTATTTCGTTTGTGAAGATGCTTTTGGAAGAACCTCTCCGAGCGCGAGGCTAGTTATTGTCATTTCTTTTCGTGATTGATACGTCTCCGTCTAACTTTTGCGACTTCAAATTTCGAGGACGAAATTTTCTTTTTAGAGGGGAAGAGTTGTAAAACCCTAAAATTTGGACTTGCATTTTATTTACCATTTTGAATTTTAACCTAAAATCTAATTAAATTATTAAATATTAAATACTATACATTATATTATTATAAAATAAAAGTTAAGGGTAATTTTGTTATTTTCCAAACCCAAGCCCAAGCCCAACTAGAGTTTGATAAAAAAAAAAAAAAAAAAAAAAAAAAAAAAAACGTAAAGATCGGTTCCCACCCTTCCCCATCATCGAAATACAAAAAAAAAAAAAAAAAAAAAAAAAAAAAAAAAAAAAAAAAGGGACAAACCCTAGACATCACTTTTGCTCTCAAAAACACAAGGAAGAAGAAGATTCAAGGTGTTTTTGCTTGTGTAGTTCTCGGGTGTTTAATTGTGGTGTTTTCTCGGTTCCTTTGTTCATTAATTTTGGCTATTAAGGTGTCATCTAATCCTTTATTTTCTGCCACAATTTGACTCTTATACACATGTAATTAAACCTATAAACATATGGATAATAATTGGTTTAAAAAGGGATAAAGAAATTAGGGCTTATTGTGATTATGGTGATCGTGATCTTATGTGCTTCGTGTGGATGTTATTGTTATTGGTCTTGTATAATTCGTATGAGGTGTTTGTAGATATGTTTTTGATGAATAAATTCTGTAAATATCATGTATATTGATTACAAAATTAATTGGATTAAAAGGAAAAAGGGAATTAGGGTTCATGTGTTGTTTTTAATTGGGACAGCAGTAATAGTCGAATTTGTATGCATCATGAAATGAGTTTAATTGAGGTTTAATTCTGGATTTTTGTTTGTAAACTTAGTTTAGGGTCCTAGGAAAGTATTCCAATTGGTTTGAACAAATTTGAGTTTGATTTGGATGTTTTTCTAAATTTAATGCGATCATGTGTTAAAATGTGTTTGCTGAGTTGTTTTTCAGTTGAGTTCCATGATTTTTCATTTCCAAACCATAGCATATTATAGGCCACAAATTTACAAGAATCATATTTCATATGTGGACTACCTCCTGGAATGTATGTACAATTTTCTGAAGTCATATGGTTAGGTTTTTAGGTGCATACTTTTGAAGTGTATCTACATATCCGAATATGAACATGTTAAATTAGATGATTTTAAAAAGGGGTGTACACTAGATAATAAAACCTGGAAAAATTTTGGTAGACTCCTAAGACATGTGGGATTGTGTGATAATTTTGTGGATTTTTATTTTCGGCCTTTGATACGTTTTTAAAATTCATTAATTGGGCTAAATTTTATGATAAAATCAGTTGATGTGTATACATGTACTGTTTATATGTTCAAGGTGTTCTTTTGATGCTTGATGCCCAATACTTGTTACTATTTCGTGTATGACTTGTTAATGACGTGTTGACTTGTGTGTGAGTATGTTAAACATAATTGATAATCCCGAACCCAAAAACCGAATTTAACTAAATTGGGGAGTCGTGTTAAAAGTTACTAAATATGGAAAGTTACTAAATATGGAAACTTACTGAATATGGAAAGTTACTAAATATGGAAACTTGCTAAGTATTGAAAGTTACTAAATATGGAAACTTACTAAATATGAGAAGTTACTAAATATGGAAACTTACTAAATAAGAATGTAACCACTGTGAAAAATCCCTTATTTAAATAAACTATCTCTCGGAATATTTATCCTTTTCTACGTGTAAATTTTTTTTTTAATTGTGACTATTATCTTATGTGACGGAGATCACATCTCGAATAACCGTGCTTGCAACTGATTTCGTATTCAAGTAAGTAAACATCTTAAATCTAAAATGTTATGAGATTCCACATATCACTTTACGTTATTTCACTAATGAACATTTAAAATTAAACATTCCTTAATTTATAATAATTTTATAAAACCCTAAACTACCATAACAACATTTATGAATAATAAAAACCCTAGAAATACTAAAGTACAAATTATATGATTAATGTACAAGTTCCTAAAGCATAAAAACCTTAATTCTACTTTAACTCCCGGTAAAACCCTAATTTCACATAACTATGAAATTATATATATATTTTACAAACCATAATTTATTTATACAATATTTTCAAAATATTAAGTTTACAAATTACTTAAGCTAGTGTACAAGTCATTAATGCATAAATTCATTTATTTACAAAAACCTTATAAAAATCCCTTTTATATTTATTTTCAAGTATAAAACACAAACTAATCATGCGTAATTTTTATAAAATTATTTTTCCTAAACCCCTTAAATATTATTACAAGTCTTTAAAGCAAAAGTACAAGTATTTAATGCATAAGAATCAAAATCCTAAATAAATACTTTTCAACATAATGAAAGTTAACAAATAAATTTTATAAACTAATAAATTACTAAAACTATATTTTCTTAAATTTTAAATATTAGTACAACTCTAATAAACATATAGTATAACTCTTATAAGCCCAAATCGATTTCTCTTCAATTACCCAAAATTTCGACCTAATATGTGTAAAATATACATCTTAAATTAAATCCTAAATAATATGTATACATAACTTAAACCCTAAACTAATTTAGTCACTATATTTAAATCCTAGATACAACCCAACATAGCCCTAAGTACCACCATGCCAAGCCCTAATCGAAACCCCCTCCTCAAATCTAGTTCATACCCAACCGTTATCCAACCTAAACAAACATATTCTCCATTTCCTGATAACACCTTCCTCAAGTATTTCCTCACACTATCCCTCCTCCTCCATCACCCCTGACATCACCAATAAAACACTTGTATGAATTTAAATAAACCACATCACCTCTTCATGCTCAACCCTGCGTATCCCTCCTCCTGTCCACAACTCTCTTCTAAGGCCACCTCATCACACATATCACTTAGGAGTGTCCAGGAAACCCTAAACTATTTTCCCTATATAAACATCAAACCTTTCACCTCACCTTCCTACAAACCCTAGTCGATTACTACCAAAGAACAGCCATACTCACTCACTCACTAATACAACAGTCCCCTTTAGAAGCCAAATACAAGTCCTAGACAAGCTTAGTAGGAGTAAGACGCTTAAGTTATAGATGCCAAGCCAAATCAGCCACATATAGCCTATATTCGAACAATAATCCAAGTAAGTATATACATCCTTTTTCAATTCTTTTATATAATTTAATTTCACTTAGAAACATTATTAATAAACCTATAATAAACCTTAACACCAAAAACCTTATTTTCTTTTCCTTTTCTTTCTTTCTGATCAAACAAAAAAACTAAACGCACCCTAGATATATATAAAGGAGTTAAGAAGTGATAAAATATGTTGAAAACAAGTTTAATACACCTAACAACATCATACTATACGTTAAAATTTACCAGAAACATTTAAAACCCAATCGGATTCTTTTTCTGGATTTTGTCAAGTAGAAAACAGCTCCACTAGACCCATTTTCGACTTAAATATCGACTCTTAAACGACCTTCGAGAAATCTGAAACTTGATAGATCTAGAGATCACATGGCTAGTTAATGTTAGGAAAAAGAATTTTGAAAAATGGTTAAGATTTGAAAAAGTTATCGAGTCCTAAGATTGGTCCTAAATCGCTAAGAAAAGAAAAAAAAAAAAAAAAAAAAAAAGAATTTCCAGTTGTTCCTTTTCTGTTTTGTCGCCCCAAACCCCCATTTTGTGACCAACAAATCGACCCTTTAGAGACTTTGGTAAATCCTGATTTTCGGTATGTTTAAAGTTCACCTAGTAAATAAAACGTAGGAAAAAGGATCATTTAAAATAGTTAAGTCTTGGCTAAGATATCGAGTCTAAAACTTCATTCAAAATCGTTATAAGTCAATAGCTAGATTTCAGTTAATATAGTTTTTGGGTTTATCGACCCAATAGCCCAACTTGTGACCCTTAAACACACCAACAAACGACTTTTATAAAATCTAATACTTGGCATTTTTAAATATCACCTAGCTATCTTTAATTAGAAACAAAAATCATTGAAAACGGTTAAGCGAGTTAGGAGATATCGGGTCTTGAAAGTTGTGTCTTATCGCTAAAAAAGAAAAGTAGTTTTCCAGTTATAAATTTTCCTGTTTTGTTCGATCAGAGGACCAACTTTTGACTAAAATTTCGAAACCCATAAAACCTTTATAAATTTTGAATCTTTGGCATATAAGAGTTCATATAATGAACTTAATTTAGAAAGAAACCATTTGTAAAATCATCGAGTGGTTTAGAAAATATTCAAGTCCAAAGTTGGCCTGTCGCTAGTCTTAAAACAAGTTTTCAGATTTTATATTTTAAACCTGTTTGATCACTCGACTTTTGAACTATTTTTCGAATACCAAACGATTTCTATAAAATGTGAATTTTGTCATATCTAGAGTCGACCTAGAAACTAAAAACACGAAAAATCATTTAGTTTTCGTAAAGATAATTGCGTCTAAAGTTCTAGCCAAATCTTATATTTCATATGAGATTTTATTAAATTAAAGTCTTTAGGGTTAATTTCGTAAATAAGTATTATCAAAGGTATTTTCTGTCAATAATATATAAAAAGGATAGAAATTGTCATTTTTAAAACTTAAGGGTAGAAACTGTCATTTTCCAAAAGTCCGGGGTATAAACTGTCATTTGACCAAACCTTAGGGATTAAAGAGTAACTTTTCGTAACTAATAATTTTATCATTTTTACTTTTATTTTCCGACCTAATAATCGTAATACGTTTATTTTATTTACGAACCAGCGAACATAGGATATAATAAACAAATAAACAAACATAAGAACAAAAGAAGTAAATAACGAAACGAAACGAATAATAAATATAATAAGAAACAATTACTGAGAAACTTGATATAACCAATTCAGGTTGCAAGCCGGAGACGTTTATCAACTGTATTTCATTTGTTTTCCATCCAGATTGTTCAGGTGAGTTTATAGTCCCACTTTTTACTTACGTGTTTTCCAAATATGTGGGGAGATACATGCTATTAAATCGAACACGAGTATTTTCCTGATTGTTATTGCACTAGGCTAACTGTTCGTTATTATTGAGATTGAATTATTTATTTAAAAGACCCTCATATCATGCACCATTAGTCACCTGCTGGGTGAGCGCGAATATGTGAATAGATCTATTGGCCTGACGACCCATTTGTTCTAACCGGATGGATATCTTCGTGGTAGTCGGTTAGGCAAATGCATTATATTTGATATCTTTAACTCGGGGGCAAGACCACTCTCATTTCAATCATGTTTGTGGAACCTGGAAACTGTTAACGCATTGCGTGTCATGAGGTTTAGTGCAATATTTTTGAATTACAATATAACTGATTTCTCATATTTTGGCTTGTGTTCAAACTGATTATAATTTTAAACACTATAGATTCACTCAACCTTTGTGTTGACTTTTTAAGCATGTTTATCTCAGGTAATTTGAAGTATGGCTATTGGCACGGAGTGGCGGTGGACTTTCTTCTTAAAATAAAAGAGTGTCCACTTTGTTATCATTCAAAAGGATAATGTAACTTTTATAATGAAATTTCCGAACCTCCCTCTGGGACCTATATTTTGTACTCTGATATTAAATAAATGAATGATAACAATTTTTATTTAAAAAACGTCTCTTTTCGAGTCGTTTTCTATTTCCATGACTGTGAACCATGAAGTAGCACCCAAGCTTATATTCCGCTGCGTAATCCGAAAATGGGGGTGTTACAGATTGGTATCAGAGCTTGTGGTTATAGAGAACCAAATGTTTTCGAACATTGGACTATAACCGGTTTTCACAAAAACTTAACCAGAGTCCTCCGTGCCACGCCGTTACTGAAACATTATTTGTATGTAAGTTACTGCAATCTTTTAAGCAATATAAATGGAATAATTATAACTATAAAGTGGTTACAGAATCCTTATTCCCCTATCCAATTTATCCCACTCATGTCTAGGCTAGGACATCAAGATGATATTATACTTAGAGCCTTATTCATTTAGGAATCCTTTACACTAAACTTCGTATTCTTGATATTTTTACATTTTACCTTTAGTTTCCTTCCCTAATGTTATTAATTTCTTATAATAATTTCTTATAATTATTATTTGCAAATTATTACAGTACCATATCTCCCGAAACCCCTAAAGTTAACCAAACCACCCCAAACCTCACTCTAGATAACAATTCCTTCCCACAAACTCCAACCATAGACAACCAACCAACTGGTAATATATTAAAGTGACGGAAACTAGGACCACTATTAAAAACAAGGAACCCAAGTATCCATATTAGAGACACAAAATTCTTAACCTACCACATGCTGTATTAATAAGAGACGTTGCATTAATTGTTTTGGTAAAACAATTAATCAAGTTATTAATATCATGCCATAACCCTACATACCAAGACCCACCTAGACTAGGCTATAACCAATAGAAATTCCCTCTAGGATAAATTCCGGAAGAGAACTTGAAGAATGAAGAGAAAGTCGCTGAACCTTAGCTTTTATTAGATTGTTCCTTAGCAAAAATAAAACCCTGTCAGCCCGATCATCAAACTAAAAAGTTAACTCAGAAGAGTTTCTGGTACCCACTAAATCAGATTTATACCTATCAGCTTCTGTACAATGTCTTGGCCACAAGATATGTTGCATAAAGATGATGCTTGTACTAATTTGTTATATATAACAAAAATTAACAAGTTATTTATGACTATATGTGGTCTTGATTTTGTTTTGCTGCGTATGGTATCGGTTGATGTGGACCAGTGATGATCATCTTGCATACGTGTATGATATTTGGACATGTTGTGATCTTACGATTATCATGAGTTGTACCCTGATAATCTAACATGGACAAAACATAAACGTGTGTTTTGTAATAAAAACCTAGGAAGAATAACCAAACCTACCATAAACCATACCCTAGGAATTAAGCAAAATAACCAAAAGCGAAAACTCAATGAAAGAAAAACCATTACCTTAACTTAAGGATTCCCGACCCAGAAATTAAAACAAGGAATTACCCCTAAGAAAAAGAAAAAAAAAAAAAAAAAAGACTTAAAGAGAAAATTTGATGATAGGACAACCCTAAAACCAATAGGAAAACTAAGACTGGTGTAAAAGAAAACTGGAACTTATTAAGAAATCCCAACCATATCCTGGAATAACTTTAGAATTTAAACAGAAGATAAATCCCTGTAGGAGATAAATAAATTGAGGATTAGAAACACTCTAAATTGTAATCCCTTTTCAAATCTCACTTGGGTTACGATGGATGTGACCTAAGTAAAACAACTACTTTCCTGCTATATAAACCCTCATTTTGTAATAAAAATAATAAATTCAGCTTCTATTCCATCTATTCTACCCATAGGTATTTCGTAACCCTCCACTATTATACCATTAGAAATTAGGGTTATTCCTAACCAAACAATAGACAGATCTATCCTGTAGGACCCCTAGACAAACTTTAAGATTTATTTCGAGGATTACCTTAGTATCACCATAGAAATTCTTGACCTACCACCGTAGTATGAATAAAAATCTTCTTAATTTTTTTTGAAAAAAAAAAAAAAAAAAAAAAAAAAAAAAAAAAAAAAAAAAAAAAAAATATATATTTATGAAGTCATTTTATAAAAATAAAACGTTGAATACCATCTAAAACAATTTGAAAAATATAAAATACCACCACAACTGGACCAAATATCACATCATTCGGTACTTAGTTTTGCATAGTCTGGCCAACTATGTCTAAACTAGGAAGAATCATGTCATAATTGGCACAGTTATCTTTTCAAATTTTCTAATAACAATTTTCATTCCAAAGCAACATATTGAAAAATCTTTCATATCACTTTTGATTTGACATAATAAAAGCCCACCACTACTACCCATTACCTCTAGGATAGGAAATTAACAAGGATTGAGGATAGAAAAACACTAAGGATTTTGACAAATCCAAATAATACAAATGTCATTAAGAATCTTGAAAGATAGTACATAAAGACGTAGTTAACATCGGAAGTACTAATGTTACAAGGACTACATAAGTTTTGTTACACTAAGGACTACCTAGGAAACACAAAGACTTTATGAAGACTTAGACCTTACAAATTTATTTAGGAATCATGAAAATTCATACATAGGCAGATAACAAGCATGGGAAGTACTAAGGTTACAATGATTACAAGATAGGGAATAGATTCGCTAATAGGTTGACCCATCATAAAAACGAGAATCGCCACCAACATCACAATAGCTAGAGCCACCATAGGATGAAGAATCTTGACTATCCTGCGTAGTAAGTATCGCGAGACTAAATATTAGGCATAAGAATAAATAAGCTTTATTTGAGGATTACATAGAAAAACAACCCTTACCCCCATATCTTGTCTACCCCAATAGCAAAGACCACAATAGGCATAAGAACCACAAGGACACAAACTAGGAACGCATGATCTTCATTCGGTACATAAGCCAAATAGGAAACTGCAAGGACCACGTAGACGATCGCTAAGAATGTAACAAGGTGCGGCATCTTGAGGTTTTTAGAAGAGAATTTGATGGTGAAAGAATGAGGATTAGAAATGAGGTATTTATAGGAAAGAAGTGACCGTTATTTTGGAACGTTGGAGTCACTATTCGAATCTGACCGTTGCATAGTAGTAATTTAGATGGCAAAACATTCAAATCTAATGCATCCAGTAGGAAAAAGACTGACCAAACTACGTTCCCTTAAGTATCGAATAGAAATTCCTAGACAACTCTTTTAAGACAAAACTATAATTGAGGATTAGCAGTAAAATGATATTTTGGAGACATAGGACGTAAGAATAAAATAATATCATATTATTTTATTTTTAACTTGAGGCATTTTAAGCATATCAAATTCCCCTTCTAAACTAAATCGTTGTACGATTTGTTCCTTTCTCATGTTCCCTATCTGAATAGGTTAGAAATTTGAACCTAGCTATCTCTATACTTCATTTTCCCAATTTCCACACCCAACGTAAACTGAATCTCGGGACGAGATTCCCTTAACGGTGGGTGACTGTAACCACTGTGAAAAATCCCTTATTTAAATAAACTATCTCTCGGAATATTTATCCTTTTCTACGTGTAAATTTTTTTTTTAATTGTGACTATTATCTTATGTGACGGAGATCACATCTCGAATAACCGTGCTTGCAACTGATTTCGTATTCAAGTAAGTAAACATCTTAAATCTAAAATGTTATGAGATTCCACATATCACTTTACGTTATTTCACTAATGAACATTTAAAATTAAACATTCCTTAATTTATAATAATTTTATAAAACCCTAAACTACCATAACAACATTTATGAATAATAAAAACCCTAGAAATACTAAAGTACAAATTATATGATTAATGTACAAGTTCCTAAAGCATAAAAACCTTAATTCTACTTTAACTCCCGGTAAAACCCTAATTTCACATAACTATGAAATTATATATATATTTTACAAACCATAATTTATTTATACAATATTTTCAAAATATTAAGTTTACAAATTACTTAAGCTAGTGTACAAGTCATTAATGCATAAATTCATTTATTTACAAAAACCTTATAAAAATCCCTTTTATATTTATTTTCAAGTATAAAACACAAACTAATCATGCGTAATTTTTATAAAATTATTTTTCCTAAACCCCTTAAATATTATTACAAGTCTTTAAAGCAAAAGTACAAGTATTTAATGCATAAGAATCAAAATCCTAAATAAATACTTTTCAACATAATGAAAGTTAACAAATAAATTTTATAAACTAATAAATTACTAAAACTATATTTTCTTAAATTTTAAATATTAGTACAACTCTAATAAACATATAGTATAACTCTTATAAGCCCAAATCGATTTCTCTTCAATTACCCAAAATTTCGACCTAATATGTGTAAAATATACATCTTAAATTAAATCCTAAATAATATGTATACATAACTTAAACCCTAAACTAATTTAGTCACTATATTTAAATCCTAGATACAACCCAACATAGCCCTAAGTACCACCATGCCAAGCCCTAATCGAAACCCCCTCCTCAAATCTAGTTCATACCCAACCGTTATCCAACCTAAACAAACATATTCTCCATTTCCTGATAACACCTTCCTCAAGTATTTCCTCACACTATCCCTCCTCCTCCATCACCCCTGACATCACCAATAAAACACTTGTATGAATTTAAATAAACCACATCACCTCTTCATGCTCAACCCTGCGTATCCCTCCTCCTGTCCACAACTCTCTTCTAAGGCCACCTCATCACACATATCACTTAGGAGTGTCCAGGAAACCCTAAACTATTTTCCCTATATAAACATCAAACCTTTCACCTCACCTTCCTACAAACCCTAGTCGATTACTACCAAAGAACAGCCATACTCACTCACTCACTAATACAACAGTCCCCTTTAGAAGCCAAATACAAGTCCTAGACAAGCTTAGTAGGAGTAAGACGCTTAAGTTATAGATGCCAAGCCAAATCAGCCACATATAGCCTATATTCGAACAATAATCCAAGTAAGTATATACATCCTTTTTCAATTCTTTTATATAATTTAATTTCACTTAGAAACATTATTAATAAACCTATAATAAACCTTAACACCAAAAACCTTATTTTCTTTTCCTTTTCTTCTTTCTGATCAAACAGAAAAACTAAACGCACCCTAGATATATATAAAGGAGTTAAGAAGTGATAAAATATGTTGAAAACAAGTTTAATACACCTAACAACATCATACTATACGTTAAAATTTACCAGAAACATTTAAAACCCAATCGGATTCTTTTTCTGGATTTTGTCAAGTAGAAAACAGCTCCACTAGACCCATTTTCGACTTAAATATCGACTCTTAAACGACCTTCGAGAAATCTGAAACTTGATAGATCTAGAGATCACATGGCTAGTTAATGTTAGGAAAAAGAATTTTGAAAAATGGTTAAGATTTGAAAAAGTTATCGAGTCCTAAGATTGGTCCTAAATCGCTAAGAAAAGAAAAAAAAAAAAAAAAAAAAAAAAAAGAATTTCCAGTTGTTCCTTTTCTGTTTTGTCGCCCCAAACCCCCATTTTGTGACCAACAAATCGACCCTTTAGAGACTTTGGTAAATCCTGATTTTCGGTATGTTTAAAGTTCACCTAGTAAATAAAACGTAGGAAAAAGGATCATTTAAAATAGTTAAGTCTTGGCTAAGATATCGAGTCTAAAACTTCATTCAAAATCGTTATAAGTCAATAGCTAGATTTCAGTTAATATAGTTTTTGGGTTTATCGACCCAATAGCCCAACTTGTGACCCTTAAACACACCAACAAACGACTTTTATAAAATCTAATACTTGGCATTTTTAAATATCACCTAGCTATCTTTAATTAGAAACAAAAATCATTGAAAACGGTTAAGCGAGTTAGGAGATATCGGGTCTTGAAAGTTGTGTCTTATCGCTAAAAAAGAAAAGTAGTTTTCCAGTTATAAATTTTCCTGTTTTGTTCGATCAGAGGACCAACTTTTGACTAAAATTTCGAAACCCATAAAACCTTTATAAATTTTGAATCTTTGGCATATAAGAGTTCATATAATGAACTTAATTTAGAAAGAAACCATTTGTAAAATCATCGAGTGGTTTAGAAAATATTCAAGTCCAAAGTTGGCCTGTCGCTAGTCTTAAAACAAGTTTTCAGATTTTATATTTTAAACCTGTTTGATCACTCGACTTTTGAACTATTTTTCGAATACCAAACGATTTCTATAAAATGTGAATTTTGTCATATCTAGAGTCGACCTAGAAACTAAAAACACGAAAAATCATTTAGTTTTCGTAAAGATAATTGCGTCTAAAGTTCTAGCCAAATCTTATATTTCATATGAGATTTTATTAAATTAAAGTCTTTAGGGTTAATTTCATAAATAAGTATTATCAAAGGCATTTTCTGTCAATAATATATAAAAAGGATAGAAATTGTCATTTTTAAAACTTAAGGGTAGAAACTGTCATTTTCCAAAAGTCCGGGGTATAAACTGTCATTTGACCAAACCTTAGGGATTAAAGAGTAACTTTTCGTAACTAATAATTTTATCATTTTTACTTTTATTTTCCGACCTAATAATCGTAATACGTTTATTTTATTTACGAACCAACGAACATAGGATATAATAAACAAATAAACAAACATAAGAACAAAAGAAGTAAATAACGAAACGAAACGAATAATAAATATAATAAGAAACAATTACTGAGAAACTTGATATAACCAATTCAGGTTGCAAGCCGGAGACGTTTATCAACTGTATTTCATTTGTTTTCCATCCAGATTGTTCAGGTGAGTTTATAGTCCCACTTTTTACTTACGTGTTTTCCAAATATGTGGGGAGATACATGCTATTAAATCGAACACGAGTATTTTCCTGATTGTTATTGCACTAGGCTAACTGTTCGTTATTATTGAGATTGAATTATTTATTTAAAAGACCCTCATATCATGCACCATTAGTCACCTGCTGGGTGAGCGCGAATATATGAATAGATCTATTGGCCTGACGACCCATTTGTTCTAACCGGATGGATATCTTCGTGGTAGTCGGTTAGGCAAATGCATTATATTTGATATCTTTAACTCGGGGGCAAGACCACTCTCATTTCAATCATGTTTGTGGAACCTGGAAACTGTTAACGCATTGCGTGTCATGAGGTTTAGTGCAATATTTTTGAATTACAATATAACTGATTTCTCATATTTTGGCTTGTGTTCAAACTGATTATAATTTTAAACACTATAGATTCACTCAACCTTTGTGTTGACTTTTTAAGCATGTTTATCTCAGGTAATTTGAAGTATGGCTATTGGCACGGAGTGGCGGTGGACTTTCTTCTTAAAATAAAAGAGTGTCCACTTTGTTATCATTCAAAAGGATAATGTAACTTTTATAATGAAATTTCCGAACCTCCCTCTGGGACCTATATTTTGTACTCTGATATTAAATAAATGAATGATAACAATTTTTATTTAAAAACGTCTCTTTTCGAGTCGTTTTCTATTTCCATGACTGTGAACCATGAAGTAGCACCCAAGCTTATATTCCGCTGCGTAATCCGAAAATGGGGGTGTTACAAAATATGAAAACTTGCTAAATATGGAAAGTTACAAAAAATGGAAAGTTACTAATTATGGAAAGTTGCTTAATCTGGAAGGTTACGAAAAAAAGAAAGTTTATAAAAATAGAAAGAAACCTAAATTACGAAATCTGATTAAAATGAGCTTATAAGTAACACGTGACTATTAAATTGTATAGGTTCGGTGAAGAAGGAGTGAATTCCCTGTTTCGGTATCCTTTCTTATTTTGGTTGCTTGCATAAGGTACAAATATTCTATCCATTCTCAGTAAGGGTGTCTTTTCTCATGACTCTTGATCCTTGACTTGATTTGTTTGCTATGATCCCTTTTGATATGAGCTTTGCTATGATCCTATTTATGAGATCCTTTGTTATGATTTAGTTGATATGAGCTTTGCTATGATTTCCTTTGATATGATTCTACGATATGATATGATTTGTTCTGTTTTGTCGCCCGAGCTAACTAGCTATGGAGGTACCATGGCCATGTCATTGAGGCACCAATGGCATGACACTTTCTGTGGAGGTGTGATTGATCCACGGCGTCCCCATTTGATATGATATGTGATCACTTGGCCATTATGATATATGCGTATACTTGTCTAGTACATGGTACGTATATGATTTGTTTTGTGGGGGGGGGGGCGTATGGATGCATCCTAGGCTTATATGATTTGATGTGATATGATATGACTTAGTGACTGGTTGTACGTACCTTGTACCTCATTTCACTTATGGGAGCTAGCCACTCCATTTGGTACTTATAGGTCTCCCCTCTCTGTACACTTATGATATGATTTGATATGTATATGTGATTATGTGGCCTTTTCGAGTGGCTCGTTTAGCAGGCTCGTGGCTATCTGTTAGGTATCTTTGGTCAATTCGAGTGGTTCGTTTGGACGCGTTCATTGCCGTTTTCTTATTTGACTCTTTGTGCTATTCTGACTCATGATATTTATGCATTTGATCCATTTGATTTGTATTTCTCCATTTCATTTGACTTATGATATTTGTTCAGATGATATTGATCTCTCATTCTTTTGACAGATGATATTCGTTTCAGCAGGAGCTTATGTTTCCTTTTCCTATACTTATATATGATTTGATTATTCGTTTGTATATATATCTGTTCACTGGGCTTTTTAAGCTCAGCCGCATTTCTTTTCCTGCGGCAGGTTTTAGGTTGAAAGCTGGGTTTGAGTGAAGAGTGCATAGGAGCTCTTAGTGGACTACCCTGGCGATAGATACCCATTTGCTTTTGGATTAGATTTTGATTTATCTTCAGTTAGATTTGAGCTTGGAGTTGTATTTCAGTTTTGGAAATTATTATGTATAGAGTAGCTATCATTAGAATACCTTTGTAACTATTATGTTTATAAGTCTTCCGCTTGCATTCGTACGTTCTGATTTGTCACCATAATGTAGCATTTTAGCCCTTGTCGGGTTGGGGTGTTACATCCAACCAACGCCTATATTCCAAATATTTCATTAGAACCTTACACACCTAGAGACTTCATTCATGGATTCGAAAACCTTGATTTCATGAAGGTCAGGTTTTGGAACCTCCTATAATCTTTCAGAGAGAAATTAAAAGAAGTTTTCGAGCTATTAACTTTGAGTGTCTACTTACCATTAACGAACAAATTTGTCCATGTTTCGTTTTAGAATTTTTCCTCGACATTAGCCTCGTACGCAATGCAGATCGATCCCTCTCACTTTGGTTTTGTATTCAAAACTATAAGTTCCTCATACCTCTTGAGCAGTTCGCTCAAATTCTTGGGATTCCAAATCTCGGGCAATTTGTCTATACGAAAGAATTCTCTCTTAACTCTGTGAGTCAAGAAGAAGATGGTCCATATTAAAAATTCGCCCCACCTGCGGAAGAATTAATTAATGTTCTCTATAGCTCACCACGTGTCAGAGATCCCGACAAAATTCGTATGCTCGAACTCCGACACTACCTTCAACCCATGGCAGTTATTCTACGTGAAAATGTCTTGAGTCTATTAGGAGATCGTAAGTATTTGCCAGCCTGTTGTGCCCACATGCTTTATTGCATTGAACTTCAACAGTCGTACAATCTTGCCTACTTATTCGCTAAGCGAATTGTACATCTCAAGGATAGTCCAAATAATCTTATTCCTTACGGGATGTTCCTAACTCATCTCTATCGTCATTTCATGATCACTTACCCATCTCTTCTAAACCCTCAATACTATCTTGTCGACAAGGTAATGGAACCCTTGAATGAGTCACACTTAACATCTTTTCTCATCCCCTAAACATCTATCAACAATCATCTATCAATCTTACCCTCCTCAAAAATCCTAAAGGAAATAATGATGAATGGAGCAACTCAAGATTGAAGAGAGTCTAAATGAAAATTGTGATTTGGGCGAACATGGTTGTTTTTTAAATTATCTACATGTAAGAACTTGGTTGATTTGTTTCTTAAACCTTTATGGTCATGTTTTCTATGTCTTCAACTATGTATCATATTTGATCAAATATTGAACTTGACATCTATTGTGTGCTTATATGACGCTTACATATTCTACTTGCTTTCCTGAACTAGAATACATTTATATTTAATGGTGGAAACAAGAACTTTGAAATTACATGAGTGAACAAAAATTGACGAGCCCATTGTGCACAATTAAGTCTAAGAAACCGGATCCCTTAGGTATAACGGGCCGGATCCCTTTTAGACTAGATCTGGCGGATCTGAGAAAACAGAGAGAAATTTTATACCACTTCTTATCCCTCAACCTTCAAAACCTTATTACACTAGTTATCCATCTCCTATTAGTTACATTTGAACTAACCTTGAGGTTAGTAGCTCTTTTGATCCCTTAGGAATAACTTAAGTTTCTTCCGAGATGTTTATGATTTATCATCTCTAAGATAATCACCATTTTTTAGTTCCGCTTCTTGCATCACCTTTCTCTGAACATAATACACTTACCTACACAATAAATAAATTTATTTTAACCATCTTTCTCTCAGAATGCTCTAAAATCAATCTTTTAATTCTTATATTTTTTAAAGAATTTTTAAATTCTCCATTTCACCTTTCCCTGAATCCTACAATCATTAAACACCTAGTAATATGATTATCGTCACCTTTAATCACTTATTGGTCTTCTTTAGCCTCCCTTCTTTTCTCTAAAGTCCATTAATGGCAACCCCTCATCATTAGTCTTAAACCACTCAGAATTTCTTCATTTAAGACACTCTCTCACACTCATTACAACAAGAAATATAGGGCTGGAATAGCTAGATCCTAATCATTTGTCCTTCTCCTCTGTTCTGTTAACCGGATCCCTTGGCTAAAGATAGCCGGATCCTTTTGGAAAAGGATCGATCCGGTGGATCCGGGCAAACAGAAACAGGTATGATCAATCAAAGTCTTCCAAAACTTAACTTTACCCCTTCCAACACTCCACATTGCCTTTAATAAACCTCCTAGAAGATTGTATCTCTGTAGTTGACCTTTGTGCATATAAATCATTACAACTTAAAGGATTTTAGTGGCTTAAACTTTAATTTCCTTACTTGATCTTTCACTAAATAACCCACTTGTGATTGTGCTTCAAAATCACACCTTAACAACAATTCTTCTACTATAAACTCACATTCTAAACTCATCTCAAAACATGACTAAAGCACCAAGTGCAAGATCATCCACTAGGAGCCCTCCAAGAAAAACCGCACGAATTGTGTTTGAAATATCCTCAACCGAAGCCTCACCCATCAAAGCACCTTCTACTAGAACACCTTTATCAAACTACATCCAAACTCCTCCCTCTAATGAACCAACTCCACCACAATTTGCTTCCACCAAACCAACCTCACCACAACTTTCGTCTTTTAAACCAACACTTCCTAGTGAACCTACATTACCAAACACTCCCATTTCTACCCAACCAACAAAACCTTCACCTCTTGAACCTAGACTCATTTCTTTCACCACACCTCTGTTAATAAAAATAATGTCAAAAATGTTATTTGCATTATTTGGTCTCTTTAAGTTTTGATAATCACAAAATATAAAAACACATTACGTAAAACTGCACTTGATAAGTTTTTAGTCGAGAAAAATCATTTCAACAACGTACCGACTACAACATCACTTAAGGTATGAACAAACACAATACCGACATTAGTAAAGAGATCAAAGAATTTATTTTCCTCAAAACTTCACATTTTTATGTGAAAAAACATTTTTACAAAAGTACTTTTGAAATTAAAAAGAAATGTTTTGTTAAAGAAAATAAATTTGAATTTTAAATCTCCCAACAGCTATATTTCCTGCCTAAACCAAATAAGTTTTTCACTAGATAAACTTTTACCACATCAGGACAAAAATAGGAGTGTATGTCGGGACGGTCATGTAAACATGGCGACGGTCCCTTATATATACGGGACCGTCCAGTGTTTAAACGACCATCCCCTGCTCCTCCTGATGCCTATAAATACTGCACTGTTTCACTCAGAAAAATAAGCTTCTTTGTACAAAAACATTCTATTCTTTTTTCCTCCTTTCTTTGATCATTATAACGTTTTGATATGTATCTATAAGTGATCCCGTTACCCTCTAAATCAAAGTGCAAGATAAGAACACTCGTATTAGTCAACGAAGTGTTATAGTCATCACACACACGTAACTTGTGTTACGATTTTCTTCTTCCCCCAAACTCTCTTCTTTGTGTATATTGTAAATTTGTATATCCGACTTGTGTGTGAGTCGTGATTAGGTGTGTTAAGATTAATACGGACAAAGTGTAAGTCCGTGAACTGGTGTATCTAGATTAGGACTTTGTGTTAGTTCGTGTGTCGGTGTGTGAAGACTTGGACTTGGTGTAAGTCTGTGTGTGAAGACTTAGACTTGATGTGAGTCCGTGAAGTGAAGGCTTGGACCGGGTGAAGGTTTGTGAAGACTTGGATTGGGTGAAGATCCAAGTGGACTAGGTGTATTTCCGTGTAGCCATGTGGGCTTTTGTGTAGATTGGTTCAAGCTAGGATTAGAACTTGACATTCCGCTTAGTGTCGTTAAATTGGTGTAAGCTTTTGTGTACGGTTTGCTCCGTCTAAAGGGAGTGTGTTGACATAGTGATTGTGAACTCTCGAGTGTGGTACTCAGGGAGTGGAGTAGGGCGAAGAGTGAGCTTCGTGCCGAACCACTATAAAGCTCCGCATCTCGGTTTGGTAGTGTTCTTCCTTTATCTCTTGCCTTTATTTTATTTACTTTACGCATTTTTATTGAATTAATAGATATCACATAACTTTGAATCAAATGGTTTTTTGAAAAGGAACAAAAAGAAACTAAAAGTTTTTAAAAACATAATTGTAAAAGGTGAAACTATTCAACCCCACCCCCTTCTAGTTTCTACAATTGGTATCAGAGGAGGTCACTCAAGATCTTTAAAGTATACTGTACTTTAAAACATGAATCAATCTATGGAGTCTGAAAGATATCTAGAAGGGCATTCTTTGAAAGGACCACCATTGTACAAAAACCATAATTTTATTGAATGAAAAAATAGATTTGAAAGTTATGTGAAATCTATTGATCAAGATCTTCCGCATGTCATTTCAATTGGTGATTTTCAACCAACGGAAATAAATTTTGAAAATCAAAGTGGTAATTTTAAAAGGAAGTTTTATAAAAATATTGAAGCCAAAATAATGATTTATAAAGCCTTGCCAAGAATTGAGTTTGAAATAATTTTATTGTGTCAAACGGAAAATGAAATTTGGAAAAGTCTTTTAAACTTTCATCAACAAAAGTGTCAAGCCAAAGATAACCAAATTGATCTTGAACATACACATGAACAATTCGTCACTTCTGAAGACGAATCAGTATATAGATATTTAGATAGATTAAATGCAAATGCAACTAGTTCAAGTGTTTTCAATGAAGGTAATGCCATCAAGGACTATATAAGTAATATACGAAGAGAACTCATTGAAGAAACTTGGAGTGATACGGATGAAGAAGACAACGTGTGTTCTGAATACGAAATATGTCAAAACGTTGAAACTTCAAATGAGGTACACTCTGAAATCGAACACTTTTGCTATGACCCATTCATTCTAGAATTTTCAAAATTAGAAAATGAGTTTAAACAGTTATGCAACATAAGTCTAAAAACATTTTCAGAAAATGAATCTTCAAAATATTTTGAAAGTAAATTGGAAAAAGAAATCATTTTGGAAGATAAAATGTCTAGACTTGAAAGTGGCATAGAAATTGATTTAGAATGTAAAAGGTGTCAAGATTATAAAAGTGAAATTAAGAAGCTTAAGGATAAGGCTAATATATTAGCTAAATTTGAAAAGAGTTCTCAATCTCATAAGGATTTACTAAATAGTCCAAAGGCATTCGGAGATAAAATGGGCTTAGGTTTTAATTCATATGAGTCATCAACGAGCAAGTCAAAACAAATAAAATTTGTGAAACCTTTTAGACAAATCTAGATTTGTTATTTGGAATTATTTTTCTAAAAATCTCGTTTAGCACTAACAGATCTTAAGTAAAACGTATTCAAATAAAATCTTTTATAAAAGTCAACTAGACATATATCTAAGGGAATTCTTGCTTGCTAACAACATCCTCATCTTATGCATGTTGATAAGGATTTATTTGGTTCCTTTTTAAGTGGTCATTTAAGCCCAAAATCGTATTTATATGATCAAATATTGCCTCAAATCGTTATTTATTTTTTTATTTTTTTGTATTTTAGGTACTTGGGACGAGAAATCTGGAAATCGACACTTTTTGGACGTATTTGGATGAAAAAGTGAAGAAAACGAAGAAGTAGAGAAAACCTTTCAGACCTGGAGCTCTGACGGAGTCACAAGCTACAACGTGACGTCGTCACTTGTTGATTATGCTGGATTTTTGGTTCAAGTTTAACAAGAGACGCCTCAGACAAAATATGAAGATCCACAACCTGACGACGTCAGGTGTTAATTGAAGATAAGTGTTACGTGTTAATTTAACAAGAGACAGCCCAGAAACTTTACAAGAGGACGGCGTCAAACTGAAGGTGACGACGTCGGGAGTTACAAAGTGGCGCCGTCATAACGGCGACTTGCACAAGACGAAACCCTAATCACGGCGAGCTGACGGCGTCAGGACCTAAAAGGTGACGCCGTCAGAGTTGTAATCCTATATATATTTTACTTTGTTTTTCATTATTAGTGTGACATCTTTCGGTAACATCTTGGAGTTGGGTTTAAGGACGATTTTAGCAGCTTTTGTAAGGGTTTTTCAACCCTCAAAACCTATGTTTCATTGAAGATAAGTTGCTCGTTTAATCATTCAATTTGTCTATGTATTGTTTGATTGATTGTTTATTTTTTCTTCTTTTAACATGCTAGCTTAAGTTTATCTGTGTTTGATTTGATCTAGTGAAACCTAGTTGTTGAATATTGATTTGTTGTTTATTGTTTAGTTGATTCCTTCGCGTTAGGCTAAGAAAATTGTCCGACCTCTTATATGTAATTGGCTTAAACGTCTTAGAAATGCAATCGTATAGTGCACTATTGGTTTTTCTCATTGTATTTATTGCATGAATTGCGGCTTGTAGATCCTATAAAACTTATTAAACTTTCAGGTTTTTAGGGGAGACTAAGATTCATAGAGTTGGGAACTTTGGCACCTCCCCACGGCCGATATTAAGGAATACAACGCTTCAACTAAAACAAGGACGTAACAATTCGACAGATCAATAGGAGATAACTAGAGAGTAATTAAATCTAAGTAAACACGCTTTTCCCTATTATAAAAAGTCACCAATTGTATTTTCTTTCTTTTTATTTTTATTTAATTCAGTTATAATTAGTTTTAGGTTAGTTGACTAGCAACTAATTCCACCCACTCTTCTAAAACCTAAGATTTTAAACTTCTTTCATAAATTATAAAAATACAAAAATAATCACCCCTCACCTCTAGACCTATCTCGTCATACATCTTAACCTAACGACACTACTCCCCTAGAGAATGATCAATCCCTCAGATTTACCTATAATAAACTACAGCGATCAAGTACACTGCCTGGAGGATAGTAAAACTTCGTTTCGAGGTTCTACAAATCTCGCATCAAGTTTTTGGCATCGCTGCCAGGGAGTATGTGGAAACCGTAGAGGGGGGGGGGGGGGGTGAATACGTTTCCATTTAAAAACTTAAAACTTTTGTATCAAACTCCCAATCAAGTGTAACGTAATATGAAAAGTGTCAAATATGATCATATATCATCTAGGAATGAATAAATTAAACTACAACACAAGCACAATCAACCATGACACATACATAATCAACATAACATAAGCAACTAGCCACACAAGCATAAACGCAATGCAAATATAAACATAAAGCGATAAAAAATAAAATGAAAGTAAAGAGATAAGTAAGAAGGCGCAAACCGGACACGTTGATTTATAGTGGTTCGGTCACGAAGCTCCTCTTCGCCCTACTCCACTCCCCGAGTACCCAACTCGAGAGTTACTTCACTAATCAACAAACTCCTTTCAGGCGGAGAAAACCATACACGTCGCTTAACTTGTTTTCCGACACTAAGCTAGATGTCGAGTGCTAATCTTAGCTAGCACCAATCTACCACGATCTACCCGATCTACACCGTACACGTCGCTTATCCTATTTCCGACACTAAGCTAGATGTCGAGTGCTAATCTTAGCTGGCACCAATCTACCACGATCTACCCGATCTACCCTTGATCCACTTGATCAATACACACAAGCCCAATGGCTTCAAGAGATCTCCAAGATCTCGACAAGATCACAATGATCTTCCCTCGCAAACTCTCAAAAGAAAAATGATCTTGATGTATGCTATGATACAATCAAGAGTGTAACAAATGTTACAAGACCTAACAACTACAACTCTTGTATCTTCTTGGATACTTTGAGTTCTTCTCTTGCAAATGAAGAGGAATGATAACACTTTGTATCTACTTGGATACTTTGTGTTCTTCTCTTGCTAATCAAGAGGGATGACAACACTTTGTATCTACTTGGATACTTTGTGTTCTTCTCTTGCTAATCAAGAGGAATGAAGAGGATCACTTGAATGGAGGATTGGATCACTCTTAAACAAACTAAGACTCTCCAAATGATCAAAGAAAGTCATCTAAGTGAGGAGGGATTAGACCAGAGAAAAGTGACTGGAAAAATCAAGTTGGAAGTGTAAAATGATCCACTATTTATAGGCAAAGAAAAATCTAGCCGTTATGTACGGACGGCTCCACTAATTGTGCCACGGCTCCACTAAATTTAGTGGAACCTTGGAGCCGTCGGTGACGAAAACGCTCCAGACGCTCCAAATTTTGTCTTTTAGTGGTGAAAGTTTATTTGGGGATGTTTGGAGCTGTTTTGGGGGGGAAAATGGCTGTTACTATTTTTGAAATGATTTTCCCAAATAAAACATTTCTTTCTAATTCAAAAATAATTTGTAAAATGTATTTTTGAAAAAGTGTTTTGTCACATTCATAAAAATGTGAAGTTTAGAAAAATATAATCCTTTGATCGTTTGTCAAGTAGTAGATTTGTTTGTCCATACCTTGAGTGATTTATGTCGGGATGGAAATCTACGACTTTGTTGAAGCATACTTGAGACGTCGGGAGGTTTTGATGTAAGTATGCATTGATGATTTGTGTTTACAAGTAACTTTTACATTTTACGTTATGTATTACAAGTTACATGTTTGTCATTATTAAAACCGAAGAAATCGTTTAGTTTAAATATCGTAATATTTGCACTAACAATCTCCCCCTTTTTGATGATGACAAATATGTAAACCATAACACATAGTAAAATGTAAAAGTTACCTGTTTACACTTCCTTCTCCCCCTTTTGTCAAATCAAAAAGGTAGTTTCCTCGAGCGCTCCCTTGAATTTACTCCCTACTCCCCCTTATTGCACTACTATCCTTTCTCCCCCGAAAGGCGAGCTTGCATCATCCTAGTAAAGTCTTCTATCAACACTTGTGAAGGCGACTCCATGCTATGTATTCAAATACTCCCGAGCTCCCCCTAGCTCAATGCTCCCCTATGGTGACTTAATCCCCTTGTTTATTTACCTTAGTATCTAGCGGATCCATGGATCAAATTCTTACAAAGTCTTTTCCTACATCAAGGGTTAGCTTCGTGCAGCATAATATATAACAGTATAGGATCAACATTGTAGGGATAGAATACACATAGCAAGACATGCATGGGTTAAACTATGTTAACACAAAAGTGTCACAACCCGACCGAAAACCTAAGGTGTAATTGTTCACTCAATCACACTAATCAAGAACGAGATTCGTTCATTGACTGACGCACTAAATGAATTATTCCAAGTTTTCATTGGGAGGAAAGTTCTAACAAACCTTTTGAACAACATAATCATCTACCTAAGATGATTGATGTTAAGGATAGTTTGTTGATATGACATACTCTAAATGATTACTATTATGACAAGTCGTGCCATAAAGTAGACTCGATAGAGGTTATACCTAAATGATTCCATAAGGTGGGAGAGTGTTGGTTGTGGTGACAGCAAGGACAACTTGGGTTATGTGGTTGTAGGGGATAAATAATGGGATGACCCATTAGTGGTTGTGGTGATGGTGATAGTGATAAGGATGATGTGTTAGTGGCAAGTTCAAAAGGTGATGTAGGTGACAAGGTTAGTGTGAGAGCTAAAGGTTGTGGTGATGTTGATGGTGATAAAGATGATGTGTTGGTGCCAAGTCCAAAGAGGTTTGATGGTGATAGGGTTAGTGTGATAGCTGAAGGTTGTGGTGGACTTGGTGGAGGTAAGGGTGTAGGAATCCTAAAAGTTGAGGATGATGATGATGTGGTTGGAGATGTTGGTTTTGCCCTTTGAGGAAAGGTGGGAAAGGATGGTTTAGGTTAATATATCGTTTGCACTGACAATGAGATGCATGATATATTTCAAAAGGGAAAAAGAAAATGTGCATGTGATCCTAACAGGATTGTTGGTGGATATCTCTAACGGGGTTAAGGTAATGAAGTTCTAGGTTTCTAGGTTGGATGATCCTAGTTGTGTGTTATAGATAATTTGGTGCATGAAGGGTTTCGTGTGTTTGTGAGGATTGAAGGTTGTTGAGCTAACTGTCACTTATCCAAAGTGAGGAGTAGCTGTAAGGTTTGAGTGTAATGAGTTGAAGGTTATAAGGTTTGAGTGTGATGATCTATGGGTTGAAGGTACTTAGACTAACTATCACTATCAAGAGTGAAGTGTAGCTAAAAGGTTTGAGTGTGATGATGAAAGATGTTAATGTGAGGTTTGAAGATGAGATGCAAGATAAGGTTGCAGTAGTGAGGCCTTATATAGGCAAGGGTTGTGGGATTCAAACTAAAGTTCGTGATGGTGTCCTATGGTGTAGTGAGGAAATCTTAGGGTGTGTGTGAGTTTGCAAGATTTTGCAGGTTTGAGGTTAGGGATGCTGGGATCAGGAGGGAACAGTGAAAATTCGTCAAACATAGGCACGGTACAACTAAATACCACACGGTACCATTAAATTTAACGGTACCGTGACTTGGAAGTCACGAATTTTCCTGTGCAGCCTAGTTCTGGGCAGCTAAAGGGAAGTTTCCTAGGGAATAAGAACAAATTTGTGTGTTCTTGAGAGTGTTTGTTGAAAGACTATATGAGTGTGTTTTCCCTCCCCCTTAATCTATGACCATCCGGACAAGATGTGTGAAATAAAAAGGAAAACAAACGTTGACGGAAGCGATGAGCTTAGTAACGTCATGACAAGTAGTGGATAGCATACGATAAACTTCACCTTTGAAGTCACGTAGCTCTTCTCAATCATTGTGAATATTCATAGAATATGTATATGATGAGGCATGTGATTACTTGGAGATATCCTAAGGGTTAAGAAGATAAAATCTCCAGGGTTGTGAGGTTGGTGATAAGGTTCTAGTGGGGTTATCTCAACTTATCCAAGTGGTTCTTTGTTTTGAAGTGTGTGGGAAATGAGTGGGATGCGGAAGCATTGGTAGTGTTTAGTACCATGCGGAAGTGAAAGTGAAGAAGGCTTAGGAATCAGAAGATAGATACAATCTGTTCTGATAGGATACGGTTCTGGTTCAACACTACATCGAGTGGGTTTCGATAGTGGTTTTGAAATAGTGAGAATAAACTGTCTCAGCAAACAACGGTCCGACGGAACCGTTAAATTTAGCGGTACCGTCCCCTATTTAAGGGTACCGTGACCTGCTGAGGTCAGTTTTGACCCAGAATTAAATTTCTGACAAAGAAATTTCAGATATGTTGTGATTTTTCTGGACCTTAGATTAAAAGAATTTATACCGAATAAATTCTTTTATGAATGAATCCAACGGGATTCGATGAACGTTTGTCGAGAACGATAAATGACATTTAATTGCATTTTGCAAATTAAATAAACTTTAAATATTTCGGATGAAATATTTAAGTTGTCATTGGAGTTTAAGAGGATTTTACGAATAAATCTCGCTGATTTAGGGAGATTTTTCGACACGAGGAGAGAATTTATACCTAATAAATTCTTTGAACGGTACTGGACGAGAAGAGATGACTTCTATATTTCCGAGGAAATATATAGGTAGTCATTAGAGCGATGTGAAGGATGAATTAATATTTCCAGTGAAATATTTAGATAGTCATGAGAGGGATTTAAAGAATGACTCAATATTTCCAGTGAAATACTTAAAGAGTCATGAGACGAGACACACGAGATGACTACAATATTTCCAATGAAATATTCAAGTAGTCATAGGAGGGATACGAGGGATGACTTTAATATTTCCAGTGAAATATTTAAATAGTCATAAGATTTATGGAATATGTTCCATCATTCCTAGACCTAGACGAAGATGGTTAAGGGATTCTCGGTTGAGAGGTTTGGTTTATTTACGGATTTCGATGTGCTTCGCACGTGAGTGTTTCACGGGGTTTTGAAAGACGTAAAGCTAGGCCTATGGTGCTGATTCACAGCAGGGTTTGGGATCTTAAGAAGTGTGTAATCACACGAGGATGAAAGGAACTACTAATCACTTAAATAGCAACTCGTGAGTCCTTTATCACCCGAGGGTTGATGTTAGCTTTTAGCTTTGGGATGAGCGTTTTAACATATGTTGTCAAAAGGCTTGAGTATGATGTTTCGGATATGACATTTAACAATTGCGATCGCAGGTTAAACTTACTTGAATATTTCGGATGAAATATTTAAGTTGTCAACCCTACTCCGAGTTCTACTAGGTTTGTTTCTAACCTACCCATGACAAAAGGGTGTATACTTGGAAGAAGGCGAAGTGATGACTAGGGAATTAAGACAACTTCGCGACTACTCTAACTTATAGGTTTTGACACTAGTGTATGACTCTATGACTTCTAAGGGTTCATAGTGATGGGCATACCTAATTCCTAATGTGTCAAAAGGACATAGTGTGGGTGCAAACTTTACAAGCAAATCATGTAAAATGAACATAAGGAATAAATGTAAACATCATTCAAAACATGATAATCATTTAGCGTTTAAGATCATGAAGACATTTAATCATGTCTTATGAGAACATGTTATCATTTTGAAACACGTATGTGGGATGCAAGCAATCTAGGTTTGCTAAGGCAGATCCTAATTACTACTTGTTTAAAATGAAATCCTAACGGGAGATAAAGTTCACCGATGTAAACTATCTCTAGTCAAATGTAGGAATGAAAATTTTTCAAGTTATAGAATGAGTATGAGACTATCACTAGTGGTGCTCAATTAAGGCTAAACACGACTATTTTTACGGGTTATACACGAACCCAACTTCTCTCCTGGAAGCAATTCAACCGCTAGGTCAAATTGAATTTCTAGTGCGATAGGTTCTCCAGTAGTAATTCTCATCTTAAAAAAATTCAAGTTCCCATATTTGCCTATAGAAGTATAGCAAAGATGATGTTATCTTGTTTTGCTTATACATGGCCTAATATGACTCAATTAACCATACTTTGAAAGTTGGTTAAGAAAATGACATGTCTTACACAACTCCTAACAAAGGCAAGTGAAATGTTTTAATTTCGTGCTTGAGATTTAAAGGTTGTTTGATGGAGATGGTGTATTTTATGATCTCTTGGACAACATCTTTGTTTGTTGAGTTGTTACATGTTATTTTAACATGATTTGGTTTCCTAGAACCAAGAGACACTCTAATGTGATACAATGTAGAATCTACTACATCGTGTGTGTTTCAAGAATGCTCCTTTGCATATCTTGAGAAAGAATCTAGTGAAGGTTACATACCTCAATAGATCTTGTGAGCATTATATTAAAAATGAGACATATTGTATATTTCAACAAATATGCTTTTCTAAGAGGAAACTTATCACTCTTACGAATGCTTTGTGAAACAAGTATTTTAGTGTATGACCAATTTTACTTGTTTATGCAATGACACATGTTGTATTAGGTTATTATTCAACTCTAATATCCTATATTTGTTAACAGGATGCAATGTATTCTCTTGTAACATAACCATTCATGTTACAAAGAAAATAAGATGCATGAGATATAGGTTATCTTTTGTCAATCTTTTGATAAGAGAAATACATGTGATATTCTCAAAGATTGATGACTTACATAATAGTTAATAACATATTATGCGTGACACTTTTACTAGACATGTGGCTTTGAGTGTTGAGTTGTTCATGAGCAAAGTTTACATATGTTGTTTGTTTGCTCGTGTTTGGTTTTTCGGAAATGACACATTTACCAATTGCATTGCAATGTAAATTACTTGTATATTTCGGATGAAACATCCAAGTTGTCAATCCTACTTAGTTGTGTATTTTATGCATCTTTTAAACATGTTAGTTTAAAGTTTGGAATACAACCATTGGACAAGAAGACTTAATATGGCATCTTCAACACAAGTGTGAGTTATGATCCGATGCATATTATATTCGTCTTGAGTGGACGTCCTTATTTTCATAACAATCGAGTGTAATTGAGTATGTAGATTCAAGATAATATATTTCATCATATTTTGATGTTATCTTGAAGCTAGAAAAATAATGACTCCAATTTCATGTCCACACTCGAAAACTTGTCAATTAGATTCGATAATGATATCAATCATAATTTGAATAATGAATTGATATGTACTCGAAATCTTTCTTGACCCTCACGATCACTCCTTTTAAAAAGAAAATAGAAATTTAAGGAGTGTGTTCCATTTATTCTAATACTAATTGTATGTGTGAGGTTAATGACATATTAAGTTGCTACTTTAATACTGTCATTTATTTTTATTTGAGAAAAACTATTTATATTATTAAGTATAATATTCTTAGTTTTTCGACACCTCATTAGTATAAAAATAATTATCTTAAATATTTTTATACAACATACTTAAAATACTAAATGTTTAAAACATTTTGTATGTGTGTTAAATCAATGCAAGTTTAATATATTTTCTTTTACTTAAATACTAATGTATTAAAATGACCTTTTATCTTGTTTAGACAACCCATGGTCAAACAAGACAAAATGATGTAATGATTTAAAGATCATGTTACGGATTTTATGAAAGTGTTAAGTATTTTGGGGTGATATACTATTTACACTTAAACCTTTGGAAAAATAATTGTGTAAGACAATATCTTTCAACACACATGATCTACCAACTTAGTTTCTATTCCTAAGAAGGTTACTAAACCATTTTAAAAACTTGCAACAAATGCAAGAAAAATGGTCTATGCCTATATGCAATGCAAACTAATTACTTAATATAGTGCAAGTAAATTAGCATGAGTCTTATAAATGCATAAACCGGAAAGCTATAATAAACAAATAGCAATTTAGCTTAACACACAAAAATACTTATCGTCATTTTGTGTATTAGGTATAACAATGTATACTAAGCTTGATTTTATTTGAAAACGAATTGATTTCCTCCCCATTACAAAGATTTTTGCTAAGTCACTTTGAAAACACGTCAAGGTTTAAAAATTGAATCGCCCTTTTTCAGTTTGACCAAAAATTTACGCAAACTGTATGACCAGAAGAACTTTAGTTGAAAATCAAGGACTTTAACATTCTTTCATTTAGAACTAATTCATAAAAGTATTTCTCAAATGAAAGTAGACTCAACATCGTTTAAAATGATGGGCGACACGACTCGTACAGACTTATGGTTGATTTTATATGGATTTTTGAAAATGAACCAAAAATGAAAAACGGACAAACAGATGCATGGCACCGTTAAATGACCCACGGTACCGTTAAATATAACGGTACCGTCCTATATTTAATGGTACCGTGGTCTGTTTTCTGATTCAGAACTACATGACATAATGATTCGTTCTGAAAACATGACTGGGCACTTAAAAACTCTATTCGTTTAGCGATTAAAGAAAACCTTCAAGCTAGTATGACGAAGTATACTTAACAACAAAACTTGTAAGTATTAGACAACTAATTACTTATCATATTTCATCACATTCATAGGTAATTTGATACGTGGATCGTACTTAATTTTGAAAACCATTTGTTTTAAAAATTTGAGCGACGTGGCTCTGGTACCAATTGTGGAAACCGTAGAGGTGGGGGGGGGGGTGAATACGTTTCCATTTAAAAACTTAAAACTTTTGTATCAAACTCCCGATCAAGTGTAACGTAATATGAAAAGTGTCAACTATGATCATATATCATCTAGGAATGAATAAATTAAACTACAACACAAGCACAATCAACCATGACACATACATAATCAACATAACATAAGCAACTAGCCACACAAGCATAAACGCAATGCAAATATAAACATAAAGCGATAAAAAATAAAATGAAAGTAAAGAGATAAGTAAGAAGGCGCAAACCGGCACGGTGATTTATAGTGGTTCGGTCACGAAGCTCCTCTTCGCCCTACTCCACTCCCCGAGTACCCAACTCGAGAGTTACTTCACTAATCAACAAACTCCTTTCAGGCGGAGAAAACCGTACACGTCGCTTAACTTGTTTTCCGAAACTAAGCTAGATGTCGAGTGCTAATCTTAGCTAGCACCAATCTACCACGATCTACCCGATCTACACCGTACACGTCACTTATCCTATTTCCGACACTAAGCTAGATGTCGAGTGCTAATCTTAGCTAGCACCAATCTACCACGATCTACCCGATCTACCCTTGATCCACTTGATCAATACACACAAGCCCAATGGCTTCAAGAGATCTCCAAGATCTCGACAAGATCACAATGATCTTCCCTCACAAACTCTCAAAAGAAAAATGATCTTGATGTATGCTATGATACAATCAAGAGTGTAACAAATGTCACAAGACCTAACAACTACAACTCTTGTATCTTCTTGGATACTTTGAGTTCTTCTCTTGCAAATGAAGAGGAATGATAACACTTTGTATCTACTTGGATACTTTGTGTTCTTCTCTTGCTAATCAAGAGGGATGACAACACTTTGTATCTACTTGGATACTTTGTGTTCTTCTCTTGCTAATTCAATGAGGAATGAAGAGGATCTACTAGTGAATGGAGGGATTGATCACTCTTAAAAAACTAAGGACTCTCCAAATGATCAAAGAAAGTCATCTAAGTGAGGAGGGATTAGACCAGAGAAAAGTGACTGGAAAAATCAAGTTGGAAGTGTAAAATGATCCACTATTTATAGGCAAAGAAAAATCTAGCCGTTATGTACGGACGGCTCCACTAATTGTGCCACGGCTCCACTAAATTTAGTGGAACCTTGGAGCCGTCGGTGACGAAAACGCTCCAGACGCTCCAAATTTTGTCTTTTAGTGGTGAAAGTTTATTTGGGGATGTTTGGAGCTGTTTTGGGGGGGGGGGGGGAAATGGCTGTTACTATTTTTGAAATGATTTTCCCAAATAAAACATTTCTTTCTAATTCAAAAATAATTTGTAAAATGTATTTTTGAAAAATGTTTTGTCACATTCATAAAAATGTGAAGTTTAGAAAAATATAATCCTTTGATCATTTGTCAAGTAGTAGATTTGTTTGTCCATACCTTGAGTGATTTATGTCGGGATGGAAATCTACGACTTTGTTGAAGCATACTTGAGACGTCGGGAGGTTTTGATGTAAGTATGCATTGAGGATTTGTGTTTACAAGTAACTTGTACATTTTACGTTATGTATTACAAGTTACATGTTTGTCATTATTAAAACCGAAGAAATCGTTTAGTTTAAATATCGTAATATTTGCACTAACAGAGTAGTTATTGCTTCGATTCAAATTCTATCTTATTTAAGTCTACTCACTAGATTCCTATCAAGTGAAATTTTATTTTCTTTTTATTAACTTTCTTGTAGTCTATCTTTTCTTTGTTTCCTGTTTCCATAATCCTTCATTCATCATCATGGTGGACGAAGACCACAATAACCGTAGGTAGCCTAGGACCCGTACTTCCATTAAAACCCTCGTTCAGCCATATGAGGAACCAGAAAGAGTAATGCGTAAGAGAAGGAAAGCTCTTCACACGCCTGAAATACAAGGCACCACTATTAATTTTGATGAAGTCCTTTCTGGAGAAGAGGACGCACCACATTTTGAACCACAAGTCTTTATACCCGAACAAAATGAGCGAAATGTGAAGAATCACATCCCAAAAAGCTTTAAAGATTACACCTCTCCTACATCATTTGGTTTCTCTAATGTTATCGTGTGCCCAAGTGAACATACTAATGAGCTCTTACACGCTAATGACATTTGGCTTATCCAAAATGTGTGCAAGTTTCATGGGTTGAACACTGAAGACCCAATCAAACATATTAAGGATTTCCTGAAAATTGTTGACACCATCCATGTGGACGGGGCCACTCGAGACACATCCCGACTGAGATTCTTTCCATTTTCTCTTCATGGTAAGGCAAAAGAATGGCTTGACAAATTGCCCTCAAGGTTAATTTTTACGGGGGAACAACTCATTTCAAAATTCTACGACAAATTCTTCCCACCTGATAACGCTCAAATCTAACATGTTTTTAGGAGCGTTATTGTGGATTTTATGCATATATATTGGTCACTTTTATGAACTTATGGTACTTAATTGAGTATAATTTATGTTTTAGGTTCATGGAAGCTCAAGTACAAGAAAACGGAGAAAAAGACGAAGAAATGATCAATAAATGAAGATTTATACATGTACGAAGAATTCCCGACAAATGAGAGTCTCTTGGAGTATATTCGAGAAGATAAAGTCATGAAGTTGTCACTCCAAAGACTCAAGAATAAAGCACAAGAGGGAAAACGAGAAAAGAAATGAAGAAAAGAAGCTCAAACGAAGAAATAATGGAAGACTCGTTGTTCCCGACACACCTCCACCATTTTGGTCATATCTTGAGCATACGAACTCGGATTTAGTTGATTCAAGCGCCCACGGAAAGCTAAGAGAAAGATCTACAACTTTGGTTTTTATCACTTCTGTCCAGGAGGCTCCATCCGATCGGTAGGAGCCCGCATCCGATTCGGATGGAGCAAAGTTGTCAACACCGAGAGCTCCAACCGATCGGTATGGCCCCGCATCCGATCGGTTGGCTGATACTGACCTCCCCAAGTTATTTTTAATGCTTCTTTAAGTTCCATTAAGTCCCAAGTCCGATCATGTGCCTCCATTAACTCATAAACCTGCCCTTTTATGACCCTTTGTGCCCAAGTTATTTGCTTGTTGGCTAAGGGTAGCTTCTACCTATTAATAAGACTACTTTGGCATGGTTTCAAGTGTGATATTCTAGCCTCCAACCTTAAGGACGAATTTCCACAAACTATTATCAACCCCAAAAGGCCACAAACCTCTGCCATTTCCAGAAGTAGTGCTCAAGTGCTTGACGAAGTGTTCGGGTGTGATTTTCCGGCTTGGTTAGAAGTTGTAGTTGATTGGAGGCTTGAAGGTTGCTATAATCCTTCACCTTTGCCTATTGTAATCCATACTTTGGGTAAACTTTGTTACTTTTATATTTCAAGATGTTTGTTATTGATATGATTTATGAGTTTATGTCTTTGGTTGACATGAGTGGCTAGTTTTATTTATACTTGTTTGGAATCATGTGAATATTGATATGGAGTGTTTGGTATTTAGCAATATAGAATTATGGTTTTGCTTATAAGTTTGTTTGAATAGTAACATGTCTAAACAACTTGTTGATGAATCATAACCGGGTTTATAAGGTCGAAAGAACTTCTTGTTATGATTTGTTCCAAATGTTAATGCGCATATATGTTTGGTATTTCATAATTGACAACTATGAATAAACATGTTAAATGGATTTGTTTAGGTCGAAAGGATTCTTATGAACAAATTGGTAAAACTAATATTTCTAACAAATGGTTTATAATGAATTGGTTTATAATAACAGGCCGAAAGCGTTAGACTAAACCATGATGTATGCAATTTCATGATATCACCCATTGAATTGGAATTGTATGAACTTTGATTTTGTTTGCTATTGCTTAAATATCTACCCGATACTCCATTCACTCCATTGAAATAGACACTAGTTCCAAACAAGTATTGTTTTTAATCTTATTGAATTCACATAATCATCATTCTTAGTGTTACTTGTTGCTTATATGGTATTTTTGGTCGTGACAACCAATTACCACCTTTTAATTGCTTATTGTTACATAGATTCTTCACAACTGAAAACACCCAAATCCCAGTGAACGACCTCGGCTTACCAAACAAAACTAGCTACATACGAAAGGGTCATACTTGCCCGTGTGTTCTTAGCTTTATTCGGTAATTCGTGTTATAAATTTAAAACTAGTAGTCGCGAGACACATCAAGTTTTTGGCGCCGCTGCCGGGGATTTGTTTGTGTTTTTGTGTGCTTTGAATCTGTGTTTTAATCATTCCCTAGTTGTACCACTTTTGCTTGCGAAGAAAAAAAAAATCCGAGCTGTCTATCCGATCGGTTTCTCATCTAACCGATCGGTTTTCCCCAAATCATTTTTACCGAGCTGATCATCCGAGCGGTAGTCCATCTATCCGATCGGTTGTTCAAATCCAAATTTTACCGAGCCAACCAACCGATCGGCTGGAACACCCAACCGATCGGCCAGACTCACTTCCCAAATCAAAACGATCTAACCGATCGGTACGAGCCCATATCCGATTCGGCTAGACCGTTTTCGCCCAACAAAAATCCTCCAACCGATCGGCTAGAAGCCTATGCCGATCGGTTGAACCGTCCTGTTCAGAAACCAACAAAAAATTTTCTTGCTTTCTAAGTTTTGTTTATTTATTTTTCTTCTTTCTTTTGATTTCTAGTTTTATTTCTTTTTCCGTAGATTTCTTTTACAAGTTTTATTTAGTTATATTTGTTTAAACATCTTTAAAAAAAAAAAAAAAAAAAAAAAAAGAGTCATAACTAGTTTATTTTTCAAAGTTTTTTTTGTAGTAGCTAATAATAATAAATAATAGTCGCCTTTTTCTAAAAGTAGATAGTTTATTTTTTGTTTACGTCATCTTAAAAAAAAATACAAAAAGATTTTCTTAATGTTCATTTTAATTATGTTTTTATTTTTCACTTTTTATTCGTAATTCTCAATGACCTTTTGCAAATCGCTCCGGGTTTCTATAAACCCGCGTTCTTGGGGTAAACAAATCGTTGGTCCACTTCACGAACTTAAACGTAAGTTCAAAAAGAAGACTCGTAAACCCGATAATACACCAAATGTACCCCCCGAGATCGAGTCATCCGAGCCGTTTTCTGATATCGATTCATTTGAACCCTTTATCGAAATCAAGTTACCCGAACCTTACACCAAACAACCGTTCATCGAGGAACTTGTCGTTGTAACAAAACTCAACATATTTGAGGAGAAATTCGAAACTCCACCCGATTCCCCAACCATAATCGTCATTGATCCCGATGATCAACCCATGTGGTCAAGGACTAGGACCGTTGCATCAACACCTAGTTCCGCTATTATTCAACGCCCTCTTTCCAACAATTTCCATATCAAGGGTACCCACATACAAATGATTCGCGAGAATCGATTTGATGGGAGAATCCGGTCCGATCCTCACCAACACGTCACTGATTTTCTTGAGATTAGTAACCTATTCCAATATGGTGAAAATCAAGAGGAAGCGATTAAATTGAGGACTTTTCCTTTCTCATTAACTGGAGAAGCCAAGATTTGGTTGAACGAATTAAATGAAGGAACAATTACTACGTGGGAAGACATGAGAAAAGCTTTTATTAGCCGATACTTTTCTCCTGCTAAGTTTAAACGTCTCCTGAATGAAATTCATAACTTTCACCAACTCGATCATGAAACTCTCGTTGATGCTTGGCTCCGAATGAAAAATATGCTTCACACTTGTTATGGATACGGTCTAACCAAAGGAGAGATAATTCAAACATTCTATCATGGTTTAGACGATCCAACTCAAGGAATTCTCGACGCTGGAGGAATCTTCCTCTACAATACTCCCAACGAAGCATTCAAACTTCTCGAGGACAAGGTCCAACTCAAGCTCGATTTCTCGGAAAATTCTCTAATCATGCCCAAACCAAAAACCGTTGTTTCCGCCGGTGGAAGCAACGTCAATTCCGATCATTCCTTATTGGTGGAAAAATTGGAAGCTCTCTCCAAACATATTGACGACGAATTCAAGAACATAAGGAAAGAGCTGAAGGAGATACGAGATGCTCGTAGATACGATGAAGATGACAATGCTTCAGATTACCACACGGATGATGACATGCTGATGTTTGAACCTAATGAAGCAAGATATCACGACGGATATCACAATCAAAATTCCAGAAATTCGTACTCCTACCCAAACTCCAACCCAAACCGTTCCCATCCTCACTTCCTACCCCAAGATGAAATGCCACATCCATCACAATATTCCAAAACCTCACCGGAGGAGATGATAGAATGGATGGAGGCAAATGAGAGTATGAAGAACCATGTGGTGGAAAAGAAGTTGGGTGATAAGCAAGAAGTCCATTGTACCGAATCACTTCCTCATACAACAGATTCCAATCCAAGACATGAATTTGTCTACAAACCACCATCAATCCGAAACGAGAATGATAAGGGTGATGTTGAAGTTATTGAGGAACCCATTCCAACCATGCCTAACCCAAACCAAATCATGTCTAATTTACCAACCGTGTCACCTTTTCTTGAGGATTGCACCGAGCATATCCCAACCACTGAACCCTTAGTAAGAGAGAAGATGTTTACACATGATGAATTCAATGCAACTGGAGGCGTTAGAAATGAATTCTTGAAAGAGAAAGAGATTGAAAAGGATGAAAAAGGAGTGTCAAAGATACCCAACAGGAAGGGAGAATTGGAAAGAAAGCTTGACGAGTGGCATAATCAACAAAATCGAGTTTCTTCAAAACAAAACGGTGGGACCGACCCAACTCCTCCAGCTCATATTGAAAACGTGAATGACATATTCACGAGGAGTGTAAAGTCCGATGACCCTCAGAAAAATCCAAAAGATTCGCCACATGACTTCGTTTTTAATAAAATCGATCAAGCATTCAAGATAACGACAAGGGATTATCACGTGGTCAAATCAAAAGAATTCCCGTCACTTGAGAAGTACATACCAAAGATCCCATACCCTCAACGTTTAAGAACTGAAATTCCCCATTTGAAACGTATCGTCAAAGAATCCTAATCCGGGGAAGAGTCTAGCTAATGACTCAGTAATAAATTAAGCGCTTCTCGGGAGGCAACCCGAGCTTTTACTTGTTTATTTGCTTATTTTTGTTTTTAAATAAACATGTACACCCTTTTTGCAGAAATTCTTTTCAAAACTTGGAAAATCTTAAGTGTGGGGGTGCTACATGCTAATATATTATTGTGTACATATGTGTTTGTGTGTTTTATTTACTTGTGTTTATTTTCGTGTTCATTACGTTATGGGTTCTTGTTTTGTCATTAAAAAGTTTTAAGTAAAATTTGTTTTGTTTAAAAAAACAATATATATATATATATATATATATATATATATATATATATATATATATATATATATATATATATATATATATATATATATATATAAATGTTTTGAACTTTGTGGGTATGTTCACTGGAAACCCTCACGAGACTTCACTCGTCCACTCGGGCCACCGAGGGGTTTAAAAGGCTTGTTGCATATGCTAAATGCAATCGTGATGCCTACGAAAGTGAGTTTTTAGGATTTTACGCGTTTTTTGTAGTTTAGTTTATTTTTGCAGATTTAATAAGCTCTTGGAGATTGGATTATTGGTGACACTATACTTGGTGTGGAGATGTTTTGTGAAAGAGAAATTGATTGATCTCATAAGCTTATGCTAGCATTTGCTTAGCACCTTATCATATGGAGTTCGATCACGATTTCTTGGCCCGGGAAGTTTCGTTTCTCTTGGATTATTTATTTATTCATTTATTTTCCCTATTTTACATGCTTTGAAGTTTATTTTTCACAATGAGTACAATGCTTAACTTAAGTGTGGGGGAAAGTTAGATGGTAAAAAACGAAACTACTTTTCAATTTAAAATTTTGTATACTTGTTTGCCCTTGTGATCTAATTGTTTTCTCGCTTTTAGGATAATATATTAGAATAACTGGATCATCCCACTGGTGAAATATGTAATTTTGAAAAATTTGAGATGTGTCCCGATTAATATTGCAATCCATTCTGGGATCGATAACATTTGCTAGCACATATTATAGCCCTTTCCAATAAATTGTGAGGATTTGAGCCTGTTCTATATATATAGCATACATCTTTTATGCTTTGATCTTTTGCTATGAGTGTGCCGGTGATTTTATTTATTCTAGAACTTGTACTTGTAAATCATTACCAGACCGCAGTAAGATCGCATTCGCGTGATATAAGTGTATTCGTGTGATAAAGAGGCAACCTTAGGAATAAAACCAAATGGCCTTCCGTTTACATCTAAAAGATATATTAGCTAGCTACACTGGCTAGTTAACCTCCCAAATGGACCCATTTGTTAGCGTTTATCTTTAGCGCTAGATACCCTTAGTTCACCCTCCGAGCCATCCTTTTCATTTTTGATTAAATCCAGAAAAATACAAAAATATTTTGCACTTTAAACCTTAGCCTTACCCCTTTGTCAAAGTCTAAATGGTTGGTTGCTAGTTGCTTGGAATGTTGGATTGTTTTTTATGATTATTAGTTAGCCACACTTTGGCATCCGTGTGTGCCATTCCGACAAAGATGAAGATTGATCACCTTTATGTTTTGTATTTTTGTGGTGTGCTTATGCGAAGTGTGGGGGAGATGTGATGTATGAAGAAGAAAAAAAAATGTGAAAAAAAAAGGAGAAAAGAAAAAAAAAATGAATAAGTCATCAAAGAAAAAGAAAAAAAGAAAAAAATATATGTGATGATAATTATAGCCAATGTGCTATATATGAAGATGAAGAAAGAAAGTTATGTGATATGTTGTTAGCCAATATGCTAAGTATGAAGAATATTGTTATGGCGAATAGATGTATCGATTTGGGAAAGTTCGAAGGAGAGGAAGTTGTTAACTATAATCATTTACGGGTTTACGGTTTGTTTGGTGACTAGCAACATGGGTATTAGACTTGACTTTATTTTTTTTTTTAAACCAATTTCATAAATACTCCCATGCCTTATCCCTACCCTTTTGACTTTGTGAAATTATCAAGTGTATTGACATGTAGTGACCATCCGATTTCTTGAGGAATTAGGTAGCGTTGTTAGTGATCTAAGGTTAATCCTTAGTGACCATCCGTTATTTGGTAATGCAAGAATTCGTTGTTAGCGAGCTATTATGTTTTGCACAAGATAGTTGCACGTAAGTCTGATATAACCCTTTAAGCTTTAAACCCGAATAAAAGACCTCTTTAGATGTTTACACTTGCTGCTTACGCCATGTCGGTGGAGTTTTGTTTCTTGTACAAGCCTATGGTAATAAACGAATCATGACTGAGCAATGAGTGTGATTTATCTTATATATACTCCACTACCTAAATAAATGAGTGATTGAGTGAATTATACTTCGTTT
Organism: Artemisia tridentata subsp. tridentata; assembly: GCA_021014915.2. Lineage (NCBI taxonomy): Eukaryota > Viridiplantae > Streptophyta > Magnoliopsida > Asterales > Asteraceae > Artemisia > Artemisia tridentata. The sequence goes on along the minus strand of CP139501.1, from coordinate 65,305,623 downwards.
CTTTTTCGTGAGGTGTTTAGAAATGTTACTCAAGCAAGAAAATCTTTATACATCTCGGTTTTTCACCATGCGCTTAAAAACGATGAATCTTATCTTGTACTTGTACTTGGTAGATGCGCATCATAATTTTTTATAATCATCTTTTATGCACCATGTGGGATTTATTTTTCTTATTATTTGCTTGAGGGCAAGCAAACCCTTAAGTGTGGGGGAGTTTGTGCTCATTTTTCGCTTATTTTTTTTTCTTTTATTATTAAATATATATAAATAAAATATATAATAATTTTTTTTTTCTCTTTGTCCAACCGATCGGATGTTCGAGCACCCGATTCGGTTGGCAGGTTGCATGTTTTTACGAATTGTCCATCCGATCGGATGGAGATGCAAACCGATCGGATGGGTGCCTCGTTAAAGTTTTTAAAATTTTTTTAATTTTTCTTTTCGTTTTGTCATTTAGGTTTGAATTTTAATTTTTCTTTTCTTAGATTTGCTTGAGGGCAAGCAAAGTTCAAGTGTGGGGGATTTGATAACGCTCAAATCTAACATGTTTTTAGGAGCGTTATTGTGGATTTTATGCATATATATTGGTCACTTTTATGAACTTATGGTACTTAATTGAGTATAATTTATGTTTTAGGTTCATGGAAGCTCAAGTACAAGAAAACGGAGAAAAAGACAAAGAAATGATCAATAAACGAAGATTTATGCATGTACGAAGAATTCCCGACAAATGAGAGTCTCTTGGAGTATATTCGAGAAGATAAAGTCATGAAGTTGTCACTCCAAAGACTCAAGAATAAAGCACAAGAGGGAAAACGAGAAAAGAAATGAAGAAAAGAAGCTCAAACGAAGAAATAATGGAAGACTCGTTGTTCCCGACACACCTCCACCATTTTGGCCATATCTTGAGCATATGAACTCGGATTTAGTTGATTCAAGCGCCCACGGAAAGCTAAGAGAAAGATCTACAACTTTGGTTTTTATCACTTCTGTCCAGGAGGCTCCATCCGATCGGTAGGAGCCCGCATCCGATTCGGATGGAGCAAAGTTGTCAACACCGAGAGCTCCAACCGATCGGTATGGCCCCGCATCTGATCGGTTGGCTGATACTGACCTCCCCAAGTTATTTTTAATGTTTCTTTAAGTGCCATTAAGTCCCAAGTCCGATCATGTGCCTCCATTAACTCATAAACCTGCCCTTTTATGACCCTTTGTGCCCAAGTTATTTGCTTGTTGGCTAAGGGTAGCTTCTACCTATTAATAAGACTACTTTGGCATGGTTTCAAGTGTGATATTCTAGCCTCCAACCTTAAGGACGAATTTCCACAAACTATTATCAACCCCAAAAGGCCACAAACCTCTGCCATTTCCAGAAGTAGTGCTCAAGTGCTTGACGAAGTGTTCGGGTGTGATTTTCCGGCTTGGTTAGAAGTTGTAGTTGATTGGAGGCTTGAAGGTTGCTATAATCCTTCACCTTTGCCTATTGTAATCCATACTTTGGGTAAACTTTGTTACTTTTATATTTCAAGATGTTTGTTATTGATATGATTTATGAGTTTATGTCTTTGGTTGACATGAGTGGCTAGTTTTATTTATACTTGTTTGGAATCATGTGAATATTGATATGGAGTGTTTGGTATTTTGCAATATAGAATTATGGTTTTGCTTATAAGTTTGTTTGAATAGTAACATGTCTAAATAACTTGTTGATGAATCATAACCGGGTTTATAAGGTCGAAAGAACTTCTTGTTATGATTTGTTCCAAATGTTAATGCGCATATATGTTTGGTATTTCATAATTGACAACTATGAATAAACATGTTAAATGGATTTGTTTAGGTCGAAAGGGTTCTTATGAACAAATTGGTAAAACTAATATTTCTAACAAATGGTTTATAATGAATTGGTTTATAATAACAGGCCGAAAGGGTTAGACTAAACCATGATGTATGCAATTTCATGATATCACCCATTGAATTGGAATTGTATGAACTTAGATTTTGTTTGTTATTGCTTAAATATCTACCCGATACTCCATACACTCCATTGAAATAGACACTAATTCCAAACAAGTATTGTTTTTAATCTTATTGAATTCACATAATCATCATTCTTAGTGTTACTTGTTGCTTATATGGTATTTTTGGTCGTGACAACCAATTACCACCTTTTAATTGCTTATTGTTACATAGATTCTTCACAACTGAAAACACCCAAATCCCAGTGAACGACCTCGGCTTACCAAACAAAACTAGCTACATACGAAAGGGTCATACTTGCCCGTGTGTTCTTAGCTTTATTCGGTAATTCGTGTTATAAATTTAAAACTAGTAGTCGCGAGACACATCCCACCTGGTAGGACCGCAACAATTAGGGACAAAATCCTTTGTTTCCACCCAAGAAAAATGGAATCCTTCTATAAATCTTGCGTTCGTTTCAAAGACCTCATACGTCAAGCTCCTCATCATGGCATTGAGTTTTGGCTCCTTGTTCAAATCTTCTATGATAGCATCTCTCGTAATGACCAAAAGGGAATTGAATATTCAATAAGAGGGAGAATCATTAACCTAAATGCAGATGAAGGATGAAATAGGATAGAAGAATACATTCAAGACCAAGACAACACTTGGGATGAACCCATTTCGGTCATGAGTGTTTCTAAAATCTTGCAACCAAGACCAACCACCCAGGAAAGTTGTTTGAAAAGGTTACAAAAGAAACTGTCATACCTCAAAAGGTCACAAGAGACTAAGGGAATGGTGAATCCAAATCTGATTTGTGACAATTGTGGGGGCCCACATGAAGTAGAAGAATGCTGGGGTGAACCAGTCATTGATCAAGTTCGCCTTTCGGGCGCCGATATATATGATGATCCGTCACTACTAGTGTTCTATTAAAACAATGATTATACCTCATGAGGTAACCTCAAAAGAAAGGCCAACGGAGAAGAAGGGCCTGAATTCACAACCCGTAGTACCTTCGAGGATGATCTCGGACATTTCACAATGGAGAAGGACTTGTTGCTAAAAAGGCTAGGTGGATTCATTACCGAACAACAAAAAGAGCTGGAAACTTAGTTCTCAGAACTCTATGATGCTCTTGATGAATGCGATAAGCCCCAACATGACCAGCAGGGCCCAACGTTCGCCATTATAACGCGTTCTGTGATAACCACTAAATATCCACCGTATCTAGACCAGTCTCCTATCACTGATGAACCCAAGACCTATAACGAGGGGGAAGCATACATGGAAGAGGAGACACCTGGACCAATCCCTCATGCAATTCACTCACCATCCACCCCACCTACTGAATCATCCACACCTATGAGAGTACCATACCCCTCTCGCTTAAAAAACCAGAAGGCTGAGAACGAAGACAGAAGATTGTTGTCATACTTGAAGGATGTCGTGATCACCATCCCACTCCTCGATGCATATTATCATATTCCTAAATATAGCAAATATTTCAAGAGACTCCTTTCTAATAGAAAGAAGCTTGAAAGTCTGGTGACTCTGAGGGAAGAGTGTTCCGTTGTTATCCAAAAAGGCTTACCCAATAAGGTAGAAGATCTAGGCAGTTTTACCCTGCCCAGTTCCATAGGAGCCCTAACCGTGAGAAATGCCTTAGCAGACTTAGGTGCCAGACTCACTATTCCTAAAACTTAGGTATTAAGGATTGAAGCCAACACGAATGAGTATACAGCAGGCCAACAGATCGGTTAAATATACCCTAGGAATCTATGAAAACGTGTTGGTAAAGATAGGGAAATTTAAATTCCCAGTTAATTTTGTGATCTTGGAAATGGAAGAGTATGACACTGTTGCCATCATACTAGGAAGGCCATTTTTAGCCACTGCTCGTGCTATTATTGATGTTCATGATGCCAAGTTAACTCTGCGAGTAGGGTCTGAAAACTTGACCTTTGATAGTATAGATACGATGGATTTCCCTCTTCCACGAGATAACCCATTGTACTTTGTCGATGAGATTGATGAATTTGTGGATATAATAGATGAATTCGTTGATGAACACGTTACGAATGGGTGGTTGCATGAAGAAAATGTATTACCATTCGATGAGGAGGAGGGGGAAACAAAAGTGGTTAGAGCGGTTTCTTTTTATCCCGGAAAAGAACCCATTGAACCACTCGAGCTTCGAAAACCAGAAAATAAGCTCAACCCTCCATCATAGAACCTCCCACGTTAGAATTAAAAGAGCTTCCAAGTCATTAGGAATATTCCTTCCTTCGAGGGGAAGACCAACTTCCACTAATCATAATTTCCTCCGTAAAACCTGAACAAAAAGAAAAACTCTTGGATGTTTGAAAGAACATAAGGGGGTTATCGCATGGAGTGTTACAGACATTAAGGGAATCGATTCAATATTTTGTACTCACAAAATCCTCATGGAGGAGGATTGTAATCCGACGGTACAACCTCGGAGGCGAGTTAACCCTAACATTAAGGAAGTGGTGAAGACGGAGGTCATCAAACTCTTGGATGCCGGTCTAATCTACCCGATTTCTGACAGCCCTTGGGTTAGTCCACTTCAGGTTGTACTAAAGAAGGGAGGAATGAATGTTGTAAAAAATGATAAAGATGAACTGGTTCCCCAGAGAACGGTTACCGCCTGGCGAGTCTGTATCGATTATAGGAAGTTAAACGATGCAACCCGAAAAGACCATTTTCCGTTACCCTTCATCGATCAAATGCTGGAAAGGTTGGCTAGACATGAATACTATTGTTTTCTTGATGGATTTTCATAGTACTTCCAGATTCCTATAGCCCCGGAAGATCAAGAAAAGACTACCTTTACATATCCTTATGGAACATTTGCCTATAAATGCATGCCTTTTGTGTTATGTAACGCACCTGCCACCTTTCAATGATGCATGACGGCGATATTCCATGAGCTAATGGAGGATAGCATGGAAGTTTTCATGGATGATTTCTCAGTATTTGTAGATTCCTTCAACCGCTGTCCCGCCAATCTTAAAAAGATGCTTAAGCAAAGTAAAGAAATTAACTTAGTCCTGAATTGGGAGAAGTGCCATTTCATGGTGAAAGAAGGAATTGTTCTAGGACATAAAGTCTCCGAAACTTGGATTGAGGTGGATAGAGCTAAGATCGAGGCAATATCCAAATTACCCTATCAAACAACCGTGAAAGCTATTCATAGTTTCCTTGGTCATGCTGGTATTTATAGAAGGTTCATAAAAGACTTCTCCAAAATTGCCCGACCAATGACTCAACTGCTTGTAAAAGATGCACCCTTCGATTTCTCTCAAGAATGTAAAGAGGCATTCGATCGACTCAAGCAAGACCTCACGCAAGCACCAATAATGGTAACTCCAAATTGGTCGTTACCATTTGAGATCATGTGTGATGCTAGTGACTACGCAGCGGGGGCTGTGTTAGGACAGAGAATAAATAAACATTTCCAACCCATCTACTACGCTAGCAAAACCATGAATCCTGCACAGGAAAATTACACCACTACTAAGAAAGAACTATTAGCTGTAATTTTCGCCTTCGATAAATTCCGACAGTATCTTGTCTTGTCAAAAACCATCGTGTTCACTGATCATTCAGCTTTGAGGTACTTATTCTCTAAACAAGATGCTAAACCACGACTCATTCAATGGATTCTATTGCTGCAAGAATTTGATATCAAAATTCATGATAAGAAGGGTGCTGAAAATTTAGCGGTTGATCATCTCTCTCGTCTCGAAAACCCTGACCTTTGGGAAATAAACAGCAGTGAAATTCGGGATTCCTTTCCTTAAGAGCAACTGATATTAATCCAGGATACTGAACCATGGTATGCTGATTACGCCAATTATCTGGCAAGTAGAGTTCTCCCAAATAATATGACGAAGCAGGAAAAGAAAAATATTCTTTACTGAATTAAAATACTATTTCTAGGACGAGCCTTTCTTGTTTCGCAGATGCCGAGATCAAATTATTAGGCATTGTGTTGCAAGAGGAGAAGTAAATAGAATCATGAGAGAGTGTCACGCTGGACCTTCGGGAGGACATCATGGGATAAACACCACTGCCCGAAAAGTTTTTGATGTAGGATTCTTTTGGCCCATCGTATTTCGTGATGTTAGGCAATTAATCCAAACTTTTGATGCAGGCCAGAGGGCTGGAAATATTTCACGAAGGGATGAAGCGTCTCAAAATGATATACAAGTTTGCGAAATCGTCGACGTATGGGGTATTGATTTCATGGGCCCTTTTTCATCTTCTAGAGGAAATGAATACATGCTCATCGTCATTGATTACGTGTCCATATGGGTTGAAGCACAAGCACTTAGGACAAACAATGCTAGAGTAGTTATTCACTTCCTTAAGAAATTATTTGCAAGATTTGGGGTTCCCAAAGCGCTTATTAGTGATAGGGGGACCCACTAAATAGAGAAGGTGATGAAGAGGTATGGAGTGTCTCACAAATTTTCAAATGCATACCACCCTCAAACGAATGGGCAAGTTGAAAATACCAGACGTGCGCTAAAATAGATATTAGAGAAAATGGTTAATCAAAATAGAAAGGATTGGTAGTTAAAGTTAGATGAAGCTTTATGGGCGTTTAGGACAGCCTATAAAACACCCATAGGGATGAATCCTTTTTGTTTAGTCTATGGTAACGCATGCCATCTTCCTGTTGAACTTGAGCATAACGCATATTGGGTATTGAAGGCTTGTAATATGGACTATTCAGAAGCAGGGGATAATAGGTTCTTGCAACTTCAAGAGCTTGACGAATTGAGACTTGATGCTTATGAGTCGTCAATAACATATAAGGAAAGGGCCAAGGGATGGCATGATCAATGAATTAAAAGTCCTAAGGAGTTTGTGGAAGGGGATAAGGTACTCTTGTATAACTCAAGGTTGAAGCTATTCCCGGGAAAGCTTAAGTCTAGATGGTATGGGCCATTTACGGTGAAAAGCTCATCAAGAACCGGGGTCGTGGTTTTGTTAGACCACGAAGATAAAGAATTCACCATAAATATTCAACGAGTAAAACATTATCAAAAAGATAATAATGAATTGGTAGACCACGAAGATAATGAAGAAGACATTATTTTTGATAATGAAGTCACGTAATAGGTCATAACTTTGAGTCTAGCTACAAGACTCGTAAATAAAGAAAAGCGCTTCTTGGGAGGCAACCCATGTTTTATTGTTTGTTGGTTTGTTTTTATTTTGTTTGATTTCATATATATGCTCCATCATAATTGTTTATCTTTCATGTTTTGAGTAATTTGTAAAAATGCATTTTTTTAACCTCGTCTTAATCACATTTAAAGGTATTCTACAAAAAGATAAGTGTAGGGAAGATCACATTGGTTTAAAAGAACGTATTCGAACATGAAGGTTAACAATTATTGATTAGCATATATATTTGTGTGTTTGTTAGAGTCAAATGCTTGTATCGAGTCACAATAAATGTTCTGCAGCTTTCCAGGTTTTATTAATAAGATTTTTCCAGAAACTAAACGTAAAAATACTGTCAGGTCATACTTGATGGCGTCAGGGTCTACAACCTGACGACGTCAGGCATTGTAGCAGCACAATTTTCTAGGATTTTGTTTTTCTACTGGAACTTAATTTTTGAAAATTTTCAGAATTTTAAATTTCCAGAAATCTGTAGACATTTATTTTGCAAGCATTATATCTTAATTGCTTTCTAGGAATTAGTTTTTATATATATAGTGTTTACCGCCGATTTTATGTGAGGTTTTGTGTTTGTTTTCTTAGTGAATTACAGGTTATATTGGACAAGAAGATAAAGATGAAGTAAGATGAAGTTAGTGTTTAATAGCTCGGTCCATTAGGAGTCCATGGGCCGGCCACTTTGTAATAATTCTTCTAGAAGCACTCCAAGCACATGTCGCCCTAATTTATTCCTATAAATAGGGTGCTTGGGTGCTCATCTTACTCGTTGGTTTTCATTTCATTGTGCCGAAGCTTTGTCTCTATTATGTATGAATGATAATCATCCTTCTCTACTTCTATTCTCTTCATCTATCATCTCTAATCTCTCGTTATTAGTTAAGTTGTTGTTAATCTTTCATATGCAGCTTAGTTAGTAATTGTTAATGTGGTGTTTAGTAGTTTATAGATCTCGTGTAAAACCCTAAAATCTAAAATGTGTAAAAAGACCAAAATGCCCCTACAATCTAAAACTTTGATAAATAAGCTTATAATGTATCATTTTGATCCCAAATTTTTGTAAACAAATAACATATGAAACAATATGATATTAAGACACATATGACACATTAAAAACATCATTTGGACCCTTAAACACTATAGCTAGCCGAATCTTATTTTTGTAAAACAAATAAAATCCTTAAAATCAATTAAAGGTATATAATTTTGGTAAATTGAAAGAAGATCAAATAAATTGGAATGGGTCATGATTGTTACCGATTTTGTAGCCATTTCCCCCCCCTCACGGCATTCACTTATTATATTCAACCCTCATCCTTTTCTTCTCTCCAAAACACAAACCGAAGCTATTTCAAAACCCTAAACACAAAGAAAATTCGATCCCTTATACATCCGATTTCTTCAAGCTCTCAAACAATTTTTCGTGTGTTCTTTGGCTTCTAAGGGAGTCTAGAAAAATACTCTTGGAGGTGTGTGTGGTGTGGTTCGATCGTGGTAAAGTTTCCTAGTCGCGCTAGAGAAAGAGAGGTATAACTCGTTCATAATTCATGCGACCTTCTAAAAATTCGTTTCTTATTTTTCTCATGTTCCTTGTATCATATGTGATCCATGAAAAATAGATTTGAGGCTGTTCTTGCCTGGATTCGTGTTTTGGGAATTATTGTTCTTGTCGAGCCTATTCTTAAGGTAATCTCTAAATAAATTCGATCGAGCCATATAAAATTCGTTCATGATTTTTCTCATAATCCTTATATCGTGTATACTCTGGGAAAAATGTTGGAAAGGTTGTGGAGAAGCTTTTGGAGTCGCTTTGGATTTTTGGTTCGATTTTCCTATACGCGTTCAAAACAAATCGTGTAGCCCTATCCACACGTTCGAATCCTCTTGTGGTATTTTTATCGTGCTTTCTATATCATTTAGGACCTGTATAAAATATAAAAATCATACCATGCATGATCCACGAATTATTTGTGAATTAAATCTTAAAATCGTGTATAAAACCTAAATAATTCAATCCGAATTTTTGAGGCTTCATATTTATTTTATTTGGACTTTATATGATCATACTAATCTGGTAAAAATGATACTTCGATTTGTTAAGGCCTAAAATAATTATCTTTGATTTATTTTGTTTACCGGGTTTAAGGAAATTAAAAAGAAAAAGAAATAAAATGTAAATCGAATTAGGGTTTGGATTTTAGGGTTGTTCTTGTGAATTAAATGCTGACTAAATGATGATCTAATGATTGGTGAATGATTGGTATTTTTAGGGCTAGAGTTTTGTTAATAAAAATGTTATACGATTTGGTGTTTAAATGTTAGGGGGTGTTTTGAAACTTTTGAAACTTAAGGGTTATTTTTAGAACTTAAATTGGGCTGTGTACTATTCGAATAAAATATCGCTTGAGGGTGCCATGTGTAATTGTTATATTTAAAAGGACTAAAATGGTTATTCTAATAAAGTATAATTCGATTTTAAAAATAATTAAATAGATGGACTAAATATGTAATTTCTGGAAACTTAGGGTTGATGTGAGAAATAAATTATATTCATGGGGTTATGTGTCATTTTGGTAATTTAATGGCTTAATATGCAATTATTGATAATTAAAGGTTGAAAATGTAAATTAAGGGTTAAATATGTAACTTTGATAACTTGAGGGACTTGATGTGTAAATATTGAATACTTAAGGGTAAATTCGTATAACATAATGAAATAAGTGTCCATTGTGTAATTTTGATAAATTAAGGGCTTAATGTGTAATTATGGATATTATAAGGTTTAAAATGTAAATTATATAACTTAAGGGTGTAAAGTGTAAAATTGGGAAACTTGAGGGGCTGAATTTGTTAACTTGATAAATATGGATTCAAAACAGATTACTTGGGATATTTTCATATTTGAACCTTAACTTTGATATAATTACACTTAAAACCCTAATTTATGTAAAGTTGTCATAAGTAACCCTAAACTTTTGTGACTTGTTAAAATACACCTTAAAACCATAATATGATTCAATAACGACTTAACCTAAATGAGAATATAGAAACTTTCTAATTATGGAAACTTTCTAAAAATAGAAACTTACTAAATATGGAAACCTGCTAAAAATGGAAAGTTACTTAAAATGGAAAGGTTTGTAATTCTTTTCTACCCCTCTAGGTGTGAAGAAGGAGAGGACCTGATCTTTTCATCTTATTCATTTCTGGTTGTGTTTGCTTTTGGAATAAGGTACAGATATTCTGCCCTTTTTAATAAGGTGCCTTCAGTCTCTTGAACACTGATTTGATTTGACCTTGACCTTTGCTATGAACCTTTGACATTTGAACCTTTTGATATGAACCCTGTGATTTGAACCTTGATATTTGGACTATGATTATATGAACCTTTGCTTTGATATGAACCTTTGACCTTTGACCCCAGTTTGATACCAGAGCCAAAATTTGTTTCCTAGCCATGAAGGTAACATGGCCGTGTCATTGATGCACCAATGGCATGACTCTTGTGTGGTCAGAGTGATTAACCACACCGTCCCCATTTTGATTTGATATGAGCTCACTATGATTTGTTATGGCCGATATGATTTGTTTGGGGGGCGTATGGATGCATCCTAGATTTGATTTGTATGTGATTTGTATATTTGTATTTGGTGACTGATGATGGGTGCAATCCACGTCTTTCACAAGATTTGGGAGCTGATCACTCCAATTTGATACATGAGGACACCCCTCATATTATCTGGTTACTATAGAGGCATCCCCTCTGGACTACTACAGGATTTGGATATTTGATTTGTTTGGGCTCGTGGTGGATTACTGTCCTAACCTTTACTCTTGTACCTTATTTATATCTCTTTCATTATGTGTCGTTTGTTCGTTTCCATTTATTATATATATCTGTTCACTGGGCTTTTTAAGCTCAGCCGCGTTTCTTTTCCCGCGGCAGGTATCTAAGCTAGGAGCTTTTGGATTATGCTTTGGATGGGATGAGAGTTAGATGAAGCTTTGACCTTAGATGACCACCTTTATCTTATGACTTTGTTTTGGATTTGGATTTCCTTTGTATTCATATTTTGGATGTTTCTTTATCTTTCGAACTTATGTCTTATTCAAGTCGTGTTGATTTGATTTCCTTTGATATATTTATTAAGACTTCCGCTGTGTATTTATGTATGCTTTGATTTGTCGCCATAATGTGATACTTCTACCCTTGTCGGGTTGGGGTGTTACAATTATGGTATCAGAGCCCAGGCTGCGACCTGTAGTACATAAACATGGCCTGTGAGTGTTATGGACCCTAGGATTTGACCCTTAAGGCTTAAGTTTTGACTGGTGAGGTTTTGGGTAGACATTAGGATTCTGTTTCGTCTTTCCTTTCGTGCCTATTTTTCCTATTTTTGCTAACCGTTTTCGAAATCGTTCAGATGGTGAATACGCGAACAGGTGCTGGTGGTGATGCCCCTGATTTTCAGGCCATGATAGCAGAAGCTTTGGCCAACGCCCTTCCTAACTTGGTGACTCAGATCACCAACAATATTCAGAATGGGGCAGGTTCCTCCGGAGGTGGAGGTGCAGGTTCAGGTCCAGGTGGTGGTGGTGGAGGTGCTCCACCAGTTGGTATCCATGTCTGGATTGAGAGGTTTAACAAGCTCAAACCCCTCTCTTTCCGGTCAGCTGCCGTCCCCACTGAGGCAGAAGACTGGATTATCCACATGGAAAAGATGTTTAAAGTTTTGGGTTGTCCAGATGAGTTTAAGACTAGATTGGCTGCATTTAAGTTTGAAGGCGATGCACAGAGCTGGTGGACAGCTTATGCTCAGGCTCAGGAGCAGGGTTTTGAGGAGACTTGTACTTGGGAGGATTTCATGGGTATCTTTTATAAGCAGTACATTCCAGTGGCTGAACAGCAGCGATATGAGCGGGAGTATGGGAACATCCGTCAGGGGGACCGGGAGACGACTGGGGAATTTATGCAGCGGTTTATGAGGCTGGCCAGTTTTGTCGGGCCAGAGATTACGGGAGATGCTTACCGTCAGGCTAAGACATTTAAGTGGGCGTTAAAGAAATGGATATTGGACCGTATCGTGAATACGCATTATGATGATGTGGCCGCGGTTGCGAACGACGCTCGCAACATTGAGATGTTGCATAGTGATGGTAGTGGTTTTAATAAGCGTGATAGGGATGGTAACCGGGTGCATTTCAGAGGACAGAGTCAGCAGGGACAGGGTCAGGATTTCAGAGGTCGGCAGGACCAGGCATCCGAGCAGAGAGGTCGACAGGACCATAGGTATGATCAGCGTGGTCGCCAGGACCGGGACTACAGTCAGAGGCGACAGGATTCTCGGGGTTATGATAGGCAGGTTTCTGGGAGGAGTGGGTACAACAACAACAACAACAACCCACGTCAGTATCGTGATCAGACTACTCGGAGGACTAGTGAAGTATTACCTCCTCCGCCTCTTTGCTCCACATGTGGAAAGCCTCATCCGGGGCCATGTCACAGGGTTACTGGGGGTTGTTTCACATGCGGGTCTCTTTCTCATAAGGTGAAGGACTGCCCACAGGGAAAGCAGGTTGTTCCATCAGGTTCGGGTAGGCCAGCTCCTACTTCTGGTCGGGTTTATTCTCTCACACGTGATCAGGCGGCAGGCACGTCAGGTACCATTACCGGTTATCTTTATATTGGAGATCATATTGTTTTTGTTTTATTTGACACCGGTGCTACACATTCTATAATATCTAATACGCTTGCCAAGAAAATAAAAGTAACTCCAACACCATTGAATAATCTTATATCTATCTCTACTCCTATGAAAACCCAAGTCACCATCGATTGTGAATATGTAAACTGTCCGCTAAGATTTGATGATTGTATTCGTCCGGCTAATCTGCTTCCCCTCGATATGATTGATTTTGATATAATTTTGGGTATGGACTGGTTGTCTTCTCATAAGGCCACCATCGACTGTCATGCCAGAAGTGTAAGCTTTGGTGATATCCATCATCCGGATTTTGTTTATCACGGTTCTCAGCCTTTGAAATCTGTTAAACTTATTTCTGCTATGAAAGCGCGGACTCTAATCTCTCATGGTTGCCAAGGGTTTTTGGCCTCTGTTAAAGATACGTCTTCTCAGGGATCTGATGTTAGTAGTGTTCCCATTGTTCGGGAGTTCGCTGATGTCTTTCCCGAAGAGCTTCCTGGTCTCCCTCCCACCAGAGAAGTTGAATTCAGTATTGATCTAGTTCCCGGTGCTGAGCCTATCTCTAAGGCCCCGTACCGAATGGCTCCCGTTGAACTCAAAGAATTGAAAGTACAGTTAGAGGAGTAATTGGAGAACGGTTTTATTCGTCCGAGCGTTTCTCCATGGGGCGCTCCTGTGCTATTTGTGAAAAAGAAGGATGGTAGTATGCGCCTTTGTATTGATTACCGGGAGCTCAACCGCATTACTATCCGTAACCGCTATCCCCTTCCGCGCATCGACGATTTGTTTGACCAATTGCAAGGGGCAAAGCACTTCTCTAAGATTGATTTGAGATCGGGTTACCATCAGCTTCGTGTGAGGGAACAAGATGTTCCCAAGACTGCTTTTCGAACCCGCTATGGTCATTACGAATTCCTGGTTATGCCTTTCGGCTTGACCAATGCTCCGGCCGTTTTTATGGACCTTATGAATCGGGTGTTCCATGAGTTTCTCGATAAATTTGTCATTGTCTTCATCGATGATATCCTTGTCTATTCGAAATCTAAGGAGGAGCACGAACAGCATCTTCGGACTTTGTTGAAGATTCTTAGACAGAAGAAATTGTACGCGAAGTTTTCTAAGTGTGAATTCTGGTTAAGTCAGGTCGCGTTTCTAAGTCACATTGTTTCTGCGGAGGGTATCACTATGGACCCAGCGAAGGTCGAGGCTATCACTAAATCGCCGAGACCTACAAATGTGACTGAGGTGAGAAGTTTTCTGGGGCTCGCGGGTTATTATCGTCGTTTTGTTAAGGGCTTCTCGCGGCTAGCCTTACCGTTGACACAGTTGATGAGAAAAGGGGAGAAATTTGTATGGACTGAGGAGAGGGAGAACAGTTTTGAGGAGCTTAAGCAGAGATTAGTGTCGGCACCTATTCTGACTCTTCCGTCCTGTTCGGGTGGTTTCCAGATTTATAGTGATGCGTCTAAAAAGGGTTTAGGTTGCGTTTTAATGCAGCACGGGAAAGTCATCGCCTATGCTTCGAGGCAACTGAAACCGTATGAAGAGAATTATCCGACGCACGATTTGGAATTGGCTGCAGTGGTTTTCGCTCTTAAAATATGGCGGCATTATCTATACGGCGAGTCGTGTGACATTTTTACCGACCACAAAAGCCTTAAATATATTTTCACGCAGAAGGAGCTAAATATGAGACAGAGGAGATGGTTGGAGCTCCTGAAAGATTACGACACCCACATCCAGTATCATCCCGGCAAGGCAAATGTTGTTGCCGACGCTCTTAGCCGGAAGTCGGGTATGGTCGCTAGTCTAAATTTTGAGCCTCGGATTCTAAATGATTTAGAGATTCTTGATGTTGAGTTTTGTGTTCGGGGTTGTGACGGTTACTGGGCTAGTCTAAAGGTTGAGTCCAACCTCATCCTGCGGATTAAAGAAGCCCAGAAAGATGACGGTGAACTCTGGGCTATTGTGCAGAACGTAGAAGATGGAAAGCAATCTGAGTTTCGGGTTGATGAGTTTGGTGTGGTATGGTTCTCCCTTTACTATACATCCGGGTTCCACCAAGATGTACCGAGATCTGAAGCAGCACTTTTGGTGGAGCGGCATGAAACATGATGTGGCGTCTTATGTAGCTAGGTGTTTGACTTGTCAGCAGGTCAAGATCGAGCACCAGAGAGCTAGTGGGTTATTGCAGCCGTTAGATATTCCGACTTGGAAATGGGAGGAAGTTACTATGGATTTTGTTACGGGTTTACCTATTACCAGAAGGAAACATGACGCGATTTGGGTAGTCGTTGATCGGCTGACCAAATCTGCTCATTTCCTACCCATTCGTGTGAAGTACGGTGTTAATAAGTTGGCGGAAATCTTTAGGCAGGAGATTGTTAGGCTTCACGGTATGCCTACTGCTATTATTTCAGATAGGGATCCACGTTTTACTTCTAGATTCTGGAGGGGTTTACAAAAGGCTTGGGGTGCACGACTTAAGTTCAGTACGGCTTTCCACCCTCAGACAGATGGTCAGTCAGAGCGGACCATCCAGACATTGGAGGACATGCTGAGGGCATGTGCTTTAGAGTGGACGGGTAATTGGGACGAGTATCTTTGTTTAGTAGAGTTCGCTTATAACAACAGCTGGCATGCTAGTATTCGGATGGCTCCTTTCGAGATGTTGTATGGACGGAAATGTAGAGCACCAGTTTGTTGGAACGAAGTAGGAGAGCGTGCTATTGAGGGTCCGGAGTTGGTTCAGATCACGAATGAGAAGGTAGATGTTGCTAGGGAGAAGTTGAAAGAAGCTCGGGCTCGTCAGAAAAGTTATGCGGATAAGCACCGTCGTGATTTGGAGTTTCAGGTTGGCGATCGGGTTTTCCTTAAGGTTTCACCGTTCCGAGGAGTTAAACGTTTTGGAATCAAGGGCAAGCTGAGTCCTCGATTCATCGGGCCATTTGAGATCCTAGAGCGTATTGGAGAGGTTTCCTACCGTCTAGCTCTACCTCCCCAGCTTTCACATGTGCATGATGTATTCCATGTATCTCTCCTACGGGGATACAACTATCATCCTCTTCATGTGGTATCTTATCCTTTCGATCAGATTCAGCCGGATATGTCTCTTCCGGAGGAGCCGGAAGCGGTTCTGGATCGCCAAGAGCGAGTTATGAGACGTAAGGTCATTCCGTTCGTTAAGATTCTTTGGCGGAACCACCCAGAGCGGGAAGCTACCTGGGAGACCGAGGAGTCTATTCGAGCTAGTTATCCTCATTTTGTATTCTGATCTGGTATGTCTCTGTTTTGTTTTCGTTCCATTTCATTTCTACTTCTTTGCAAATTTCGAGGACGAAATTTTTCGTTTAGAGGGGAAGAGTTGTAAAACCCTAAAATCTAAAATGTGTAAAAAGACCAAAATGCCCCTACAATCTAAAACTTTGATAAATAAGCTTATAATGTATCATTTTGATCCCAAATTTTTGTAAACAAATAACATATGAAACAATATGATATTAAGACACATATGACACATTAAAAACATCATTTGGACCCTTAAACACTATAGCTAGCCGAATCTTATTTTTGTAAAACAAATAAAATCCTTAAAATCAATTAAAGGTATATAATTTTGGTAAATTGAAAGAAGATCAAATAAATTGGAATGGGTCATGATTGTTACCGATTTTGTAGCCATTTCCCCCCCCTCTCACGGCATTCACTTATTATATTCAACCCTCATCCTTTTCTTCTCTCCAAAACACAAACCGAAGCTATTTCAAAACCCTAAACACAAAGAAAATTCGATCCCTTATACATCCGATTTCTTCAAGCTCTCAAACAATTTTTCGTGTGTTTCTTTGGCTTCTAAGGGAGTCTAGAAAAATACTCTTGGAGGTGTGTGTGGTGTGGTTCGATCGTGGTAAAGTTTCCTAGTCGCGCTAGAGAAAAGAGGTATAACTCGTTCATAATTCATGCGACCTTCTAAAAATTCGTTTCTTATTTTTCTCATGTTCCTTGTATCATATGTGATCCATGAAAAATAGATTTGAGGCTGTTCTTGCCTGGATTCGTGTTTTGGGAATTATTGTTCTTGTCGAGCCTATTCTTAAGGTAATCTCTAAATAAATTCGATCGAGCCATATAAAATTCGTTCATGATTTTTCTCATAATCCTTATATCGTTTATAGTCTGGGAAAAATGTTGGAAAGGTTGTGGAGAAGCTTTTGGAGTCGCTTTGGATTTTTGGTTCGATTTTCCTATACGCGTTCAAAACAAATCGTGTAGCCCTATCCACACGTTCGAATCCTCTTGTGGTATTTTTCTCGTGCTTTCTATATCATTTAGGACCTGTATAAAATATAAAAATCATACCATGCATGATCCACGAATTATTTGTGAATTAAATCTTAAAATCGTGTATAAAACCTAAATAATTCAATCCGAATTTTTGAGGCTTCATATTTATTTTATTTGGACTTTATATGATCATACTAATCTGGTAAAAATGATACTTCGATTTGTTAAGGCCTAAAATAATTATCTTTGATTTATTTTGTTTACAGGGTTTAAGGAAATTAAAAAGAAAAAGAAATAAAATGTAAATCGAATTAGGGTTTGGATTTTAGGGTTGTTCTTGTGAATTAAATGCTGACTAAATGATGATCTAATGATTGGTGAATGATTGGTATTTTTAGGGCTAGAGTTTTGTTAATAAAAATGTTATACGATTTGGTGTTTAAATGTTAGGGGGTGTTTTGTAACTTTTGAAACTTAAGGGTTATTTTTAGAACTTAAATTGGGCTGTGTACTATTCAAATAAAATATCGCTTGAGGGTGCCATGTGTAATTGTTATATTTAAAAGGACTAAAATGGTTATTCTAATAAAGTATAATTCGATTTTAAAAATAATTAAATAGAGGGACTAAATATGTAATTTCTGGAAACTTAGGGTTGATGTGAGAAATAAATTATATTCATGGGGTTATGTGTCATTTTGGTAATTTAATGGCTTAATATGCAATTATTGATAATTAAAGGTTGAAAATGTAAATTAAGGGTTAAATATGTAACTTTGATAACTTGAGGGACTTGATGTGTAAATATTGAATACTTAAGGGTAAATTCGTATAACATAAGGAAATAAGTGTCCATTGTGTAATTTTGATAAATTAAGGGCTTAATGTGTAATTATGGATATTATAAGGTTTAAAATGTAAATGATATAACTTAAGGGTGTAAAGTGTAAAATTGGGAAACTTGAGGGGCTGAATTTGTTAACTTGATAAATATGGATTCAAAACAGATTACTTGGGATATTTTCATATTTGAACCTTAACTTTGATATAATTACACTTAAAACCCTAATTTATGTAAAGTTGTCATAAGTAACCCTAAACTTTTGTGACTTGTTAAAATACACCTTAAAACCATAATATGATTCAATAACGACTTAACCTAAATGAGAATATAGAAACTTTCTAATTATGGGAACTTTCTAAAAATAGAAACTTACTAAATATGGAAACCTGCTAAAAATGGAAAGTTACTTAAAATGGAAAGGTTTGTAATTCTTTTCTACCCCTCTAGGTGTGAAGAAGGAGAGGACCTGATCTTTTCATCTTATTCATTTCTGGTTGTGTTTGCTTTTGGAATAAGGTACAGATATTCTGCCCTTTTAATAAGGTGCCTTCAGTTCTCTTGAACACTGATTTGATTTGACCTTGACCTTTGCTATGAACCTTTGGCATATGAACCTTTTGATATGAACCCTGTGATTTGAACCTTGATATTTGGACTATGATTAGATGAACATTTGCTTTGATATGAACCTTTGACCTTTGACCCCAGTTTGATACCCGAGCCAAAATTTGTTTCCTAGCCATGAAGGTAACATGGCCGTGTCATTGATGCACCAATGGCATGACTCTTGTGTGGTCAGAGTGATTAACCACACCGTCCCCATTTTGATTTGATATGAGCTCACTATGATTTGTTATGGCCAATATGATTTGTTTGGGGGGCGTATGGATGCATCCTAGATTTGATTTGTATGTGATTTGTATATTTGTATTTGGTGACTGATGATGGGTGCAATCCACGTCTTTCACAAGATTTGGGAGCTGATCACTCCAATTTGATACATGAGGACACCCCTCATATTATCTGGTTACTATAGAGGCATCCCCTCTGGACTACTACAGGATTTGGATATTTGATTTGTTTGGGCTCGTGGTGGATGATTGTCCTAACCTTTACTCTTGTACCTTATTTATATCTCTTTCATTATGTGTCGTTTGTTCGTTTCCGTTTATTATATATATCTGTTCACTGGGCTTTCTAAGCTCAGCCGCGTTTCTTTTCCCGCGGCAGGTATCTAAGCTAGGAGCTTTTGGATTATGCTTTGGATGGGATGAGAGTTAGATGAAGCTTTGACCTTAGATGACCACCTTTATCTTATGACTTTGTTTTGGATTTAGATTTCCTTTGTATTCATATTTTGGATGTTTCTTTATCTTTCGAACTTATGTCTTATTCAAGTCGTGTTGATTTGATTTCCTTTGATATATTTATTAAGACTTCCGCTGTGTATTTATGTATGCTTTGATTTGTCGCCATAATGTGATACTTCTACCCTTGTCGGGTTGGGGTGTTACATTATAGATCTTGTGTTACGTTAAATATAGGGACTATCAAGTGGTATCATACGCCAAAGGATAGTTAGGATTGTGTTATTGAGTAGTGTAAATCGTTACTAAGTAGTGGTTAAGATTGGTTTAGTTATTTACGCAAGTTTTTGTTCAAGTTTTTAGTCGTTAAACTCACTCGTTTTTTTCCTTTCGTTGCAAGTTCCATAAACATCATCAAATTTTCGTGTTAATCGTTAAAGCTCATAACCCTTGTCATATTTAGGGATTACTAATCGCTAGAAATAAAAAACAATCGGTAAAACTTTGTTTTCTAGTCGTTAAGTAATCTAAGTTAGTTAGCGTTATCGGAAAGTTGATGAAAAGTGGATTTCTTGTAACTGGTTGAATTTCGAGAAAAGTGGGTTTTTTCGCAATTCAATTTCGATTAAAGAGGGTTTTTTCGCAATTGAGGGGTTTATCGCAAATCACAAGGGTTTTTCGTAATTCAGCAGCCTACGGATCGTTCGGAATTGGAACTCAGTATTTTCCTCGCTTGTATAAGCTTGTGAAAATACTTCGACTTGGCGTTAAATCTCATATCTTGTATAAGATTTGAGATAGTGATTGAAATTGTAATTTTGAAAATCTTTCGAAATTGCTAGATCTTTCGCAATTCTGATTAACTTATCGTAATTGCCTTTCATATCGCAATTGAGATAATTTTTCGTAATTGTTTGATCTTTCGCAATTAGGAAACTTTTCGTAATTATCAATTTCTTTTCGCAATTGTTGAAGTTATCGCAAATCCCTGTGCTTTCGCAATTGGAGACTTTTCGCAATTGGAGACTTTTCGCAATTGGAGATTTTTTGCAATTGGTAAATTTTTCGCAATTGATAAACCTTTCGCAATTGATAGACCTTTCGCAATTGGCATAGTGAACAGTAATCTTTCGAAATTGGACAAAAACATCACTTAACCAAAATCAAACCTCATAACTCATAACACACATCTTAATTATCTACACGGTCAACAAAACACAAAAATGTCTCAACCACCATACAATTACAACTTCTACAATCAACAACAGCAACAGTACCGTCAACAACCATTTCAGCAGCCATATCCTCAGCAACAGTATCAACCATCATACCAACCACAGTATCAACAACATAAAATGCTCATGCATCAACATCAATTCCCTCAGCAACAACAACTTCTTCCACAACCAATGCAGAACTATCAATCATCTTCCAGAGAACCACATTGGTTTACCAAAATGTGTGAAGCCATAAGTAGTCAGCAATCGAGGCATGAAGCAGGTTCTTAAGACACACCACCTATGCTCACACCTAGAAACTATGTGTAGTGGTCCAGTCGGTTTCTCCATTTCATTGAGCTAAGGAAACCTCACAGGAAATATATGAAGAAAGTCATCATTGATGGACCATATCCAACACCTACAACAACCATTCCTGGTGATCCAACTCAAGTTCCTCCAAGAGAAGCGACAACAACCCCCACTCCTCTAGCTCAACTAACTGCAGAACAAGTCCTACAACAAGAGGCCAATGAGCTAGCCATGTCTTATAAATTCCAAGGGATTCCCAACCCTATCTTCAGGAGTATTGATGCCCAGAAGACAGCCAAGGACATGTGGGAGCACGTACATCTGCTTATGGAAGGTACTGGACTGAATCAAGAGGACTTGGAATCAAAGTTGTACATGGAATACACACACTTCATGATTGAACCTGAGGAATCCTTGGAATCATATTATCATCGCTTCACCAATATCATCAATGATCTGGATCGCCACAACATTACCTTACCAAATATTGCTGTCAACTCAAAGTTTTTGGGATGTCTCGGCCCAGATTGGCAGAAATACGTCACATTCGTTCGTCAAGCTAAGAAGATAAATGACGTATCTTATGGGTTGTTATATGATTACCTAAAACAACACCAATCTGAAGTTGATAAGGATCGAGTTGCACATGGAGGATTCTCACCAGCACCTAATCCAAACTCACTTGCTCTCATGGCTCAATCACATTTTGCACCAAACTAGGAGCTTGTTCCACCACCACCACCACCTCATTCAGGGTTTACTCCACAACCGTCAAATCAAATTATCCCTTATGAAGCACCAGAACAATACCCTGATAATCAACTTGTTCCATTCGACAACACTGATTACAACATGTACTCCAATGTTGACACTGATGAAGATGATGCATTTAATTCTTTAAACGAGGGGTTTGCATTAAGCGCCCATGCATTCAGAAAATTCTCCAACAGGTCAAACAATCGTCTGAGGACATCATCAAACACCAAGAAATCAGGCAGTATTTAATAATGGACGGGTTGAGATTCAGAATCGGCCTTCAGGAAGGTTTGGCTCAGGAAACATGGGGAATTCTGGTGGGCAACGCTTTAGTTCAGGAAGTGGTAGTCGAAACAGCATGGGTAACAATCAGAGAAGGAATCAGTTTGCTGACAAAGGGAAAGGGATTGCTAATACTTCCATCACTTGCTACAATTGTGGGGGAAATGGTCATATGGCTAACGCATGCCCCAAACCGAGAACAATGGGTAGTGCATATCATAAAGAAGCTCTTCTCATGGCATTGAAGGATGAAAGGGCCAGTGGTGTTTTGACAGAGAAGGAGCAGAGTTTTATGGCAAATGTCTACTCCGATGATGAAATGGAGGATCTGGAGATGAACATGACCGAGACAGGCCCGGTATATGACTCCGATGGCTTATCTCAGGTATCTGAAGCAGATTGTCTAATTCATGAAATTGCATCACCATCTGTATCTACATCTACACAAGATAATTTTGCTCAACATGAATCATCATTCTCATCTTCAGACAATGATCAAATAAACACAGTGGTTACCTTTGATGATGATCAAATTAACCCAGTAGTTTCATTTGATGATTCTTTTGACGATGACAATTCTGAACATCTTGAGCAAAATGATCTTATGCAAGATTTAGATTCAGAACTCATGACCTTATTGCTTGCCACCCAATCACAATTGAATGCACATAAATCCCAGATGGACAAATGCAATGACATTAAGAAAAACTTAAAAGCCAAAGTTGCACTGTTAACAAAGGACCTTGAGTGCTACAAGCAAAAACTTTCACAATTTGAAAACCAAGAAAAACGTGAGAAAATTTTGAGTCTGCATTCCAAGAGTCATATGTAAAAATACAAAATTTGGAACATCAAATTCGTGAATTGACCGTTTCCAAGAATGAAATAATTTCACAAAAGGAACAAGAAATATTTGGTTTTCAAAAACAGGTTGACATTCTCCAATCGAAAATTTCTAAAACCAAAACAGAATTGTCAACTTGTCAAACAAATTTTTCTGAACACAAAGAAGCTTCAAGGAAACGTGTCGATTCATATCTTGAAGAAATTGTGACATTGGAAGGCAAACTTAAGGATTTTCAAAACGTGGTTTATAAAGCGGGTAATTTTGTAACAGCTCTTCGAAATCTAACTGTCAAACCAAATCCTCGCGGATATGGATTTGCAATCGGATGTGATCAACCTCGTTTTTTAAACAAAGCACTCGAGACAAACCCGAAGTTGTACAATGCCGAATTGTTGATTGATGATACGTTTCAACGCGTGGTTGTTTATATTACTGAAGAGGAAGAAAAACATGATATCGAGTGTCGATCAAAGATGAGTCATGTCAAATATAACAAACCATACGATTATTCGAAAGCACATCATATTAAAGAATCTTTTGTACCTTAAAAAGAGAAATCTTTACAACCGTGCTCTTTAACTGAAATAAGTACTTCATCTGAAGTTGCTCCTGTTACCACTGTTGCACAAATCAATGGTCCTTTACCAAGTCAAGGTGTTAATGAACTAATGCCAAAGAAATGTCGCATTCTTAAATATTTCAAAACATTTATGGAGGACATTCAACTTTTGGAAAATGCTATTGAAAGAAATTCTGAAATCAAAGTCTCCACTTTTCTCTCTCTCCTTTTGAGAAAGAAAAGCGAGAAGTTTCTCAAAAACAATTCTGGCCACTTGTTAATCACCTGCGACTTTGTGCAACTCAATGGGAACAGGAACTCCAGTCAGAAGTTGTATCAATGAAGAGTATTTTCAATGCAAAAGATGTCAAAATTGCAAAACAAAAAGGTCAAAAGAAAGCTTTAGAAAAAGATGTTGATCGACTCTTGACGAATGTTCTTTGTTCGGATGTGATATCTGTGATAATGAATTCTATCTATTTGTCATGTCATGAAATGCTTGTTGATGATCACTGTGATGAACTTGAGACAATGAGAATTGAGAATGAAAATCTGAAAAAAGAAAATGAGCGACTCAGACAAATCAGTGATGATGTGGAAACCAAATGTGCAAAAGAAATTTTCAAAATTCGTCAAACACTGGATAAGTGTCAGGCTCAAAGTATTAAATTTGAGTTAGCATTATAAAGTCAAAAAGAATCTTTGTCTTCCCAAAATGTTTGTGTTTCAACACTTCAAAAACTTGAAAAAGAAAATGAGGTATTAAAACATCAAATTTTAGAGTATGAAAAGGATATTGCTGAAGTTTGTGATAATAGAAATGACACTGTTCGGTTAAATAGATAGTTGGATTTAAAAATTCAAGAACAACACCACATCATCATTGAAATGAATGAGAAACTCAGAGTTCTTGACAAAGGGAAAGCTGTATTAGATAATGTGATTGCACCAGGAATGTACAAAGCAGACAAGGAACCTAAGAAAGCATCATCACAAATTACTAATGTGAACACTTCAACTTCTACAGGATTAGGCACCACATCTAAGGCTAGCTGCTCAAAGACCACCAAGAGTCAAAAGAAAAGACAAAAGAAGATTAGAGTTTGGCAACCTAAGAGTAGATTATCTAAGAATGCAGAAGTAGAAGTTAATGCTAGTAGTTTGAATAAAACACATGTTACGTCTAGTTTGGAATCTAGCTTGTCTAAGTCTCATTCTGAATCTGATGTAATGAATGTTGAATCTTTGAATGTTACTAATGATATTATGGTTGATGCTTCTTGTATATTCTGTCACACTAGTATGTTGTCTGGAAATCATCAGAAATGCATTGCTAAGACCCTTTTGTCAAGGAAAAAGAAACGTACTTCTGGCATTTCCAATAGGCCCAAAACAGCTACTAAGTCCATATTAGGAAAACTGCATCAAGTAGTTTCTGAGACCACCATTGACAAGCCCGTAGTTGCCCCTAGGAAAATCCATTCACCTAGCATGTTCACTAAGAAGAAAGCACAAACTAGTTGGGCGTGGCAGCGTTGGTTGCAATATAAACCTAGTTTTGCCTGGGTTCCTAAGATATTGAAAACTTGTATTACTAACCCACCTGGATCCACTGGTTCCAACTCTCCTGTGTCATCTTCTTGTGATGCAGGTAATTCAAATTGTGCTATGGATTGTTGATAGCGGGTGTTCCTGGCACATGACAGGGAATCTAAAGCTTCTAGTAAACTTCGTCGCGAAGTTCATAGGCACTATCAGGTTCGGGAATGATCATTACGCAGCTATCATGGGTTACGGTGATTATGTCAATGGGAATATCAAAATTAGCAGGGTATATTACGTTGAGGGCCTAGGTCATAATTTGTTCTCAGTCGGGCAATTTTGTGATGGTGATCTAGAAGTGGCATTTAGGGAAAAACTTGTTTCATTCGAGATCTTGAAGGGAATGACCTCATGAAAGGAAAACGTGGCACCAGTCTGTATACCATTTCCTTTGAAGGCATGACAGCTTCCTCTCCAATATGTCTACTATCCAAGGCACATCCCACAAAAGCTTGGCTATGGCACAAATGGATGTCTCACCTGAACTTCAAAACTATGACCGAGCTTGCTCGCAAAAAGTTGGTAGACGGTCTTCCAAAATTCCGATATGCCAAAGATCACTTATGTCCTGCTTGTGAACAAGGCAAAAGTACTCGTGCTCATTTTCCTCCTAAACCAGAGCACAGTACTGATCACGTACTTCAACTGTTGCATATGGATCTATGTGGCCCTATGCGTGTTCAAACTATTAATGGGAAGCGGTATATACTGGTAATAGTCAATGATTACTAAGATGGACTTGGACTTATTTTCTTCGCAGTAAAGATCAAGCACCGTCCATGATCATCACCTTTCTCACAAAGATTCAAGTTCAGTTATGCAACACCGTCAGAAAAATACGCACAGACAATGGCACTGAATTCAAGAATCAGACTCTTCGGGAGTATTATGAGAAAGTGGGTATTGAACATCAAACATCCATTGCTCGCAGCCCGAACAAAATGGCGTAGTTGAAAGACGAAACCGAACATTGGTGGAAGCAGCAAGAACAATGTTAATCAATGCTCAGTTACAAGATTGCCTGTGGGCCAAAGCCGTTTCAACTGCCTGCTACACCTAAAATAGATGCATGATCACTAAAAGGCACACCAAGACACCATATGAAATTGTTCACCGCAGAAAACCAAACATCAATTACTTTCATGTCTTTGGAGCTCTCTGCTATCCAAATAATGATCGTGATGACCTCGGAAAATTGAAGGCCAAAGCGGATATAGGATTTTTGTAGGTTATTGTAAAAATTCAAATGGATTCAGAATTTGGAACCGTCGCACCCGGGAGATTCAGGAGACTATCCATGCTAATTTTGATGAGCTCACAGAAATGGATTCTGAGCAAAACAGCTTATAACCCACAAAACCAACCGTCTCAACTTTCCTGATCCTTCAGCTGCAACCTTCTCTCTAAACCGCAAAGATCTAGAAGACTTGTTTGCTCCATTGTTTGATGACACTATGGTTAGTTGTGCTCAAGATGTATCCACAAGTTTCGCTGCACAACCACTCGTCGATAATCAAGAACCTGATACTCCAGTGACTACTACTACCACAACAGTTGCTGCAGAAACCCCTCAACCAGACACATCATCATCAATTAATCAAACCGCTTCTAATTTTGAGACTGCAGCTGAGGATCCCCCCCCCCCCAACATTCTTTTCAAGTACCCCCACAAACAGATTATGACGGAAACACCTTCTTTAATCCATTTGCGCAGGCTCCCACCATTCCTGATGTTGCAGAGTCGTCCTCACGCAATTTGGAACCGTCAAATCTGCACCATACCTATCAACATTACCCATCAACACATAAATGGACAAAGGATCATCCCTTTGTAAATGTGATTGGCAACCCAGAAAACCCTGTAATGACACGACAACGACTCCATACAGGCGGTGAAACCTGCATTTATGTTCTCACCGTTTGTCAGTCGAACCCAAAACCATTAAAGAAGCCCTTACATACGACAATTGGATTGAATCCATGCAAGAGGAATTGGATCAATTCAAACGTTGGAATTTTGGGAATTAGTCGAGAGACCAGATGGGGTATATGTCGTTGGTTTAAAGTGATATGGAAAAATAAGCTAGATGCGGATGGTACAGTGATTCGTAACAAGTCTCGCTTGGTCGCCAAAGGGTTCAGTCAGGAAGAAGGCATTGACTTTGAAGAATCGTTTGCACCAGTGGCACGTCTTGAGGCTGTTAGGATGTTCCTGGCATACGGTGCTCACAAGAACATCACGGTATACCAGATGGACGTGAAGACTGCATTTCTCAATGGACAACTCCGAGAAGAGGTGTACGTTTCACAACCAGAGGGCTTCGTCGATCAAGAGCATCCAAACCACGTCTACAGACTCAAGAAAGCCCTCTACGGCCTTAAACAAGCCCCGAGGGCATGGTACAACAAAGTGTCTGCATTCTTATTAGCCAATCATTTTACTAAAGGATCTGAGGACCCGAATTTGTTTATACAAAAACACGGGGAGGACATTCTCATCGTACAAATTTATGTAGATGATATCATTTTTGGATCAACTCATAAAAAGTACTCAAATGCTTTTGCAAGACTTATGAAACAAAACTTTGAGATGTCCATGATGGGTGAACTAAAGTTATTCTTAGGACTGCAAGTTCATCAATCACCCCGTGGTATATTCTTTAGTCAGTCCAAATATGCTCAGGAAATCCTGAAAAAGCATGGTATGACCAGCTGTGACACCTATAACACCCCTATTTCCTCCTCATCCCCAAAGCTAGATGCTGATCTACATGGCACACCCATTAATCCTACGAAATATCATAGTATGATTGGGTCTCTCATGTATCTCACACCCATTGATACCAAGAGAGTATATGTACTTTGACTTTTCTTGAATTACTTTGAGCTTTTGATATTCTATAGTCTTTGTGAGAACTTTGCTTCAGAATATGAGCATGAAGGAAAGGTGATGGAACTCCAGGTTTTCATGATTCGCTGCAAGTAAACAGTTAGCAATAAATCATCCGGTACTTACAGATTTGGACTTCGAGATTATCAACAGCATAGTGTGAAGACTTTCTCTAATCCAAACCCAGGCCGTTCTGAACCGGATACCCCCTAAAGGGCTTACACGGACACACCAAAGTGCACCCACGATTCAGTGAGTCCCTGGAGATTACCCCACGACTGTAGACCCCTTTTGGAGCAAACACTAAGCGAAATCCACAAGGGATTACCGAAGTGACCTGCTGTTAGGGCTGTTTGATGTTGACCCTGGCAGGATTTCCATTCAATCACTAAGAATCACAATTGTGAATTCTCTCAGGAATGTTCTTGGCAGATTGCTAAGATCTGCGAAGGACTCTTCTTAATTTTACAACTGTTGCCCATGATGTAGAACAACAGAGTAATACTAAGTGTTCCTAAGAGATCTTTGATGAATCTCATGGCTCTAGACTCAATTAGTGCACATTTGTTTGGTCGTCGGAGGCATGGAGCAGATTGCCTCCTTTTCAATATCAACACATCTTGTAGTGAGAGGTCGATAGATAATGAAGGGTTCTTTGTGTGAAATGAAACAAGTGCCTTTTGAGAGACACCTGAGTGGCTAGAAGGTTAGTGCAGTGCGTCACTGGGTCCATGACGACTTCATTCATCAATACCGGTGATGCCCATCAACCAGTAGATTATGTATTGAACCCGGTGTCTGCCCTAAGGTTGATCAAATGGAGGTCTATTTCTTTTCACCCTTTTCTTTACTTTTCTTTTTCATTCTTCAACCCCTTCTTTCTCCTTTCATTTCATTTCTCCTTTTTTAATCATACCTAGGACTTTCTAGTTCTAAACTATTGGTATTGTCCTTGGGTAGATCCCTCCGCTCTGGCGGATCATAGGACGGTTATTCCTAACCTTAGTCACCTTATAGCTCCATGACTATCCTATTGATGCCATAAACCAAACCTTTTTGAAAATCTCTCAAAGTGTTTATGATTGTGAAAACATATTTTGTTAACACTTTGAGAGTTTTGTGATTTTCAGAAAGACTCCCCCTTAACATGTGCTCATATGTCTTTAATTGAAATTTGCACATGCCGGGAAGAGTTGGCACTTTTGAATTGATTGATTTTCAATGAACATGATCGTTTTCTGGGGCTATCACTAAATGGCCGAGACCTACAAATATGACTGAGGTGAGAAGTTTTCTGGGGCTCGCGGGTTATTATCGTCGTTTTGTTAAGGGCTTCTCGCGGCTAGCCTTACCGTTGACACAGTTGATGAGAAAAGGGGAGAAATTTGTATGGACTGAGGAGAGGGAGAACAGTTTTGAGGAGCTTAAGCAGAGATTAGTGTCGGCACCTATTCTGACTCTTCCGTCCGGTTCGGGTGGTTTCCAGATTTATAGTGATGCGTCTAAAAAGGGTTTGGGTTGCGTTTTAATGCAGCACGGGAAAGTCATCGCCTATGCTTCGAGGCAACTGAAACCGTATGAAGAGAATTATCCGACGCACGATTTGGAATTGGCTGCAGTGGTTTTCGCTCTTAAAATATGGCGGCATTATCTATACGGCGAGTCGTGTGACATTTTTACCGACCACAAAAGCCTTAAATATATTTTCACGCAGAAGGAGCTAAATATGAGACAGAGGCGATGGTTGGAGCTCCTGAAGGATTACGACACCCACATCCAGTATCATCCCGGCAAGGCAAATGTTGTTGCAGATGCTCTTAGCCGGAAATCGGGTATGGTCGCTAGTCTGAATTTTGAGCCTCGGATTCTAAATGATTTGGAGATTCTTGATGTTGAGTTTTGTGTTCGGGGTTGTGACGGTTACTGGGCTAGTCTAAAGGTTGAGTCCAATCTCATCCTGCGGATTAAAGAAGCCCAGAAGGATGACGGTGAACTCTGGGCTATTGTGCAGAATGTGGAAGATGGGAAGCAATCTGAGTTTCGGGTTGATGAGTTTGGTGTGGTATGGTTCGAGGATCGTCTTTGTGTTCCTAACGATCCTGATTTGCGAGAGGCTGTTTTATCAGAGGCGCATAGTTCTCCCTTTACCATACATCCGGGTTCCACCAAGATGTATCGAGATCTGAAGCAGCACTTTTGGTGGAGCGGCATGAAACATGATGTGGCGTCTTATGTAGCTAGGTGTTTGACTTGTCAGCAGGTCAAGATCGAGCACCAGAGAGCTAGTGGGTTATTGCAGCCGTTAGATATTCCGACTTGGAAATGGGAGGAAGTTACTATGTATTTTGTTACAGGTTTACCTATTACCAGAAGGAAACATGACGCGATTTGGGTAGTCGTTGATCGGCTGACCAAATCTGCTCATTTCCTACCCATTCGTGTGAAGTACGGTGTTAATAAGTTGGCGGAAATCTTTAGGCAGGAGATTGTTAGGCTTCACGGTATGCCTACTGCTATTATTTCAGATAGGGATCCACGTTTTACTTCTAGATTCTGGAGGGGTTTACAAAAGGCTTGGGGTGCACGACTTAAGTTCAGTACGGCTTTCCACCCTCAGACAGATGGTCAGTCAGAGCGGACCATCCAGACATTGGAGGACATGCTGAGGGCATGTGCTTTAGAGTGGACGGGTAATTGGGACGAGTATCTTTGTTTAGTAGAGTTCGCTTATAACAACAGCTGGCATGCTAGTATTCGGATGGCTCCTTTCGAGATGTTGTATGGACGGAAATGTAGAGCACCAGTTTGTTGGAACGAAGTAGGAGAGCGTGCTATTGAGGGTCCGGAGTTGGTTCAGATCACGAATGAGAAGGTAGATGTTGCTAGGGAGAAGTTGAAAGAAGCTCGGGCTCGTCAGAAAAGTTATGCGGATAAGCACCGTCGTGATTTGGAGTTTCAGGTTGGCGATCGGGTTTTCCTTAAGGTTTCACCGTTCCGAGGAGTTAAACGTTTTGGAATCAAGGGCAAGCTGAGTCCTCGATTCATCGGGCCATTTGAGATCCTAGAGCGTATTGGAGAGGTTTCCTACCGTCTAGCTCTACCTCCCCAGCTTTCGCATGTGCATGATGTATTCCATGTATCTCTCCTACGGGGATACAACTATCATCCTCTTCATGTGGTATCTTATCCTTTCGATCAGATTCAGCCGGATATGTCTCTTCCGGAGGAGCCGGAAGCGGTTCTGGATCGCCAAGAGCGAGTTATGAGACGTAAGGTCATTCCGTTCGTTAAGATTCTTTGGCGGAACCACCCAGAGCGGGAAGCTACCTGGGAGACCGAGGAGTCTATTCGAGCTAGTTATCCTCATTTTGTATTCTGATCTGGTATGTCTCTGTTTTGTTTTCGTTCCATTTCATTTCTACTTCTTTGCAAATTTCGAGGACGAAATTTTTCGTTTAGAGGGGAAGAGTTGTAAAACCCTAAAATCTAAAATGTGTAAAAAGACCAAAATGCCCCTACAATCTAAAACTTTGATAAATAAGCTTATAATGTATCATTTTGATCCCAAATTTTTGTAAACAAATAACATATGAAACAATATGATATTAAGACACATATGACACATTAAAAACATCATTTGGACCCTTAAACACTATAGCTAGCCGAATCTTATTTTTGTAAAACAAATAAAATCCTTAAAATCAATTAAAGGTATATAATTTTGGTAAATTGAAAGAAGATCAAATAAATTGGAATGGGTCATGATTGTTACCGATTTGTAGCCATTGCCCCCCCCCCCACTCACGGCATTCACTTATTATATTCAACCCTCATCCTTTTCTTCTCTCCAAAACACAAACCGAAGCTATTTCAAAACCCTAAACACAAAGAAAATTCGATCCCTTATACATCCGATTTCTTCAAGCTCTCAAACAATTTTTCGTGTGTTCTTTGGCTTCTAAGGGAGTCTAGAAAAATACTCTTGGAGGTGTGTGTGGTGTGGTTCGATCGTGGTAAAGTTTCCTAGTCGCGCTAGAGAAAAGAGGTATAACTCGTTCATAATTCATGCGACCTTCTAAAAATTCGTTTCTTATTTTTCTCATGTTCCTTGTATCATATGTGATCCATGAAAAATAGATTTGAGGCTGTTCTTGGCTGGATTCGTGTTTTGGGAATTATTGTTCTTGTCGAGCCTATTCTTAAGGTAATCTCTAAATAAATTCGATCGAGCCATATAAAATTCGTTCATGATTTTTCTCATAATCCTTATATCGTGTATACTCTGGGAAAAATGTTGGAAAGGTTGTGGAGAAGCTTTTGGAGTCGCTTTGGATTTTTGGTTCGATTTTCCTATACGCGTTCAAAACAAATCGTGTAGCCCTATCCACACGTTCGAATCCTCTTGTGGTATTTTTCTCGTGCTTTATATATCATTTAGGACCTGTATAAAATATAAAAATCATACCATGCATGATCCACGAATTATTTGTGAATTAAATCTTAAAATCGTGTATAAAACCTAAATAATTCAATCCGAATTTTTGAGGCTTCATATTTATTTTATTTGGACTTTATATGATCATACTAATCTGGTAAAAATGATACTTCGATTTGTTAAGGCCTAAAATAATTATCTTTGATTTATTTTGTTTACCGGGTTTAAGGAAATTAAAAAGAAAAAGAAATAAAATGTAAATCGAATTAGGGTTTGGATTTTAGGGTTGTTCTTGTGAATTAAATGCTGACTAAATGATGATCTAATGATTGGTGAATGATTGGTATTTTTAGGGCTAGAGTTTTGTTAATAAAAATGTTATACGATTTGGTGTTTAAATGTTAGGGGGTGTTTTGTAACTTTTGAAACTTAAGGGTTATTTTTAGAACTTAAATTGGGCTGTGTACTATTCGAATAAAATATAGCTTGAGGGTGCCATGTGTAATTGTTATATTTAAAAGGACTAAAATGGTTATTCTAATAAAGTATAATTCGATTTTAAAAATAATTAAATAGAGGGACTAAATATGTAATTTCTGGAAACTTAGGGTTGATTTGAGAAATAAATTATATTCATGGGGTTATGTGTCATTTTGGTAATTTAATGGCTTAATATGCAATTATTGATAATTAAAGGTTGAAAATGTAAATTAAGGGTTAAATATGTAACTTTGATAACTTGAGGGACTTGATGTGTAAATATTGAATACTTAAGGGTAAATTCGTATAACATAATGAAATAAGTGTCCATTGTGTAATTTTGATAAATTAAGGGCTTAATGTGTAATTATGGATATTATAAGGTTTAAAATGTAAATGATATAACTTAAGGGTGTAAAGTGTAAAATTGGGAAACTTGAGGGGCTGAATTTGTTAACTTGATAAATATGGATTCAAAACAGATTACTTGGGATATTTTCATATTTGAACCTTAACTTTGATATAATTACACTTAAAACCCTAATTTATGTAAAGTTGTCATAAGTAACCCTAAACTTTTGTGACTTGTTAAAATACACCTTAAAACCATAATATGATTCAATAACGACTTAACCTAAATGAGAATATAGAAACTTTCTAATTATGGGAACTTTCTAAAAATAGAAACTTACTAAATATGGAAACCTGCTAAAAATGGAAAGTTACTTAAAATGGAAAGGTTTGTAATTCTTTTCTACCCCTCTAGGTGTGAAGAAGGAGAGGACCTGATCTTTTCATCTTATTCATTTCTGGTTGTGTTTGCTTTTGGAATAAGGTACAGATATTCTGCCCTTTTAATAAGGTGCCTTCAGTTCTCTTGAACTCTGATTTGATTTGACCTTGACCTTTGCTATGAACCTTTGGCATATGAACCTTTTGATATGAACCCTGTGATTTGAACCTTGATATTTGGACTATGATTATATGAACCTTTGCTTTGATATGAACCTTTGACCTTTGACCCCAGTTTGATACCCGAGCCAAAATTTGTTTCCTAGCCATGAAGGTAACATGGCCGTGTCATTGATGCACCAATGGCATGACTCTTGTGTGGTCAGAGTGATTAACCACACCGTCCCCATTTTGATTTGATATGAGCTCACTATGATTTGTTATGGCCGATATGATTTGTTTGGGGGGCGTATAGATGCATCCTAGATTTGATTTGTATGTGATTTGTATATTTGTATTTGGTGACTGATGATGGGTGCAATCCACGTCTTTCACAAGATTTGGGAGCTGATCACTCCAATTTGATACATGAGGACACCCCTCATATTATCTGGTTACTATAGAGGCATCCCCTCTGGACTACTACAGGATTTGGATATTTGATTTGTTTGGGCTCGTGGTGGATGACTGTCCTAACCTTTACTCTTGTACCTTATTTATATCTCTTTCATTATGTGTCGTTTGTTCGTTTCCGTTTATTATATATATCTGTTCACTGGGCTTTCTAAGCTCAGCCGCGTTTCTTTTCCCGCGGCAGGTATCTAAGCTAGGAGCTTTTGGATTATGCTTTGGATGGGATGAGAGTTAGATGAAGCTTTGACCTTAGATGACCACCTTTATCTTATGACTTTGTTTTGGACATGGATTTCCTTTGTATTCGTATTTTGGATGTTTCTTTATCTTTCGAACTTATGTCTTATTCAAGTCGTGTTGATTGATTTCCTTTGATATTTTTATTAAGACTTCCGCTATGTATTTATGTATGCTTTGATTTGTCGCCATAATGTGATACTTCTACCCTTGTCGGGTTGGGGTGTTACATTATAGATCTTGTGTTACGTTAAATATAGGGACTATCAAGTGGTATCATACGCCAAAGGATAGTTAGGATTGTGTTATTGAGTAGTTTAAATCGTTACTAAGTAGTGGTTAAGATTGGTTTAGTTATTTACGCAAGTTTTTGTTCAAGTTTTTAGTCGTTAAACTCACTCGTTTTTTTCCTTTCGTTGCAAGTTCCATAAACATCATCAAATTTTCGTGTTAATCGTTAAAGCTCATAACCCTTGTCATATTTAGGGATTACTAATCGTTAGAAATAAAAAACAATCGGTAAAACTTTGTTTTCTAGTCGTTAAGTAATCTAAGTTAGTTAGCGTTATCGGAAAGTTGATGAAAAGTGGATTTCTTGTAACTGGTTGAATTTCGAGAAAAGAGGGTTTTTCGCAATTCAATTTCGATTAAAGAGGGTTTTTCGCAATTGAGGGGTTTATCGCAAATCACAAGGGTTTTTCGTAATTCAGCAGCATGCCTCAGTATTTTCCTCGCTTGTATAAGCTTGTGAAAATACTTCGACTTGGCGTTAAATCTCATATCTTGTATAAGATTTGAGATAGTGATTGAAATTGTAATTTTGAAAATCTTTCGAAATTGCTAGATCTTTCGCAATTCTGATTAACTTATCGTAATTGCCTTTCATATCGCAATTGAGATAATTTTTCGTAATTGTTTGATCTTTCGCAATTAGGAAACTTTTCGTAATTATCAATTTCTTTTCGCAATTGTTGAAGTTATCGCAAATCCCTGTGCTTTCGCAATTGGAGATTTCCATTTTTCGCAATTGGAGATTTTTCGCAATTGGTAAATTTTTCGCAATTGATAAACCTTTCGCAATTGATAGACCTTTCGCAATTGGCATAGTGAACAGTAATCTTTCGAAATTGGACAAAAACATCACTTAACCAAAATCAAACCTCATAACTCATAACACACATCTTAATTATCTACACGGTCAACAAAACACAAAAATGTCTCAACCACCATACAATTACAACTTCTACAATCAACAACAGCAACAGTACCGTCAACAACCATTTCAGCAGCCATATCCTCAGCAACAGTATCAACCATCATACCAACCACAGTATCAACAACATAAAATGCTCATGCATCAACATCAATTCCCTCAGCAACAACAACTTCTTCCACAACCAATGCAGAACTATCAATCATCTTCCAGAGAACCACATTGGTTTACCAAAATGTGTGAAGCCATAAGTAGTCAGCAATCGAGGCATGAAGCAGGTTCTTAAGACACACCACCTATGCTCACACCTGGAAACTATTTGTAGTGGTCCAGTCGGTTTCTCCGTTTCATTGAGCTAAGGAAACCTCACGGGAAATATATGAAGAAAGTCATCATTGATGGACCATATCCAACACCTACAACAACCATTCCTGGTGATCCAACTCAAGTTCCTCCAAGAGAAGCGACAACAACCCCCACTCCTCTAGCTCAACTAACTGCAGAACAAGTCCTACAACAAGAGGCCAATGAGCTAGCCATGTCTTATAAATTCCAAGGGATTCCCAACCCTATCTTCAGGAGTATTGATGCCCAGAAGACAGCCAAGGACATGTGGGAGCACGTACATCTGCTTATGGAAGGTACTGAACTGAATCAAGAGGACTTGGAATCAAAGTTGTACATGGAATACACACACTTCATGATTGAACCTGAGGAATCCTTGGAATCATATTATCATCGTTTCACCAATATCATCAATGATCTGGATCGCCACAACATTACCTTACCAAATATTGCTGTCAACTCAAAGTTTTTGGGATGTCTCGGCCCAGATTGGCAGAAATACGTCACATTCGTTCGTCAAGCTAAGAAGATAAATGACGTATCTTATGGGTTGTTATATGATTACCTAAAACAACACCAATCTGAAGTTGATAAGGATCGAGTTGCACATGGAGGATTCTCACCAGCACCTAATCCAAACTCACTTGCTCTCATGGCTCAATCACATTTTGTACCAAACCAGGAGCTTGTTCCACCACCACCACCACCTCATTCAGGGTTTACTCCACAACCGTCAAATCAAATTATCCCTTATGAAGCACCAGAACAATACCCTGATAATCAACTTGTTCCATTCGACAACACTGATTACAACATGTACTCCAATGTTGACACTGATGAAGATGATGCACTTAATTCTTTAAACGAGGGGTTTGCATTAAGCGCCCATGCATTCAGAAAATTCTCCAACAGGTCAAACAATCGTCTGAGGACATCATAAAACACCAGAAATCAGGCAGTAGTTAATAATGGACGGGTTGAGATTCAGAATCGGCCTTCAGGAAGGTTTGGCTCAGGAAACATGGGGAATTCTGGTGGGCAACGCTTTAGTTCAGGAAGTGGTAGTCGAAACAGCATGGGTAACAATCAGAGAAGGAATCAGTTTGCTGACAAAGGGAAAGGGATTGCTAATACTTCCATCACTTGCTACAATTGTGGGGGAAATGGTCATATGGCTAACGCATGCCCCAAACCGAGAACAATGGGTAGTGCATATCATAAAGAAGCTCTTCTCATGGCATTGAAGGATGAAAGGGCCAGTGGTGTTTTGACAGAGAAGGAGCAGAGTTTTATGGCAAATGTCTACTCTGATGATGAAATGGAGGATCTGGAGATGAACATGACCGAGACAGGCCCGGTATATGACTCCGATGGCTTATCTCAGGTATCTGAAGCAGATTGTCTAATTCATGAAATTGCATCACCATCTGTATCTACATCTACACAAGATAATTTTGCTCAACATGAATCATCATTCTCATCTTCAGACAATGATCAAATAAACACAGTGGTTACCTTTGATGATGATCAAATTAACCCAGTAGTTTCATTTGATGATTCTTTTGACGATGACAATTCTGAACATCTTGAGCAAAATGATCTTATGCAAGATTCAGATTCAGAAATCATGACCTTATTGCTTGACACCCAATCACAATTGAATGTACATAAATCCCAGATGGACAAATGCAATGACATTAAGAAAAACTTAAAAGCCAAAGTTGCACTGTTAACAAAGGACCTTGAGTGCTACAAGCAAAAACTTTCACAATTTGAAAACCAAGAAAAACGTGAGAAAATTTTGAGTCTGCATTCCAAGAGTCATATGTAAAAATACAAAATTTGGAACATCAAATTCGTGAATTGACCGTTTCCAAGAATGAAATAATTTCACAAAAGGAACAAGAAATATTTGGTTTTCAAAAACAGGTTGACATTCTCCAATCGAAAATTTCTAAAACCAAAACAGAATTGTCAACTTGTCAAACAAATTTTTCTGAACACAAAGAAGCTTCAAGGAAACGTGTCGATTCATATCTTGAAGAAATTGTGACATTGGAAGGCAAACTTAAGGATTTTCAAAACGTGGTTTATAAAGCGGGTAATTTTGTAACAGCTCTTCGAAATCTAACTGTCAAACCAAATCCTCACGGATATGGATTTGCAATCGGATGTGATCAACCTCGTTTTTTAAACAAAGCACTCGAGACAAACCCGAAGTTGTACAATGCCGAATTGTTGTTTGATGATACGTTTCAACGCGTGGTTGTTTATAGTACTGAAGAGGAAAAAAACATGATATCGAGTGTCGATCAAAGATGAGTCATGTCAAATATAACAAACCATACGATTATTCGAAAGCACCTCATATTAAAGAATCTTTTGTACCTCAAAAAGAGAAATCTTTACAACCGTGCTCTTTAACTGAAATAAGTACTTCATCTGAAGTTGCTCCTGTTACCACTGTTGCACAAATCAATGGTCCTTTACCAAGTCAAGGTGTTAATGAACAAATGCCAAAGAAATGTCGCATTCTTAAATATTTCAAAACATTTATGGAGGACATTCAACTTTTGGAAAATGCTATTGAAAGAAATTCTGAAATCAAAGTCTCCACTTTTCTCTCTCTCCTTTTGAGAAAGAAAAGCGAGAAGTTTCTCAAAAACAATTCTGGCCACTTGTTAATCACCTGCGAATTTGTGCAACTCAATGGGAACAGGAACTCCAGTCAGAAGTTGTATCAATGAATAGTATTTTCAATGCAAAAGATGTCAAAATTGCAAAACAAAAAGGTCAAAAGAAAGCTTTAGAAAAAGATGTTGATCGACTCTTGACGAATGTTCTTTGTTCGGATGTGATATCTGTGATAATGAATTCTATCTATTTGTCATGTCATGAAATGCTTGTTGATGATCACTGTGATGAACTTGAGACAATGAGAATTGAGAATGAAAATCTGAAAAAAGAAAATGAGCGACTCAGACAAATCAGTGATGATGTGGAAACCAAATGTGCAAAAGAAATTTTCAAAATTCTCAAACACTGGATAAGTGTCAGGCTCAAAGTATTAAATTTGAGTTAGCATTACAAAGTCAAAAAGAATCTTTGTCTTCCCAAAATGTTTGTGTTTCAACACTTCAAAAACTTGAAAAAGAAAATGAGGTATTAAAACATCAAATTTTAGAGTATGAAAAGGATATTGCTGAAGTTTGTGATAATAGAAATGAAACTATTCGGTTAAATAGATAGTTGGATTCAAAAATTCAAGAACAAAACCACATCATCATTGAAATGAATGAGAAACTCAGAGTTCTTGACAAAGGGAAAGCTGTATTAGATAATGTGATTGCACCAGGAATGTACAAAGCAGACAAGGAACCTAAGAAAGCATCATCACAAATTACTAATGTGAACACTTCAACTTCTACAGGATTAGGCACCACATCTAAGGCTAGCTGCTCAAAGACCACCAAGAGTCAAAAGAAAAGACAAAAGAAGATTAGAGTTTGGCAACCTAAGAGTGGATTATCTAAGAATGCAGAAGTAGAAGTTAATGCTAGTAGTTTGAATAAAACACATGTTACGTCTAGTTTGGAATCTAGCTTGTCTAAGTCTCATTCTGAATCTGATGTAATGAATGTTGAATCTTTGAATGTTACTAATGATATTATGGTTGATGCTTCTTGTATATTCTGTCACACTAGTATGTTGTCTGGAAATCATCAGAAATGCATTGCTAAGACCCTTTTGTCAAGGAAAAAGAAACGTACTTCTGGCATTTCCAATAGGCCCAAAACAGCTACTAAGTCCATATTAGGAAACCTGCATCAAGTAGTTTCTGAGACCACCATTGACAAGCCCGTAGTTTCC
The DNA here is from genome assembly GCA_021014915.2 of Artemisia tridentata subsp. tridentata. NCBI lineage: Eukaryota > Viridiplantae > Streptophyta > Magnoliopsida > Asterales > Asteraceae > Artemisia > Artemisia tridentata. The sequence goes on along the minus strand of CP139501.1, from coordinate 65,265,891 downwards.
CCTAGGAAAATCCATTCACCTAGCATGTTCACTAAGAAGAAAGCACAAACTAGTTGGGCGTGGCAGCGTTGGTTGCAATATAAACATAGTTTTGCCTGGGTTCCTAAGATATTGAAAACTTGTATTACTAACCCACCTGGATCCACTGGTTCCAACTCTCCTGTGTCATCTTCTTGTGATGCAGGTAATTCAAATTGTGCTATGGATTGTTGATAGCGGGTGTTCCTGGCACATGACAGGGAATCTAAAGCTTCTAGTAAACTTCGTCGCGAAGTTCATAGGCACTATCAGGTTCAGGAATGATCATTACGCAGCTATCATGGGTTACGGTGATTATGTCAATGGGAATATCAAAATTAGCAGGGTATATTACGTTGAGGGCCTAGGTCATAATTTGTTCTCAGTCGGGCAATTTTGTGATGGTGATCTAGAAGTGGCATTTAGGGAGAAAACTTGTTTCATTCGAGATCTTGAAGGGAATGACCTCATGAAAGGAAAACGTGGCACCAGTCTGTATACCATTTCCTTTGAAGGCATGACAGCTTCCTCTCCAATATGTCTACTATCCAAGGCACATCCCACAAAAGCTTGGCTATGGCACAAATGGATGTCTCACCTGAACTTCAAAACTATGACCGAGCTTGCTCACAAAAAGTTGGTAGACGGTCTTCCAAAATTCCGATATGCCAAAGATCACTTATGTCCTGCTTGTGAACAAGGCAAAAGTACTCGTGCTCATTTTCCTCCTAAACCAGAGCACAGTACTGATCACGTACTTCAACTGTTGCATATGGATCTATGTGGCCCTATGCGTGTTCAAATTATTAATGGGAAGCATTATATACTGGTAATAGTCAATGATTACTCAAGATGGACTTGGACTTATTTTCTTCGCAGTAAAGATCAAGCACCATCCATGATCATCACTTTTCTCACAAAGATTCAAGTTCAGTTATGCAACACCGTCAGAAAAATACGCACAGACAATGGCACTGAATTCAAGAATCAGACTCTTCGGGAGTATTATGAGAAAGTGGGTATTGAACATCAAACATCCATTGCTCGCAGCCCCGAACAAAACGGCGTAGTTGAAAGACGAAACCGAACATTGGTGAAAGCAGCAAGAACAATGTTAATCAATGCTCAGTTACAAGATTGCCTGTGGGCCGAAGCCGTTTCAACTGCCTGCTACACCCAAAATAGATGCATGATCACTAAAAGGCACACCAAGACACCATATGAAATTGTTCACCGCAGAAAACCAAACATCAATTACTTTCATGTCTTTGGAGCTCTCTGCTATCCAAATAATGATCGTGATGACCTCGGAAAATTGAAGGCCAAAGCGGATAAAGGGATTTTTGTAGGTTATTGTGAAAATTCAAAGGGATTCAGAATTTGTAACCGTCGCACCCGGGAGATTCAAGAGACTATCCATGCTAATTTCGATGAGCTCACAGAAATGGATTCTGAGCAAAACAGCTTAGAACCCGCAACCAACCGTCTCAACTTTCCTGATCCTTCAGCTGCAACCTTTTCTCTAAACCGCAAAGATCTAGAAGACTTGTTTGCTCCATTGTTTGATGACACTATGGTTAGTCGTGCTCAAGATGTATCCACAAGTTTCGCTGCACAACCACTCGTCGATAATCAAGAACCTGATACTCTAGTGACTACTACTACCACAACAGTTGCTGCAGAAACCCCTCAACCAGACACATCATCATCAATTAATCAAACCGCTTCTAATTTTGAGACTGCAGCCGAGGATCCCCCCCCCCCCAACATTCTTTTCAAGTACCCCCACAAACAGATTATGACGGAAACACCTTCTTTAATCCATTTGCGCAGGCTCCCACCATTCCTGATGTTGCAGAGTTGTCCTCACGCAATTTGGAACCGTCAAATCTGCACCATACCTATCAACATTACCCATCAACACATAAATGGACAAAGGATCATCCCTTTGTAAATGTGATTGGCAACCCAGAAAACCCTGTAATGACACGACAACGACTCCATACAGGCGGTGAAACCTGCATTTATGTTCTCACCGTTTGTCAGTCCGAACCCAAAACCATTAAAGAAGCCCTTACATACGACAATTGGATTGAATCCATGCAAGAGGAATTGGATCAATTCAAACGGTTGGAATTTTGGGAATTAGTCGAGAGACCAGATGGGGTATATGTCGTTGGTTTAAAGTGGATATGGAAAAATAAGCTAGATGCGGATGGTACAGTGATTCGTAACAAGTCTCGCTTGGTCGCCAAAGGGTTCAGTCAGGAAGAAGGCATTGACTTTGAAGAATCGTTTGCACCAGTGGCACGTCTTGAGGCTGTTAGGATGTTCCTGGCATACGGTGCTCACAAGAACATCACGGTATACCAGATGGACGTGAAGACTGCATTTCTCAATGGACAACTCCGAGAAGAGGTGTACGTTTCACAACCAGAGGGCTTCGTCGATCAAGAGCATCCAAACCACGTCTACAGACTCAAGAAAGCCCTCTACGGCCTTAAACAAGCCCCGAGGGCATGGTACAACAAAGTGTCTGCATTCTTATTAGCCAATCATTTTACTAAAGGATCTGAGGACCCGAATTTGTTTATACAAAAACACGGGGAGGACATTCTCATCGTTCAAATTTATGTAGATGATATCATTTTTGGATCAACTCATAAAAAGTACTCAAATGCTTTTGCAAGACTTATGAAACAAAACTTTGAGATGTCCATGATGGGTGAACTAAAGTTATTCTTAGGACTGCAAGTTCATAACTCACCCCGTGGTATATTCTTTAGTCAGTCCAAATATGCTCAGGAAATCCTGAAAAAGCATGGTATGACCAGCTGTGACACCTATAACACCCCTATTTCCTCCTCATCCCCAAAGCTAGATGCTGATCTACATGGCACACCCATTAATCCTACGAAATATCATAGTATGATTGGGTCTCTCATGTATCTCACACCCATTGATACCAAGAGAGTATATGTACTTTGACTTTTCTTGAATTACTTTGAGCTTTTGATATTCCATAGTCTTTGTGAGAACTTTGCTTCAGAATATGAGCATGATGGAAAGGTGATGGAACTCCAGGTTTTCATGATTCGCTGCAAGTAAACAGTTAGCAATAAATCATCCGGTACTTACAGATTTGGACTTCGAGATTATCAACAGCATAGTGTACAAAGCAGACAAGGAACCTAAGAAAGCATCATCACAAATTACTAATGTGAACACTTCAACTTCCACAGGATTAGGCACCACATCTAACGCTAGCTGCTCAAAGACCACCAAGAGTCAAAAGAAAAGACAAAAGAAGATTAGAGTTTGGCAACCTAAGAGTAGATTATCTAAGAATGCAGAAGTAGAAGTTAATGCTAGTAGTTTGAATAAAAAACATGTTACGTCTAGTTTGGAATCTAGCTTGTCTAAGTCTCATTCTAAATCTGATGTAATGAATGTTGAATCTTTGAATGTTACTAATGATATTATGGTTGATGCTTCTTGTATATTCTGTCACACTAGTATGTTGTCTGGAAATCATCAGAAATGCATTGCTAAGACCCTTTTGTCAAGGAAAAAGAAACGTACTACTGGCATTTCCAATAGGCCCAAAACAGCTACTAAGTCCATATTAGGAAAACTGCCTCAAGTAGTTTCTGAGACCACCATTGACAAGCCCGTAGTTGCCCCTAGGAAAATCCATTCGTTCGTCAAGCTAAGAAGATAAATGACGTATCTTATGGGTTGTTATATGATTACCTAAAACAACACCAATCTGAAGTTGATAAGGATCGAGTTGCACATGGAGGATTCTCACCAGCACCTAATCCAAACTCACTTGCTCTCATGGCTCAATCACATTTTGCACCAAACTAGGAGCTTGTTCCACCACCACCACCACCTCATTCAGGGTTTACTCCACAACCGTCAAATCAAATTATCCCTTATGAAGCACCAGAACAATACCCTGATAATCAACTTGTTCCATTCGACAACACTGATTACAACATGTACTCCAATGTTGACACTGATGAAGATGATGCATTTAATTCTTTAAACGAGGGGTTTGCATTAAGCGCCCATGCATTCAGAAAATTCTCCAACAGGTCAAACAATCGTCTGAGGACATCATCAAACACAAGAAATCAGGCAGTATTTAATAATGGACGGGTTGAGATTCAGAATCGGCCTTCAGGAAGGTTTGGCTCAGGAAACATGGGGAATTCTGGTGGGCAACGCTTTAGTTCAGGAAGTGGTAGTCGAAACAGCATGGGTAACAATCAGAGAAGGAATCAGTTTGCTGACAAAGGGAAAGGGATTGCTAATACTTCCATCACTTGCTACAATTGTGGGGGAAATGGTCATATGGCTAACGCATGCCCCAAACCGAGAACAATGGGTAGTGCATATCATAAAGAAGCTCTTCTCATGGCATTGAAGGATGAAAGGGCCAGTGGTGTTTTGACAGAGAAGGAGCAGAGTTTTATGGCAAATGTCTACTCCGATGATGAAATGGAGGATCTGGAGATGAACATGACCGAGACAGGCCCGGTATATGACTCCGATGGCTTATCTCAGGTATCTGAAGCAGATTGTCTAATTCATGAAATTGCATCACCATCTGTATCTACATCTACACAAGATAATTTTGCTCAACATGAATCATCATTCTCATCTTCAGACAATGATCAAATAAACACAGTGGTTACCTTTGATGATGATCAAATTAACCCAGTAGTTTCATTTGATGATTCTTTTGACGATGACAATTCTGAACATCTTGAGCAAAATGATCTTATGCAAGATTCAGATTCAGAACTCATGACCTTATTGCTTGCCACCCAATCACAATTGAATGTACATAAATCCCAGATGGACAAATGCAATGACATTAAGAAAAACTTAAAAGCCAAAGTTGCACTGTTAACAAAGGACCTTGAGTGCTACAAGCAAAAACTTTCACAATTTGAAAACCAAGAAAAACGTGAGAAAATTTTGAGTCTGCATTCCAAGAGTCATATGTAAAAATACAAAATTTGTAACATCAAATTCGTGAATTGACCATTTCCAAGAATGAAATAATTTCACAAAAGGAACAAGAAATATTTGGTTTCCAAAAACAGGTTGACATTCTCCAATCGGAAATTTCTAAAACCAAAACAGAATTGTCAACTTGTCAAACAAATTTTTCTGAACACAAAGAAGCTTCAAGGAAACGTGTCGATTCATATCTTGAAGAAATTGTGACATTGGAAGGCAAACTTAAGGATTTTCAAAACGTGGTTTATAAAGCGGGTAATTTTGTAACAGCTCTTCAAAATCTAACTGTCAAACCAAATCCTCGCGGATATGGATTTGCAATCGGATGTGATCAACCTCGTTTTTTAAACAAAGCACTCGAGACAAACCCGAAGTTGTACAATGCCGAATTGTTGTTTGATGATACGTTTCAACGCGTGGTTGTTTATAGTACTGAAGAGGAAGAAAAACATGATATCGAGTGTCAATCAAAGATGAGTCATGTCAAATATAACAAACCATACGATTATTCGAAAGCACCTCATATTAAAGAATCTTTTGTACCTCAAAAAGAGAAATCTTTACAACCGTGCTCTTTAACTGAAATAAGTACTTCATCTGAAGTTGCTCCTGTTACCACTGTTGCACAAATCAATGGTCCTTTACCAAGTCAAGGTGTTAATGAACAAATGCCAAAGAAATGTCGCATTCTTAAATATTTCAAAACATTTATGGAGGACATTCAACTTTTGGAAAATGCTATTGAAAGAAATTCTGAAATCAAAGTCTCCACTTTTCTCTCTCTCCTTTTGAGAAAGAAAAGCGAGAAGTTTCTCAAAAACAATTCTGGCCACTTGTTAATCACCTGCGAATTTGTGCAACTCAATGGGAACAGGAACTCCAGTCAGAAGTTGTATCAATGAAGAGTATTTTCAATGCAAAAGATGTCAAAATTGCAAAACAAAAAGGTCAAAAGAAAGCTTTAGAAAAATATGTTGATCGACTCTTGACGAATGTTCTTTGTTCGGATGTGATATCTGTGATAATGAATTCTATCTATTTGTCATGTCATGAAATGCTTGTTGATGATCACTGTGATGAACTTGAGACAATGAGAATTGAGAATGAAAATCTGAAAAAAGAAAATGAGCGACTCAGACAAATCAGTGATGATGTGGAAACCAAATGTGCAAAAGAAATTTTCAAAATTCGTCAAACACTGGATAAGTGTCAGGCTCAAAGTATTAAATTTGAGTTAGCATTACAAAGTCAAAAAGAATCTTTGTCTTCCCAAAATGTTTGTGTTTCAACACTTCAAAAACTTGAAAAAGAAAATGAGGTATTAAAACATCAAATTTTAGAGTATGAAAAAGATATTGCTGAAGTTTGTGATAATAGAAATGACACTGTTCGGTTAAATAGACAGTTGGATTCAAAAATTCAAGAACAACACCACATCATCATTGAAATGAATGAGAAACTCAGAGTTCTTGACAAAGGGAAAGCTGTATTAGATAATGTGATTGCACCAGGAATGTACAAAGCAGACAAGGAACCTAAGAAAGCATCATCACAAATTACTAATGTGAACACTTCAACTTCCACAGGATTAGGCACCACATCTAACGCTAGCTGCTCAAAGACCACCAAGAGTCAAAAGAAAAGACAAAAGAAGATTAGAGTTTGGCAACCTAAGAGTGGATTATCTAAGAATGCAGAAGTAGAAGTTAATGCTAGTAGTTTGAATAAGACACATGTTACGTCTAGTTTGGAATCTAGCTTGTCTAAGTCTCATTCTGAATCTGATGTAATGAATGTTGAATCTTTGAATGTTACTAATGATATTATGGTTGATGCTTCTTGTATATTCTGTCACACTAGTATGTTGTCTGGAAATCATCAGAAATGCATTGCTAAGACCCTTTTGTCAAGGAAAAAGAAACGTACTTCTGGCATTTCCCAAAGGCCCAAAACAGCTGCTAAGTCCATATTAGGAGAAAGCACAAACTAGTTGGGCGTGGCAGCGTTGGTTGCAATATAAACCTAGTTTTGCCTGGGTTCCTAAGATATTGAAAACTTGTATTACTAACCCAACTGGATCCACTGGTTCCAACTCTCCTGTGTCCTCTTCTTGTGATGCAGGTAATTCAAATTGTGCTATGGATTGTTGATAGCGGGTGTTCCCGGCACATGACAGGGAATTTAAAGCTTCTAGTAAACTTCGTTGCGAAGTTCATAGGCACTGTCAGGTTCGGGAATGATCATTACGCAGCTATCATGGGTTACGGTGATTATGTCAATGGGAATATCAAAATTAGCAGGGTATATTACGTTGAGGGCCTAGGTCATAATTTGTTCTCAGTCGGGCAATTTTGTGATGGTGATCTAGAAGTGGCATTTAGGGAGAAAACTTGTTTCATTCGAGATCTTGAAGGGAATGACCTCATGAAAGGAAAACGTGGCACCAGTCTGTATACCATTTCCTTTGAAGGCATGACAGCTTCCTCTCCAATATGTCTACTATCCAAGGCACATCCCACAAAAGCTTGGCTATGGCACAAATGGATGTCTCACCTGAACTTCAAAACTATGACCGAGCTTGCTCGCAAAAAGTTGGTAGACGGTCTTCCAAAATTCCGATATGCCAAAGATCACTTATGTCCTGCTTGTGAACAAGGCAAAAGTACTCGTGCTCATTTTCCTCCTAAACCAGAGCACAGTACTGATCACGTACTTCAACTGTTGCGTATGGATCTATGTGGCCCTATGCGTGTTCAAACTATTAATGGGAAGCGGTATATACTGGTAATAGTCAATGATTACTCAAGATGGACTTGGACTTATTTTCTTCGCAGTAAAGATCAAGCACCGTCCATGATCATCACCTTTCTCACAAAGATTCAAGTTCAGTTATGCAACACCGTCAGAAAAATACGCACAGACAATGGCACTGAATTCAAGAATCAGACTCTTCGGGAGTATTATGAGAAAGTGGGTATTGAACATCAAACATCCATTGCTCGCAGCCCCGAACAAAACGGCGTAGTTGAAAGACGAAACCGAACATTGGTGGAAGCAGCAAGAACAATGTTAATCAATGCTCAGTTACAAGATTGCCTGTGGGCCGAAGCCGTTTCAACTGCCTGCTACACCTAAAATAGATGCATGATCACTAAAAGGCACACCAAGACACCATATGAAATTGTTCACCGCAGAAAACCAAACATCAATTACTTTCATGTCTTTGGAGCTCTCTGCTATCCAAATAATGATCATGATGACCTCGGAAAATTGAAGGCCAAAGCGGATATAGGAATTTTTGTAGGTTATTGTAAAAATTCAAATGGATTCAGAATTTGGAACCGTCGCACCCGGGAGATTCAGGAGACTATCCATGCTAATTTTGATGAGCTCACAGAAATGGATTCTGAGCAAAACAGCTTATAACCCGCAACCAACCGTCTCAACTTTCATGATCCTTCAGCTGCAACCTTCTCCCTAAACCGCAAAGATCTAGAAGACTTGTTTGCGTCATTGTTTGATGACACTATGGTTAGTCGTGCTCAAGATGTATCCACAAGTTTCGCTGCACAACCACTCGTCGATAATCAAGAACCTGATACTCCAGTGACTACTACTACCACAACAGTTGCTGCAGAAACCCCTCAACCAGACACATCATCATCAATTAATCAAACCGCTTCTAATTTTGAGACTGCAGCTGAGGATCCCCCCCCCCCAACATTCTTTTCAAGTACCCCCACAAACAGATTATGACGGAAACACCTTCTTTAATACATTTGCGCAGGCTCCCACCATTCCTGATGTTCCAGGGTCGTCCTCACGCAATTTGGAACCGTCAAATCTGCACCATACCTATCAACATTACCCATCAACACATAAATGGACAAAGGATCATCCCTTTGTAAATGTGATTGGCAACCCAGAAAACCCTGTAATGACATGACAACAACTCCATACAGGCGGTGAAACCTGCATTTATGTTCTCACCGTTTGTCAGTCCGAACCCAAAACCATTAAAGAAGCCCTTACATACGACAATTGGATTGAATCCATGCAAGAGGAATTGGATCAATTCAAACAGTTGGAATTTTGGGAATTAGTCGAGAGACCAGATGGGGTATATGTCGTTGGTTTAAAGTGGATATGGAAAAATAAGCTAGATGCGGATGGTACAGTGATTCATAACAAGTCTCGCTTGGTCGCCAAAGGGTTCAGTCAGGAAGAAGGCATTGACTTTGAAGAATCGTTTGCACCAGTGGCACGTCTTGAGGCTGTTAGGATGTTCCTGGCATACGGTGCTCACAAGAACATCACGGTATACCAGATGGACGTGAAGACTGCATTTCTCAATGGACAACTCCGAGAAGAGGTGTACGTTTCACAACCAGAGGGCTTCGTCGATCAAGAGCATCCAAACCACGTCTACAGACTCAAGAAAGCCCTCTACGGCCTTAAACAAGCCCCGAGGGCATGGTACAACAAAGTGTCTGCATTCTTATTAGCCAATCATTTTACTAAAGGATCTGAGGACCCGACTTTGTTTATACAAAAACACGGGGAGGACATTCTCATCGTACAAATTTATGTAGATGATATCATTTTTGGATCAACTCATAAAAAGTACTCAAATGCTTTTGCAAGACTTATGAAACAAAACTTTGAGATGTCCATGATGGGTGAACTAAAGTTATTCTTAGGACTGCAAGTTCATCAATCACCCCGTGGTATATTCTTTAGTCAGTCCAAATATGCTCAGGAAATCCTGAAAAAGCATGGTATGACCAGCTGTGACACCTATAACACCCCTATTTCCTCCTCATCCCCAAAGCTAGATGCTGATCTACATGGCACACCCATTGATCCTACGAAATATCGTAGTATGATTGGGTCTCTCATGTATCTCACACCCATTGATACCAAGAGAGTATATGTACTTTGACTTTTCTTGAATTACTTTGAGCTTTTGATATTCCATAGTCTTTGTGAGAACTTTGCTTCAGAATATGAGCATGATGGAAAGGTGATGGAACTCCAGGTTTTCATGATTCGCTGCAAGTAAACAGTTAGCAATAAATCATCCGGTACTTACAGATTTGGACTTCGAGATTATCAACAGCATAGTGTGAAGACTTTCTCTAATCCAAACCCAGGCTGTTCTGAACCGGATACCCCCTAAAGGGCTTACACGGACACACCAAAGTGCACCCACGATTCAGTGAGTCCCTGGAGATTACCCCACGACTGTAGACCCCTTTTGGAGCAAACACTAAGCGAAATCCACAAGGGATTACCGAAGTGACCTGCTGTTAGGGCTGTTTGATGTTGACCCTGCCAGGATTTCCATTCAATCACTAAGAATCACAATTGTGAATTCTCTCAGGAATGTTCTTGGCAGATTGCTAAGATCTGCGAAGGACTCTTCTTAATTTTACAACTGTTGCCCATGATGTAGAACAACAGAGTAATACTAAGTGTTCCTAAGAGATCTTTGATGAATCTCATGGCTCTAGACTCAATTAGTGCACATTTGTTTGGTCGTCGGAGGCATGGAGCAGATTGCCTCCTTTTCAATATCAACACATCTTGTAGTGAGAGGTCGATAGATAATGAAGGGTTCTCTGTGTGAAATGAAACAAGTGCCTTTTGAGAGACACCTGAGTGGCTAGAAGGTTAGTGCAGTGCGTCACTGGGTCCATGACGACTTCATTCATCAATACCGGTGATGCCCATCAACCAGTAGATTATGTATTGAACCCGGTGTCTGCCCTAAGGTTGATCAAATGGAGGTCTATTTCTTTTCACCCTTTTCTTTACTTTTCTTTTTCATTCTTCAACCCCTTCTTTCTCCTTTCATTTCATTTCTCCTTTTTTAATCATACCTAAGACTTTCTAGTTCTAAACTATTGGTATTGTCCTTGGGTAGATCCCTCCGGCTCTGGCGGATCATAGGACGGTTATTCCTAACCTTAGTCACCTTATAGCTCCATGACTATCCTATTGATGCCATAAACCAAACCTTTTTGAAAATCTCTCAAAGTGTTTATGATTGTGAAAACATATTTTGTTAACACTTTGAGAGTTTTGTGATTTTCAGAAAGACTCCCCCTTAACATGTGCTCATATGTCTTTAATTGAAATTTGCACATGCCGGGAAGAGTTGGCACTTTTGAATTGATTGATTTTCAATGAACATGATCGTTTTCTGGGGCTATCACTAAATGGCCGAGACCTACAAATATGACTGAGGTGAGAAGTTTTCTGGGGCTCGCGGGTTATTATCGTCGTTTTGTTAAGGGCTTCTCGCGGCTAGCCTTACCGTTGACACAGTTGATGAGAAAAGGGGTGAAATTTGTATGGACTGAGGAGAGGGAGAACAGTTTTGAGGAGCTTAAGCAGAGATTAGTGTCGGCACCTATTCTGACTCTTCCGTCCGGTTCGGGTGGTTTCCAGATTTATAGTGATGCGTCTAAAAAGGGTTTGGGTTGCGTTTTAATGCAGCACGGGAAAGTCATCGCCTATGCTTCGAGGCAACTGAAACCGTATGAAGAGAATTATCCGACACACGATTTGGAATTGGCTGCAGTGGTTTTCGCTCTTAAAATATGGCGGCATTATCTATACGGCGAGTCGTGTGACATTTTTACCGACCACAAAAGCCTCAAATATATTTTCACGCAGAAGGAGCTGAATATGAGACAGAGGAGATGGCTGGAGCTCCTGAAGGATTACGACACCCACATCCAGTATCATCCCGGCAAGGCAAATGTTGTTGCCGATGCTCTTAGCCGGAAATCGGGTATGGTCGCTAGTCTGAATTTTGAGCCTCGGATTCTAAATGATTTGGAGATTCTTGATGTTGAGTTTTGTGTTCGGGGTTGTGACGGTTACTGGGCTAGTCTAAAGGTTGAGTCCAATCTCATCCTGCGGATTAAAGAAGCCCAGAAGGATGACGGTGAACTCTGGGCTATTGTGCAGAATGTGGAAGATGGGAAGCAATCTGAGTTTCGGGTTGATGAGTTTGGTGTGGTATGGTTCGAGGATCGTCTTTGTGTTCCTAACGATCCTGATTTGCGAGAGGCTGTTTTGTCAGAGGCGCATAGTTCTCCCTTTACCATACATCCGGGTTCCACCAAGATGTATCGAGATCTGAAGCAGCACTTTTGGTGGAGCGGCATGAAACATGATGTGGCGTCTTATGTAGCTAGGTGTTTGACTTGTCAGCAGGTCAAGATTGAGCACCAGAGAGCTAGTGGGTTATTGCAGCCGTTAGATATTCCGACTTGGAAATGGGAGGAAGTTACTATGTATTTTGTTACAGGTTTACCGATTACCAGAAGGAAACATGACGCGATTTGGGTAGTCGTTGATCGGCTGACCAAATATGCTCATTTCCTACCCATTCGTGTGAAGTACGGTGTTAATAAGTTGGCGGAAATCTTTAGGCAGGAGATTGTTAGGCTTCACGGTATGCCTACTGCTATTATTTCAGATAGGGATCCACGTTTTACTTCTAGATTCTGGAGGGGTTTACAAAAGGCTTGGGGTGCACGACTTAAGTTCAGTACGGCTTTCCACCCTCAGACAGATGGTCAGTCAGAGCGGACCATCCAGACATTGGAGGACACGCTGAGGGCATGTGCTTTAGAGTGGACGGGTAATTGGGACGAGTATCTTTGTTTAGTAGAGTTCGCTTATAACAACAGCTGGCATGCTAGTATTCGGATGGCTCCTTTCGAGATGTTGTATGGACGGAAATGTAGAGCACCAGTTTGTTGGAACGAAGTAGGAGAGCGTGCTATTGAGGGTCCGGAGTTGGTTCAGGTCACGAATGAGAAGGTAGATGTTGCTAGGGAGAAGTTGAAAGAAGCTCGGGCTCGTCAGAAAAGTTATGCGGATAAGCACCGTCGTGATTTGGAGTTTCAGGTTGGCGATCGGGTTTTCCTTAAGGTTTCACCGTTCCGAGGAGTTAAACGTTTTGGAATCAAGGGCAAGCTGAGTCCTCGATTCATCGGGCCATTTAAGATCCTAGAGCGTATTGGAGAGGTTTCCTACCGTCTAGCTCTACCTCCCCAGCTTTCGCATGTGCATGATGTATTCCATGTATCTCTCCTACGGGGATACAACTATCATCCTCTTCATGTGGTATCTTATCCTTTCGATCAGATTCAGCCGGATATGTCTCTTCCGGAGGAGCCGGAAGCGGTTCTGGATCGCCAAGAGCGAGTTATGAGACGTAAGGTCATTCCGTTCGTTAAGATTCTTTGGCGGAACCACCCAGAGCGGGAAGCTACCTGGGAGACTGAGGAGTCTATTCGAGCTAGTTATCCTCATTTTGTATTCTGATCTGGTATGTCTCTGTTTTGTTTTCGTTCCATTTCATTTCTACTTCTTTGCAAATTTCGAGGACGAAATTTTTCGTTTAGAGGGGAAGAGTTGTAAAACCCTAAAATCTAAAATGTGTAAAAAGACCAAAATGCCCCTACAATCTAAAACTTTGATAAATAAGCTTATAATGTATAATTTTGATCCCAAATTTTTGTAAACAAATAACATATGAAACAATATGATATTAAGACACATATGACACATTAAAAACATCATTTGGACCCTTAAACACTATAGCTAGCCGAATCTTATTTTTGTAAAACAAATAAAATCCTTAAAATCAATTAAAGGTATATAATTTTGGTAAATTGAAAGAAGATCAAATAAATTGGAATGGGTCATGATTGTTACCGATTTCGTAGCCATTCCCCCCCCCCCCCCCGCCCACTCACGGCATTCACTTATTATATTCAACCCTCATCCTTTTCTTCTCTCCAAAACACAAACCGAAGCTATTTCAAAACCCTAAACACAAAGAAAATTCGATCCCTTATACATCCGATTTCTTCAAGCTCTCAAACAATTTTTCGTGTGTTCTTTGGCTTCTAAGGGAGTCTAGAAAAATACTCTTGGAGGTGTGTGTGGTGTGGTTCGATCGTGGTAAAGTTTCCTAGTCGCGCTAGAGAAAAAGAGGTATAACTCGTTCATAATTCATGCGACCTTCTAAAAATTCGTTTCTTATTTTTCTCATGTTCCTTGTATCATATGTGATCCATGAAAAATAGATTTGAGGCTGTTCTTGGCTGGATTCGTGTTTTGGGAATTATTGTTCTTGTCGAGCCTATTCTTAAGGTAATCTCTAAATAAATTCGATCGAGCCATATAAAATTCGTTCATGATTTTTCTCATAATCCTTATATCGTGTATACTCTGGGAAAAATGTTGGAAAGGTTGTGGAGAAGCTTTTGGAGTCGCTTTGGATTTTTGGTTCGATTTTCCTATACGCGTTCAAAACAAATCGTGTAGCCCTATCCACACGTTCGAATCCTCTTGTGGTATTTTTCTCGTGCTTTATATATCATTTAGGACCTGTATAAAATATAAAAATCATACCATGCATGATCCACGAATTATTTGTGAATTAAATCTTAAAATCGTGTATAAAACCTAAATAATTCAATCCGAATTTTTGAGGCTTCATATTTATTTTATTTGGACTTTATATGATCATACTAATCTGGTAAAAATGATACTTCGATTTGTTAAGGCCTAAAATAATTATCTTTGATTTATTTTGTTTACCGGGTTTAAGGAAATTAAAAAGAAAAAGAAATAAATGTAAATCGAATTATGGTTTGGATTTTAGGGTTGTTCTTGTGAATTAAATGCTGACTAAATGATGATCTAATGATTGGTGAATGATTGGTATTTTTAGGGCTAGAGTTTTGTTAATAAAAATGTTATACGATTTGGTGTTTAAATGTTAGGGGGTGTTTTGTAACTTTTGAAACTTAAGGGTTATTTTTAGAACTTAAATTGGGCTGTGTACTATTCGAATAAAATATCGCTTGAGGGTGCCATGTGCAATTGTTATATTTAAAAGGACTAAAATGGTTATTCTAATAAAGTATAATTCGATTTTAAAAATAATTAAATAGAGGGACTAAATATGTAATTTCTGGAAACTTAGGGTTGATGTGAGAAATAAATTATATTCATGGGGTTATGTGTCATTTTGGTAATTTAATGGCTTAATATGCAATTATTGATAATTAAAGGTTGAAAATGTAAATTAAGGGTTAAATATGTAACTTTGATAACTTGAGGGACTTGATGTGTAAATATTGAATACTTAAGGGTAAATTCGTATAACATAAGGAAATAAGTGTCCATTGTGTAATTTTGATAAATTAAGGGCTTAATGTGTAATTATGGATATTATAAGGTTTAAAATGTAAATGATATAACTTAAGGGTGTAAAGTGTAAAATTGGGAAACTTGAGGGGCTGAATTTGTTAACTTGATAAATATGGATTCAAAACAGATTACTTGGGATATTTTCATATTTGAACCTTAACTTTGATATAATTACACTTAAAACCCTAATTTATGTAAAGTTGTCATAAGTAACCCTAAACTTTTGTGACTTGTTAAAATACACCTTAAAACCATAATATGATTCAATAACGACTTAACCTAAATGAGAATATAGAAACTTTCTAATTATGGGAACTTTCTAAAAATAGAAACTTACTAAATATGGAAACCTGCTAAAAATGGAAAGTTACTTAAAATGGAAAGGTTTGTAATTCTTTTCTACCCCTCTAGGTGTGAAGAAAGAGAGGACCTGATCTTTTCATCTTATTCATTTCTGGTTGTGTTTGCTTTTGGAATAAGGTACAGATATTCTGCCCTTTTAATAAGGTGCCTTCGGTTCTCTTGAACTCTGATTTGATTTGACCTTGACCTTTGCTATGAACCTTTGGCATATGAACCTTTTGATATGAACCCTGTGATTTGAACCTTGATATTTGGACTATGATTATATGAACATTTGCTTTGATATGAACCTTTGACCTTTGACCCCAGTTTGATACCCGAGCCAAAATTTGTTTCCTAGCCATGAAGGTAACATGGCCGTGTCATTGATGCACCAATGGCATGACTCTTGTGTGGTCAGAGTGATTAACCACACCGTCCCCATTTTGATTTGATATGAGCTCACTATGATTTGTTATGGCCGATATGATTTGTTTGGGGGGCGTATGGATGCATCCTAGATTTGATTTGTATGTGATTTGTATATTTGTATTTGGTGACTGATGATGGGTGCAATCCACGTCTTTCACAAGATTTGGGAGCTGATCACTCCAATTTGATATATGAGGACACCCCTCATATTATCTGGTTACTATAGAGGCATCCCCTCTGGACTACTACAGGATTTGGATATTTGATTTGTTTGGGCTCGTGGTGGATGACTGTCCTAACCTTTACTCTTGTACCTTATTTATATCTCTTTCATTATGTGTCGTTTGTTCGTTTCCGTTTATTATATATATCTGTTTACTGGGCTTTCTAAGCTCAGCCGCGTTTCTTTTCCCGCGGCAGGTATCTAAGCTAGGAGCTTTTGGATTATGCTTTGGATGGGATGAGAGTTAGATGAAGCTTTGACCTTAGATGACCACCTTTATCTTATGACTTTGTTTTGGATTTAGATTTCCTTTGTATTCATATTTTGGATGTTTCTTTATCTTTCGAACTTATGTCTTATTCAAGTCGTGTTGATTTGATTTCCTTTGATATATTTATTAAGACTTCCGCTGTGTATTTATGTATGCTTTGATTTGTCGCCATAATGTGATACTTCTACCCTTGTCGGGTTGGGGTGTTACATTATAGATCTTGTGTTACGTTAAATATAGGGACTATCAAGTGGTATCATACGCCAAAGGATAGTTAGGATTGTGTTATTGAGTAGTTTAAATCGTTACTAAGTAGTGGTTAAGATTGGTTTAGTTATTTACGCAAGTTTTTGTTCATGTTTTTAGTCGTTAAACTCACTCGTTTTTTTCCTTTCATTGCAAGTTCCATAAACATCATCAAATTTTCGTGTTAATCGTTAAAGCTCATAACCCTTGTCATATTTAGGGATTACTAATCGTTAGAAATAAAAAACAATCGGTAAAACTTTGTTTTCTAGTCGTTAAGTAATCTAAGTTAGTTAGCGTTATCGGAAAGTTGATGAAAAGTGGATTTCTTGTAACTGGTTGAATTTCGAGAAAAGAGGGTTTTTCGCAATTCAATTTCGATTAAAGAGGGTTTTTCGCAATTGAGGGGTTTATCGCAAATCACAAGGGTTTTTCGTAATTCAGCAGCCTACGGATCGTTCGGAATTGGAACTCAGTATTTTCCTCGCTTGTATAAGCTTGTGAAAATACTTCGACTTGGCGTTAAATCTCATATCTTGTATAAGATTTGAGATAGTGATTGAAATTGTAATTTTGAAAATCTTTCGAAATTGCTAGATCTTTCGCAATTCTGATTAACTTATCGTAATTGCCTTTCATATCGCAATTGAGATAATTTTTCGTAATTGTTTGATCTTTCGCAATTAGGAAACTTTTCGTAATTATCAATTTCTTTTCGCAATTGTTGAAGTTATCGCAAATCCCTGTGCTTTCGCAATTGGAGATTTTTCGCAATTGGAGACTTTTCGCAATTGGAGACTTTTCGCAATTGGTAAATTTTCGCAATTGATAAACCTTTCGCAATTGATAGACCTTTCGCAATTGGCATAGTGAACAGTAATCTTTCGAAATTTTACAAAAACATCACTTAACCAAAATCAAACCTCATAACTCATAACACACATCTTAATTATCTACATGGTCAACAAAACACAAAAATGTCTCAACCACCATACAATTACAACTTCTACAATCAACAACAGCAACAGTACCGTCAACAACCATTTCAGCAGCCATATCCTCAGCAACAGTATCAACCATCATACCAACCACAGTATCAACAACATAAAATGCTCATGCATCAACATCAATTCCCTCAGCAACAACAACTTCTTCCACAACCAATGCAGAACTATCAATCATCTTCCAGAGAACCACATTGGTTTACCAAAATGTGTGAAGCCATAAGTAGTCAGCAATCGAGGCATGAAGCAGGTTCTTAAGACACACCACCTATGCTCACACCTAGAAACTATGTGTAGTGGTCCAGTCGGTTTCTCCATTTCATTGAGCTAAGGAAACCTCACAGGAAATATATGAAGAAAGTCATCATTGATGGACCATATCCAACACCTACAACAACCATTCCTGGTGATCCAACTCAAGTTCCTCCAAGAGAAGCGACAACAACCCCCACTCCTCTAGCTCAACTAACTGCAGAACAAGTCCTACAACAAGAGGCCAATGAGCTAGCCATGTCTTATAAATTCCAAGGGATTCCAACCCTATCTT